>JABXJD010000244.1:307500-357500 GCA_013375575.1 Percina caprodes | reverse complement strand
GTGTCTGTCTGTCTGTCTGTCTGTCTGTTTGTCTGTTTGTCTGTGAGTGTGTGTGTGTGTGTGTGTCTGTGTGTGTGTCTGTGTGTGTGTGTTTGTCTGTGTGTGTGTGTGTGTGTGTGTGTGTGTGTGTGTGTGTGTGTGTGTGTGTGTGTGTGTGTGTGTGTGTGTGTGTGTGTACGATTACCTTGGCTGCAGTTCTTTCCTCTCCACCCAGCATCACAGACACAACCGCCTGCAACACAGAAGACACAGACAAAAGAGGTGAAACGTTGCAGATACACGATGAGTCAACATCGTGAGGATGCACATAACCTGTCAGAACAGAAGATCTCAGTCACCACAGATTTAAGATCAGTGTCACCAATTCAGTCTCCGACCAAATGTCTTCTTCCCTTCTGTTCCTGAGTTATGGCGTTGACTAACGGCCAGGAGAAGTGTTTTTGGATAGAACTTTTCCATTGCTTCATCATTATATCCTATTAGACATTAATTTGGGTGAAATGTCATAATTAGCATATACAGTGAACCCTCGTTTTTCACGGGGGTTACGTTCCAAGAAGAACCCGTGATAGGCGAAATCCGTGAAGTAGTAACCTTTACTAAAGCCCGCAGTGCAGGTGTGTTTTTCTTCTAAAGCCCGCGGTGCAGGTGTGTTTTTCTTCTAAAGCCCGCGGTGCAGGTGTGTTTCTTCTTCTAAAGCCCGCGGTGCAGGTGTGTTTTTTCTTCTAAAGCCTGCGGTGCAGGTGTGTTTTTCTTCTAAAGCCTGCGGTGCAGGTGTGTTTTTCTTCTAAAGCCCGCGGTGCAGGTGTGTTTTTCTTCTAAAGCCCGCGGTGCAGGTGTGTTTTTCTTCTAAAGCCCGCGGTGCAGGTGTGTTTTTCTTCTAAAGCCCGCGGTGCAGGTGTGTTTTTCTTCTAAAGCCCGCGGTGCAGGTGTGTTTTTCTTCTAAAGCCCGCAGTGCAGGTGTGTTTTTCTTCTAAAGCCCGCGGTGCAGGTGTGTTTTTCTTCTAAAGCCCGCGGTGCAGGTGTGTTTCTCTTCTAAAGCCCGCGGTGCAGGTGTGTTTTTCTTCTAAAGCCCGCGGTGCTGGTGTGTTTTTCTTCTAAAGCCCGCGGTGCAGGTGTGTTTTTCTTCTAAAGCCCGCGGTGCAGGTGTGTTTTCTTCTAAAGCCCGCGGTGCAGGTGTGTTTTTCTTCTAAAGCCCGCGGTGCTGGTGTGTTTTTCTTCTAAAGCCCGCGGTGCAGGTGTGTTTTTCTTCTAAAGCCCGCGGTGCAGGTGTGTTTTCTTCTAAAGCCCGCGGTGCAGGTGTGTTTTTTCTTCTAAAGCCCGCGGTGCAGGTGTGTTTTTCTTCTAAAGCCCGCGGTGCAGGTGTGTTTTTCTTCTAAAGCCCGCGGTGCAGGTGTGTTTTTCTTCTAAAGCCCGCGGTGCAGGTGTGTTTTTCTTCTAAAGCCCGCGGTGCAGGTGTGTTTTTCTTCTAAAGCCCGCGGTGCAGGTGTGTTTTTCTTCTAAAGCCCGCGGTGCAGGTGGGTTTTTTCTTCTAAAGCCCGCGGTGCAGGTGTGTTTTTCTTCTAAAGCCCGCAGTGCAGGTGTGTTTCTTCTTCTACAGCCCGCGGTGCAGGTGTGTTTTTTCGAGAAAAGAACATAGTTATCGGTAGTTGTTGTCGCTCTTTTTTCTTCTGGGCAAAAATGATTCTTATAAACCGACATGCCACCATTGATCATGTTGCAGAATGCAGAACACAACGCACGATGCAAATCCGTGAAGCAGCGAGACCGTGAAAGGTGAACCGTGATATAGCGACGGTTCACTGTACATTCTTGAGTTACAGCCAAAAATGCATTTTGTGAGGTCTAATCAGTTCATCCTTGAGTCCAAGTGGGCTTTTATGCCGAATTTGAAGAAATGCCCTCCAGGGGGGTCCTAAAATATAGCCTTCACGAGAATGGGATGGACAACCCAAAAACACAATGCCTCCGGCCACGGCTGTCACAAGCCTGGAGGCATGAAAACATGATCCTGGTTTTCGTCCACATGTACTTACCAGCCGTGCAGACGCCGTGAGGGCCGCAGGTCGGCGGCCGACACACCAGAGAGTCACACTCTTTGCCCTCCCAGCCCCGGTGACACTGACAGCGTCCGTTCACACAGTCTCCGTGTCCGTTGCAGTTGTCCGGCTGGCAGCGCGCTGGTGAACACACAAGATGGTGGAGACGGGCCGAGCACAGCGCCACCTGTTGTCTGGAACACTGGTAGGAGAAGATGAACGGTGGAGAGCATCAGACGACCTATTAGAGCTTTTTCTTTTAAAAAGGTGCCCTGCCACATGTATTTAACTACTTTGTGGTAATGTCTGCAGTTCTACGATGGACTCTGTAACAGCTTTTGTGGACAAAATGCCTTGGTTACCGTGGTTACCTTGTTTCAAGCCATTCTAGCGTGGTATAGAAAGCCTGCAGGAAGACTTGGCTTGTTTTTTTGCCAGTTCTCACTAATATTCAACCAGCTAAGATGCTTTACTCTGACAGGCTAACAGCTAGCCAATGAGAGCCTGGCTATCAGCATCCTTTACCCAGCTCATGAATATTAATGTGCTCAGGCAGCATGACGTCAGACTGACCAGCTGTTGTGATTGGCCTGATTTCTCCTCTTATTTCCTTTCTGTGGCTAGAGCTGACACAGAGGAGGAAGCAGCTCATCTTCATATTCACCACATAACACACAACTTCTTGAAAAGGTCGGCTAATATCCCAAAAGTCTTTGATCATGTTTTAAAGTAGCTGAGTTTCTCTTTCTTTTCCTTTGGCCATGCATCCCTATTGCAGCCCTGCAAACTGTCGGCTGGTTGGTCTGTGTAGAGTAACCATAGCAACCCACAGAACTGACCGTGAGCCGTTAACAGGCAAGAGGCCGTCACAAACTGCAGTAAAAAGCCTGACTGAGATGCAGATTCTGAATGAGTGTCCAAAGAATGCTTCTAAAAATGAATAACATCAGCATTTCACACGTCTTAATTAATTTGGAAACATCCAAATGACCTGTATTACATTCAGATTGTTGTCATATTCGGAATATTAATGTGCATGTCTGTGTATCAATGTGAATGTATTCATTGTAACATGTCATGGTAGAGAATAAGAAGGCCTGCTATAAAGTACAGAGTGGAAGGCTAACCAATGATCGGAGGGGTAGCTGGCCAATGAGCCGTCAGTCACATAGGTGGAAGACCCGCCTCCGTCCAAATTGATGGCATTGATGACTCCGTAGCTCTTCAGAGACTCAGCCACCTCCCACAGATTCATACTGAACAGACAGGCAAAGCAACAAGACATGAAGTGCAGATGGAAATGGAAATGCTGGAGACAAACACTGTGTTTCAGAAATCTGTTGAGTACTTTTCGTTGTTGGACAGACAAAAAGAGACAAAAAAAACAAGCTCTTTGCACTTTGGAGTTCTTTATCACTGCAGTTGTTGTTGCTGTTGCTGTTGGTAACAGTCGCCGCCAGTCGGACTGACTGATAGTTCGGGTGGTGTAATTTTCTTTAGGCCCAACAGGTGAATTAGGTCTCCAAGCTACACTGGAACGTATAATTTACAGTAACTTACCGCAACAATTGTCCAGCAAGTTACTGTGAATTCTTTTTACAGTAAAGGTACCGTACTTCCATTTACAGTATTTTATGTATTCATTGTAAAATACACAACCATGAAACACAACATAAGATAAAAAGTAAAAATACAGTAGTTTACTGTACTATTTACAGTGGATGTGGATTTGTACAGTAATACTTAGACTACTGTGATTTCTACTGTAATATTTAGACTACTGTGATTTCAACAGTAATACTTAGACTACTGTGATTTCTATTGTAATACTTAGACTACTGTGATTTCAACAGTAATAGACTACTGTAATTTATATTGTAATACTTAGACTACTGTGATGTCAACTATAATACTTAGACTACTCTGATTTCTACTGTAATATTTAGACTACTGTGATTTCAACAGTAATACTTAGACTACTGTGATTTCTATTGTAATACTTAGACTACTGTGATTTCTACTGTAATATTTAGACTACTGTGATTTCAACAGTAATAGACTACTGTAATTTCTACTGTAATACTTAGACTACTGTGATTTCAACTGTAATACTTCGACTGCTGTGATTTCAACTGTAATACTTCGACTACTGTGATTTCTACTGTAATAGACTACTGTGATTTCTACTGTAATATTTAGACTACTGTGACTTCAACTGTAATACTTCGACTGCTGTGATGTTGTCATGGCGACAAGGTTGTACTCTAACTTTACAGCATTCTACTGTAAAATCATATACAGTAGTGTTACTGTGAAATCTAAAGGGAATAACTGGAGATTTCACAGCTATTATTTACAGTGTATAGATGGATGGATGGATGGATGGATGGATGGATGGATGGATGGATGGATGGATCTTTTATTGTCCTTGTGCTCAGAGTACAATGAAAAGCTCTTTCAGTAGTATATTGTGTTTTTGTGTCCAAGGAACATTGATATCGGTATACAGTAGTGTTACTGTGAAGCCATTATTCACAGTATAACGTTAGTCAAAGTGTTTGACATATGAAAGCATCAAACACGCTGCATATTAGATGAAGGAGAGGAGAGTATATCCAGCGGCTCCTTCATCCCTGTTTGCTCAGCGCCGTTTAATAAAATGTACGGGATAGTTTTCTACCCAGGAGATAGTGTAAACTTACATCGTGATTGGGTCTATACAGGGCTTTTTCGGGGTAATACAGCTTCCAAGAAGTGGCTCGGCAGAGTAAATGTGGTGGCTGAATCTTTAATAGATAGCACGAGTAAGACAGAGATGACGGACCGATGCTGAAGGAGAAAAAATAGAGAGAACCTGAGAGAGGATAGAGCATAAACACAACCTGAATGTAACAGTGATAAATGGGGGTGCAGGGAAAGGCATGTTAACCTATGACAGGGTTTGTTTGTGAGAACCACTAATACACTAACACGCTCAGGTCACCTCAACCCGCTAAGATCTCTCCACCGATCAATTGTATTGATCCGCCTCTCCCTTGCAGTCTCTGTGCAGCAGGCCTGCAGGAGATTTATGTGTCGTCTTAAATGACCTGGCCTTGAAAAGCACAACAATCTGACATGTCTGAACATGTCTGCCGCTGCCCTCTGTATATCTCCACTCAATATCTATATATTGTTAAAGTCAGCTCGGTCCGATCGAAAACCTCCTGCTCACAGACCTCTCCGTCTCTTTTGAGAAACAGACTTTCAGCCCTTCCATTTATTTTAAGGCTGCAATTAACGATTATTTTCATTGTTGATTAATCTGTCGATTAGTTTCTGGATGAATGGATTAGTTGTTTGGTCTCTAAAATGTCAGAAAATGGTGAAAAATGTCAATTAGTGTTTCCTAAAAAGCCCAAGACGACGTCCTCAAATGTCTTGTTTTGTCCACAACTCAAAGATATTCAGTTTACTGTCACAGAGGAGAGAAGAAACTAGAAGATATTCACACTAACAAGCTGGAATCAGAGGTTGTTTTACACATAAAATGACTCAACGAATTAAAACGATTAAAAGGTGCACTATCAGTTCCTGTGTGGTCACTTCTGTTGACGTTCCAAGTAAATTCAAAACATGTCCCCCCCCCCCATGTCTCTGTAACTGTCATGACTAACTGACTGTCACTAACCCCCACCCCCTCCCCCAAACATCTTGTCAGGGATTGGCTGGAACGTGGTTTGTTGTATTTTGATGCACAGCCTGTGCCTTTAGTCCCCTGTGTTGTCTCCCAAGAACGGGCTAGTTCACAGTGCATTAAGGGGGGGGGGAATCAAGGAGAGATGCCTACGATTTGAGACAAAAACAAAATCATGTTGAAACCATGCAGGAAGTCATAGTGCACCTTTAATCTTTGCAGCATAGAATAACTCTGAAATGGTTGGATGGACGTCTGAAGCTTTAAATATAACGAAAACTTCTCTCTGGCCGCCAACAAGTCAATCTAATGTAAGAAGTGACTTTTTTCTTTAAATAGTACTATAACAGACTAAAATCCAATATCAAAATAGTTGGCAATTAATTTAACAGTTGACAACTCATCGATTAGTCCAATAATCTTCGCAGCTCTACAGCAATTGTAACCTTATTGACTAGCTTACTGTGGTAACCTACGTCACAGCTTTGTGCTGAGGCTGAGTGGGCGTCTCCATTTGAAAAACACGGAAAAGAACCAAGATGATGAGTCGGCCTTTAATTAAACACGTTTGGTAGAAAAATGTTTTCCCTGTGGTGATTAAGCCTCATGTTGTCCTCATGTTGTCCTCATGTTGTCCTCGGGTCAAAATGACCCCTTTTCCTATATCAGTGTTCTTTTAAATTCCCCAAAATAACCACACAACGCTCTTTGCCAAGTACAAATCTTTACTTTCATTAATTTTGGGGCGTCTTATTCAATTTTATAGCATTTGGAAACCAAATTGAAGTGTTTTTGAAATAGTATTGAGAGTAAAAGTTGACATATTCCAGTCTGTGATTATCATCAACATCCATTCCTTTAATTTTAGTCTCAATAATTCCTAATTTCTGCTTTTCTAACTCAAACATTAGGTATAATTTCCCATAAATTAGCTTTATTGACCATAAATTCCAAAAATAACTGTAAAACTAAAGTTAATAAGTTAGTGTTACGTAGTGTTGAAAACGTCAAAAAAGTGACAAACATTCAAAAAAGCGTCAAAAGTGTTGAAAAATGGACAAAAACAGAAAAAGTGTTGATTTTCAATTTTGATGGGAAGACAACACAAGGGTTAAATGACTTTGTCGACACGTTTTATTTATCTCACAGCCTGTTTAAATGTTCCTACTGCAGTGATAAAGAAATCCAAAGTGCATGGAGCTCGCTTTTGGTCTCTATGTACGGCTCAGGCATGCAAAATCAAACCCTGCACATTTAATACCAACTTCAGGGACCTTTGTGTCGACTCAAAGGCCTGTGAGTCACTTTGTGTTAATGGCGGAAATTATCATGTTTTCTCTCATCCACATCTGTGTCGGCTCTCTCTTTCCTGCCAGAGGGAGACTGACTCTTTCATCAACTTACTGGGTGGTAAATACATAACATATTACTTCCATTTTCTTTGTTTCACTGGGTAGATGTGTAGAAGAGAACTTTTCTTACCCCCTTCCTCCAGTCTGTCCGTCGATGTGAAACAGGATCAGCTTGCCCTCGGCGTCGTGGCCCACCGCCGTCCTGGCCGACACCACGTCCACAAATGTGTGGAATTTCCCTGTGAAAGTACAAGAAAGGAGCTGGAATTAACCTTTTCAATAGAAACGGAAGGTTAGCACTGTTGGGAGTATCAGCTGAACATCCTAAGGACTGACGAATCACAGTTTACACCTCTTCAATCGGACCACTGAGGAGACTGCAGAGGGCCCAAAGAAACACGCAACAACTCAATACTTAGAGCCACATTGCACTGTTGGGTTTCAATAATGATCAAAAGGTCACGGACGCTTTTCTCGACTGTAAAACTAATTCAACATGCAAGTTCCAACAGTATTCGCCCATCATGCAACACTGTGGGGACATCCACCAAATGAAGCTCGAATCATTTGATTCTAAAACTATTTCCAATGCTAATAAATCATTATGGGCCCCATCTTGCACCCGGCGCAGCGCAAAGCCCAACACAAGTGTGTTTGCTAGTGTAAGACCGACCCAGTTGTCAAATTCCGTCCAGGGCCCACGTTGTCTATTCAATTCAATTCAATTTTATTTATAGTATCAATTCATAACAAGAGTTATCTGGAGACACTTTACAGATAGAGCAGGTCTAGACCAGATAGAGCAGGTCTAGACCACACTCCATAATTTACAAGGACCCAACAGTTCTAGTAGTTCCCTCCAGGGCAAGCAACAGTGCGACAGTGGCGAGGAAAAACTTCCTTTTAGGCAGAAACCTCGGACAGACCCAGACCCAGACCGAGGCCCAGACCCAGACCCAGGCTCTTTATAGGCGGTGTCTGACGAACGGTTGGGGTTAGAATGAAGAGGTGCAATAACAGTAGACTACATACACACCTGCACCCATGGGCGTGTGGGTCTTACAGGGAGGTGCGTTCAGGTGGTTTTGTGGTCTAAGGTCAGTAACGCAGCATTTCATTGTTATTTTAACAATGCGTTAGTAACATGCGTCAAGGCTCGTGCACACACTGCCTGTTACACACACAGGGACGCGCAGCAGCATACAAACATGCAAAAGATTGCAAATAAAAAAATATTACAATGTCAAATAGTATTATATGATCTGCTCGCGCACAAGCAGATCAGTTTCTTCTCTCCTTCCTGCTTAGCTAATCCGCCATCATAACAGCAATGCTGGCTTTTAACGCTCACATTGTCCTCGGGTCAAATTGACCCGTTTTCCTATATCAATGTTCTTTTTAATTACCCAATCGTAATTACCCAAAATAACATGACTGATTCACACAACGTTCTGTCACTAAGACCGAGATATGTTGTTGACCGACTGTTGCAGCATTATGTAAACGATGACAGATCAGTTCTGGGAAAACTCCTCCTCATTTGTTATATAACATGTCTGTAACAATAAAGGTGCTTGCAGTTATAAAAGTTGATGTGAACTTTGGCTTCACACTTGTTCCTGTTAATCAAACATGGCAGTGTCGGGTCACAGACGAGTTTCTGTGTTATTCAAACACGGCACGGCTCCGAGATGAAGTTAGTAAGTTACACTTAATAAGTGCTGAACTCAAGCTGATCCGGTTGCTGTGCTGAGGTCAGGTTAAGTGATCCTGGACAAGGGGAGAGGGGGTTTGGAAAGAAGGATTGGTGAGTTATTGTAACTGTCTATTCAGGAGAAACCTTGATTATCTCTGGAAACCGGGTTTATTGGCAGTCTGTATCTGGCAACTTATGCCCTAAAACCAAGGGCATAACTTTTGGGTTCAACATGTCTACATGTATTGAAACAAAAGTGACAAAAACATCGGAAAAAGCAACAAAAAGGACAAAAATAAATAAAAAAAGGTGACAAAATTGACCAAGAAAAACCCTTCAAAGGGCGTCTACAATTCCGAAATAAATGTAAAAAAAAACTAAAAAGAACTTGAAAAATACGACAAAAGCGTTAAAAAAAAACCCAGCAAAAATGCGACAAAAACCTTAAAAAGGAACAACAATTTCCGAAAAAGCCCAGTTCTGATTATTGGGGAATTTTTAACCGCCCCCAACCCCGTAAATTAGGCACTAATGTTACCGTTTTATTCCAAGCATATAACAATGTTATATCATTTATATGTTATATTGTTTATAACAAGCATTGTCTCGAGTGGCTGCGCCTGGTGGAATTGAGTCTACATCCACCATCTTCTACTTCCGGGATTGCTCCGTTGCTGCAGGAAAAGAAGGTCTGGCAATGCGAGACTAGCTGGAATCTAACCTTTAAACAGTAGAGTCCCTTTCACACATGCATTGTTAACCCTCAACGTATCTAGAAATTACCCCGAGGAGTTGTACGTGAGAAGAAAATCTGTCGGACCGGACATCAAACTGACTTTTTCCGGGCAGCTCCCCAGTACAAAGTCGTTTCTGTCCGATTCAACCAAATGTGTGAATAAAAAAGGGAATTGCCTGAAGGGGACACGGCGAGGAGTGATTCTGTCACGCGGCGTGAAAACAAACACCCCAGGGTGAAGAAGAACATAAAGACGGCAACGAAAATGACTAACTTGAAGGACGATAAGAACTTCTGTCCAGAGGCCAAGGGCCAACGCTGAAATTGTCAGACAATTTCAAGCAATGGCAAGAGACTTGATTGGTTATGACCAAATTATGAGCGTGTTTTCCCATCCTGTATATATTCAAATATTTGTTCTTATATTTTATTCCTATTATTATTATTTCATGTATATTGTATGTATGTATATTTTTCCTAGTATCTCATTTATATTCTGTGTTGTGTGACTGATGTACGTGTGCTGCTGTAACACCGTCATTTCCCATTTTTTTGGGATCAATATCTACCCACCCATCCATCCATCCATCTTATCTACCTACCTACCTACCTACCTACCCACCCATCCATTCATCTACCTACCTACCTACCTACCTACCCACCCACCCACCCACCCATCCGTCCATCCATCCATCCATCCATCTTATCTACCTACCTACCCACCTACCTACCTACCCACCCATCCATTCATCTACCTACCTACCTACCTACCCACCCACCCACCCATCCGTCCATCCATCCATCCATCCATCTTACCTACCTACCTACCTACCTACCCACCCACCCACCCACCCACCCACCCATCCGTCCATCCATCCATCCATCCATCCATCTTACCTACCTACCTACCTACCTACCCACCCACCCATCCATCCATCTTACCTACCTATCTACCTACCTACCTACCTACCTACCCATCCATCCGTCCATCCATCCATCCAACCTACCTACCTACCTACCCATCCATCCATCTTACCTACCTATCTACCTACCTACCTACCCACCTACCCACCTACCCATCCATCCATCCATCCGTCCATCCATCTTACCTACCTACCTACCTACCCACCCACCCACCCATCCATCCATCTTACCTACCTACCTACCTACCCACCCACCCACCCATCCATCCGTCCATCCATCTTACCTACCTACCTACCTACCTACCTACCCACCCACCCATCCATCTTACTTACCTACCTACCTACCTACCCACCCATCCATCCATCCATCCATCTTACTTACCTACCTACCTACCTACCTATCCACCCACCCACCCATCCATCCATCTTACTTACCTACCTACCTACCTACCTACCTACCTACCTACCTACCTACCTACCTACCTACCTACCTACCCACCCATCCATCCATCTTACTTACCTACCTACCTACCTACCCACCCATCCATCCATCCATCCATCTTACTTACCTACCTACCTACCCACCCACCCACCCACCCATCCATCCATCGTCCGTCGTGTTTGATTGAACGGAAACTTCGCCGACTCTTCCAGACTACAGACGCTGCAGGCTGACAGGAAGTAGATTCATTGTGAATGTAACTGTACAGTACGTACCCGTCTCCTGTGTCTTGTCGCACTCGGCCTTCAGGCTTTGGTTGATGTAAACCTCGCCGTTCCTCAACAGCCACACCACACCGCTGACCAGCTGGACGAACGGGTTGGACTGGTCCAAAACATCGTCCTGAGACAGATACCTGCAGGGACGGAGGGGAGACAGAACAGCAGGATGGCTCATTACCATTTAATGAAGATTTTATAACCCTGATATACCACAGAAACAGGCTAGCACGGCGGCTCTATGGACGGAAATATCAGTCTGTCGGTCCAGAACTGAAATATCTCAACTATTGGATTAACAATGCATTGTCAATCAGTTAAAAATGGATTTAAATGTGTGAAGATTACAACTGTTTGAGATTAAAAATGAATATAAGCGTAATCTACTTTCACTTGTCTGACTTCAGACGTTACTACACCTTCTTAATTCATTTATTTGAAGAAATTTTTGTCTATTTATTTAGTTATTTTGATTTTGGATTTGTTTAAAAAAATCTTTGGGATAAAATACAATTTGAGTTGCACATTTAATATGATCACATCTGTTATTTTTGTATAAATAAATGAATATTTTGCACTCATTTGTCTGCAGCTCATTCTGTAGAAAAAAAACAGAGAACATCGTAACGTGTCCAAACTTTACTTTGACTATTTAAACACCATAAAAAAGGCAACAAAGAGAGCTGCATTGCATGCACTGAATGAACAGGGAACAGAGAAATTTGAGGGTTTTGACAAAACCATCCTTCAGGTAGTTCATACAACTAAATGAAGATCTTTGTCGATTATTTTGACAACTTTCAGCCAAATCCAGCTGCAGGAAGCAACAGATGCAGTTACTGTACACAACTCTGACCGCTCTCTGGTTATTTATACTCCTATAATATTACCTCCACTCAGGCTGAGAAATCACCTTACCTTACACAACATAACCTTAAATTAGCAGCTGGGTCAAGCAGCCCAAAGGGTTTCTTACAGTGCGTAGCTTCTGCCGCCCCCATGAGGATTTTATTGACAACAACACTGTCGGCATGTCCACATGATACAAGCTTTCCGTGATCGCGTGAGCCCCCCTTCCTCCACGCAGTTGCTAGTAGCCAAGGAGGAAACGGAGAAGTAAAAAATAACATGATGGACTCTTCAGAAGAAATCTTCACTTGAGTTTCTGCATGCAAAATTCACCGGTAGACACAATCTTCTGAACAAAGTTGTACTGAGAAATACAGAGAGTTGTGTGGACCTGACAGTGTTAATTAGTTTTTGGCAACGACTTGAATGTAACGGACGTTCATTAATATCAAAAAGTTACGCCCTAAAGCTTTAAGGGCTCTATCTTGCACACGCGCAGCAGGTGCAAAGACGCCAGTGTATTTGCTATTTTAAGACCGACGCAGTTGTTAATTTTCCGTCCCGCGCCCATGTCGTTTAAATAGCAAATGAACCTGCACCCGTCTTTGCGCCCATGGGCATGCTGGTCTTACAGGGAGGTGTGTTCAGGTGCATTCTGGGCGTGCCGGTCTTACAGGGAGGTGTGTTCAGGTGCATTCTGGGCGTGCTGGTCTTACAGGGAGGTGTGTTCAGGTGCAATCTGGGCGTGCTGGTCTTACAGGGAGGTGTGTTCAGGTGCATCCTGGGCGTGCTGGTCTTACAGGGAGGTGTGTTCAGGTGCAGTCTGGGCGTGCCGGTCTTACAGGGAGGTGTGTTCAGGTGCATCCTGGGCGTGCTGGTCTTACAGGGAGGTGTGTTCAGGTGCATCCTGGGCGTGCTGGTCTTACAGGGAGGTGTGTTCAGGTGCATCCTGGGCGTGCTGGTCTTACAGGGAGGTGTGTTCAGGTGCATCCTGGGCGTGCTGGTCTTACAGGGAGGTGTGTTCAGGTGCATCCTGGGCGTGCTGGTCTTACAGGGAGGTGTGTTCAGGTGCAATCTGGGCGTGCTGGTCTTACAGGGAGGTGTGTTCAGGTGCATCCTGGGCGTGCTGGTCTTACAGGGAGGTGTGTTCAGGTGCATCCTGGGCGTGCTGGTCTTACAGGGAGGTGTGTTCAGGTGCATTCTGGGCGTGCTGGTCTTACAGGGAGGTGTGTTCAGGTGCAATCTGGGCGTGCTGGTCTTACAGGAGGTGTGTTCAGGTGCATCCTGGGCGTGCTGGTCTTACAGGGAGGTGTGTTCAGGTGCATCCTGGGCGTGCTGGTCTTACAGGGAGGTGTGTTCAGGTGCAGTCTGGGCGTGCCGATCTTACAGGGAGGTGTGTTCAGGTGCATTCTGGGTGTATTGCTATCTTGAGGCAGCAGAAAGTGATCCCGCCATTGACCAACAAAAACCGGGTCTAAGTCAATAACGCAGCATCTCATTGTTATTTTAACAGAGCATTAGTAAAACACGCCTAGGCTTATGCACAGCACGCACACTATGCTTGTCACACACACACACACACACACACACACACACACACACACACACACACACGGACGCACAGCAGTACATACACGCAAAAGATTAAAAATGGTGCAAATCCGCCATCATAATAGCAATGTGGCAAGGCACAAATGTGCCTGGCTTTTAATGGGAATGGGAGATGACCTCTGATTGGTTTATTGCATGTTACGCCCCAAAACACACCTATAACTAATAAAGACACTAAGTACAACTCTTTTGAACCACGCGCCTGGTGCACGGACCCTTTTTTCTGCCATAAAACTAGCAAAAGTGACTTTGGACCCCAAAATGCACGCTGTGGTGCTCTGTGGTGCATCGTGGGTGTCTGAGTTTGTCGTTGAAGGTGCTCCTCAGACTGACCCGTGTATTGTGGAGTGGGTGGGAGGAGTTGTCCAGGATGGAGTGTACTGTGGACAGCATCCTCTAAAAGTATACATTTTATTTAGGAAATGTAATGGAGTAAAAGTTAAAAAGTTTCCAGAAATATAAATAACAAAGTACAGATACGCAAAAATTACACTTACAGTATGTACAGTAACGAAGAATGTGTACTGTGTCACTTTACTACCCTGGTTACTAGCCAGACAGGTTCAGGACAACAAATGGCAGGTTGTATCTGTGTGTGTGTGTGTGTGTGTGTGTGTGTGTGTGTGTGTGTGTGTGTGTGTGTGTGTGTGTGTGTGTGTGTGTGTGTGTAAGGTGTATACATGTTGATTTTATGATTTTATTTGAGCTTCTCGAACTTTCTCTGGCTGTTTGACTGTTGCATCATTCTAGACAGAGTTTACTGACCTCAGGTATCAAACAAACAGGTTAAATTTACTTTTTGGCAAACAACACACACGTGCTGACACATGCGCTCTGTCGCGCATGTGTCAGCACGTGTGTGTTGTTTGCGTGGTGTCAGGGGTTGACCTTGCTGTGGCATTATACATATCCAGTTCTATCCCTGTGGAGGATTCAAGGAATTACTTATTTCTCAATATATTTCTCAAAATCTGCCTTTTAAAGGTTTCTATGGGGGCATTTCAGGCCTTTATTTGTATAGGACAGTTCTATATATGGGCGCCCGCTCTACCAAGTGAGCTACCCAGGCGCCCATCTGTCTTTTTTTTTTAAATGTTGGGGGAATGTTTAGTGAGCAGTATTTGAACACAAGTTTTTTGTGTGTTTTTTATCAGTTAATCTGAAAGCAGGTGCATGTTTAGACTGGTGCAACAGTGAGTCATGTTGACATGAACACATCATCCGGGGGTTGTTTTTCAGCCGCTCATTAAACTGAACCAGACGTTATAAGTTACTGGTCCGTGCAAACAGGAAGTCACTGATTTGCAAATGTGGTTTACATAAGACAAAAAGGACAGCAGCACAGTCAAACATGACGAGAGAGGAGAGATCAGGTGCAGAGAGACCGGAGGGAGTTTGAAGGTGGGTGATGATAACTCTCCTGAGGAATTTAGGCCAGTGTCTTATCAAAATAAAAGCAGTTATGGGACGACTGTTGTAATCTGGCAGTTTCTACGCAGTGAAGAAACCTTGATGTATTTCCAGGAATGTCTTTGTGACTAAAATGTGTAAACTAGCTTGAGATTTATTGTATTTGCAGGAATGTCTCTGTGCCTAACCCCTAAAGTCCACCAGGCACGTCTGCTTGTTATTCCTAGAAATACACACCAGGTCTCAGTGTTGTAGCACTCAACATCTCTAGTCTCTAGACCACTTTTTGAAGGTCTTATCTCGGAATCAATCACATTTTAACTCGGCCCTGTCTCGGTCTCAGATAAAGAAGACTCAGGATTTTATTACAAGACCACAACTGCAGGGATTTCACTAAACTGAAACTTTATTTAACTGCGATTGGTTGTAAAACTTCCTGCTTCAAATGCAACCAATGACTTGACTCCTTTCTAATTTGAAATGTGTTACTGTGAACCACCTCTCCCCTGCCCCCCTTAACACACACTCCCAAGAACGAGACAGTGAGAAGAAGCCCTGGCTGCCTGGCCCTGGTCTTGTCTCAGACTTGACTCAAGCTTGACCCCTCAACGTCTTGGTCTTGACTCTGTCTCGATACGCTCTGGTCTTGGTGATGACTTGGTCTCGGTTTAGGTGATCTTGAACACTGCCAGGTCTATTCTTGGCGCGAGCTGCGGGCGTTCGTCGGGAGAGGAAGGCCTCGAGCTCGAGTCGGGCCGCAATAAACGCTCTGCTTCGGTCCGCATGGCGGACAATGTAACAAAAACTGGCTTTTTGGAAGTCAACTGTCCACAATCCCCATGATCCCCACGATCTGGAATACAGGTCGGTCATCGAGGACTTTGTCAGCTGGTGTGAGCTCAACCAGCTTCAGCTTAACACCAGCAAGACAAAGGAGATGATCGTTGACTTCAGGAGGAAAACATCCCCTTTCTCACCGGTGAGCATCCAGGGATCGGACATTGAGGTAGTGGAGAGCTACAGATTCCTGGGTGTTCACCTGAACAATAAACTGAACTGGACTGATAACACCCATGCTCTATACAAGAAGGGCCAGAGTCGCCTCCATCTGCTGAGGAGACTCAGGTCCTTTGGAGTGTGCAGGACTCTCCTCAGGACTTTTTATGACTCTGTGGTGGCCTCTGCCATCCTTTATGCTGTGGCCTGCTGGAGGGGGGGCAGCTCGGACCGGGACAGGAGCAGACTCAATAGACTAATCAGGACAGCGAGCTCTGTCCTGGACTGTCCTCTGGACCCCATAGAGAAAGTAGGGGAGAGAAGGATGTTAGCCAAGCTGACATCCATCATGGACAACACCTCCCACCCCCTACATGACACTGTGGGGTCCCTGAGCAGCTCCTTCAGCAGCAGACTGATACCCCCCCCTACATGACACTGTGGGGTCCCTGAGCAGCTCCTTCAGCAGCAGACTGATACCCCCCCGGTGTAAGAAGGAGAGGTACCGCAGGTCCTTCATCCAGAATTAAAGTTGCACACAAATGGTGTGTAACTGCCCATGTGCTGTAGTTAAAGTAAGAAATGGGCGGCCCCAAACTGAGCCGTCGCAAAGAAGGAAAAGAAGATGATGTCAGGGTTTTCCATACGGTTAGTATTTTAGGACGCAGCACCCGAGCCGTTTTGGGCACCACTAAGCCGAACGAATGGAAGATCAATGTGAGCATCAAATCTAACTAAAGGACTTTTCTCAGTTCAATGACTGTAGTCGATCCTCAGTGGACTTCTTTAGCAAGGTTTGTCGTTAAGCTTTTTAGGTGTTATCTGCCCTAGATTTCTCACTGTTTTAAACATTTTGGGAATTTATGGTCAATAAACCTAATTTATAGAAAGTTATACCTAATGTTTGAGTTAAAAAAGCAGAAATTAGGAATTATTGAGACTAAAATTAAAGGAATGGATGTTGATGATAATCACAGACTGGAATATGTCAACTTTTACTCTCAATACTATTTCAAAAACACTTCAATTTGGTTTCAAATGCTATAAAATTGAATAAGACGCCCCAAAATTAATGAAAGTAGAGATTTGTACTTGGCAAAGAGCGTTGTGTGGAATCAATCATGTTATTTTGGGGAATTAAAAAGAACATTGATATAGGACAACATGAGGACAACATGAAGACAACATGAGGACAACATGACGACAACATGGGGACAACATGAGGGCAACATGAGGGCAACATGAGGGCAACATGAAGACAACATGAGGGCAACATGAGGGCAACATGAGGACAACATGAGGGCAACATGAGGACAACATGAGGGCAACATGAGGGCAACATGAAGACAACATGAGGGCAACATGAGGGCAACATGAGGGCAACATTACGGTGGCCGACAGAGGCAAATGCCCTGCAACTTAAGAAAACACATGCAAATAGGCAAAACACAAGCAAATTAAGAAAACAACTTCATTAATTTGACAACACATGCGCAACATTCAGCAAACGCGCTGCATATACACACAACACAACCTAATACACAAACGCGCTGCATATACACAACACAACCAAATACACAAACGCGATGCAAATAAAAACCGATGCAAACAGAAAAGCACACAAACCACGAAAACAAATGCAAGTACAAAACGCGCTGCATAAAGAATCCACAACGGAAGTGCTCCAGGCCTGTAGAGGAGCAGCTGAGCGGAACAGCTGATTTTAGACCCCACGGAACGAGAGAGAGAGAGCAAGCGAGCTGATGAGCGGTTTGTTTTGAAACGGGACCAAAAGTGAAGATAGCGACGACATAACAAGGTTAGTATTCATTTTAACATTTGGCCCTCCTCTTTTACAGTATTTTAACAGAGCAACAGGTTTACGTAGCTAGCTGCTGTGTTGAGACTGACTTCTACAATAGTTTGCTAGTGACAACATTGTGTGTCTGATCTTTCATCGCTAACGTTAGTCCGCAGTGGTGAGGATAACTAACTGCTTAACTGGGCACCTGAGTGTTTGGATTGCATTAACGTTAGTTTCCTCTTCTCTGAATCGTCTCTACATATGATAGAATATGTGTTGATCTGCGAGGTAACTTTGCATAAGAGGAAGGTGGAGAGAGGAAAACTGGAAAAAGAAAAAGGGGGGAAAGGAGAGTAGAAAAGGTATGTAAAAATAAATGTAAATTAATCTACGTTTAAGGGGCAAAAAGAGAAGCAGAGAGTAGATAAACAGAGCGAGCACAGCGAGATGAGGATGAGAGAGAAGGGTTGAAGAAAACGGATAAAATGTGAAGATTAAGGACGAAATTAAGGAAGCAGAGAAAGGACCTTAAGACAAAATAGGAAGATGGTTAGGAGAGAGGAAGAGAGCATAAGATCATTATTTTGCTCAAGGCGTAATAAATAGCAGGGAAAGGTGACAAGGAAAGAAAGAGGTGACAGAATTAAACTGAACACAGGGTAAACATCCATATACAGAAGATCAGCAGACACTTTTACTATAAACAAAATATCCACTCTCTGATATTAACTTGTCGACCTTGCAAGCATTTGTCTTTTTGTTGTTTTCCCCCACAGATGTACTGTCCATATTGTGGATCTGCCTTGACAGCTTTCCCTGGGTTTTGTTGTGCGTGTGGCAAAAACATCAGATTTCTAAAAGATGTGGCAAACAACGTCCCTGAGGAGATGCCTACAACCAGTACACATGCTAATGCACAGCCTAGTGCTGGCAAATGGATTTTTAGTTGTATTACAGAAAAATCAGTAGTTAGAAGACTTTTACAGAAAATTTACATTGTGTTCTTTTATTGAAATACCGTACACCTCTGCACTATGTGGCTTGTCTACTTCAATAACTAGCATATTAAATGTGTTCTAAAATGCTCTGCAGGAAATATTAATGATGAAGAAACAGAAATTAGCAAAAGGTATGCTCTTTTTAACATTGTTTCTATTATAATTAAATATATCGCTCACATCTAGTGCCATTTTCCATTTCCTTTACTTTCTGCAGATTTATGTTGGAGTTATGAAGATGACAGGTGATTCCCTTAAACCTGTGAGAGGAAAGTCACTTCCCCTTGATATTCAACCTGAATGGTCATCTAATCAACTGCTGGCTGCTGTAAAGAAGCTGAAAGATTTTAACCAGGATATGGAAGATGGTTTACATGTTTTATTGTACCCTGATGCTCAGGAAGTAAGATACATCCCAGGAACAGACCCCCCTTTTACAGTGCAGAAATACAAGGAGGAAATTGGAAAGGCCTACCAAAGAATAACAATGTACATTTCCACTGTTGAAGACTTTGCAAACAGCTTTATGTTCTTCTTATTTTAACATTGTGAGTTGTTGCCACTGCTGACCCTGACAAACATAATTCAATTCAATTTCATTTATAGTATCAATTCATAACAAGCGTTATCTCAAGACACTTTACAGATAGAGCAGGTCTAGACCACACTCCATAATTTATAAGGACCCAACAGTTCTAGTAGTTTCCTCCAGAGCAAGCAACAGTGTGACAGTGGCGAGGAAAAACTTCCTTTTAGGCAGAAACCTGGGACAGACCCAGACCCAGACCCAGGCTCTTGGTAGGCGGTGTCTGACGACCGGTTGGGGTTAGAATGAAGAGTGGCAATAACAGTCACAAAAAATAGTAGTTTGTAGTAGTTCTTTGTAGTAGTTGATGGCATAGCAGGGCACTGTGCGGCGTTACAAGGCACAGCAGGACGTAGCAGGGCACAGCAGAGCGTAGCAGGATGAACATGGCATCGCAGGACGTGTAGCGGGACCATGGCGACAGCTGCTACCATGATTTTGGAGCCTCCCTGATCCAAGGAAACTTTCTGGGCGAAAAAGAACATAAGGACTCCGGGGAATGACTCCCCAGAGTTAGGTTAGTAACAAGCATTTCGGGAGAAAAATATTAAAAAGCAACATGTTTGACAAGGACAGGAACATCATCCGGTCTACAGAGAAGATATTCAGCTGCAGTCTGCCATCTCCTCAAGACTTATCCAGAACCAGGAGTGCAGAAGATTCAGATTTAATATTTAATTCTATGTACCAAGAACTACTACATTATTATAGAAGCTGTTAAAATGTTGAAATAAATCAGTCAAATCTAATCATGACCTCTTCATATTTTAAACTATATATGAGCTATTGTGTGTTGCTACTAATTAGTATTCAAAATAGTGTGGTGAACCCTTTTATTTTGCGTCTACTTGTGTTGTCTTCAGCTTGTGCCAAAAACTGTAAATTTTTCCACATGAGCACTTGAACAGTGCTCTGGTGTTGGCCACAGAAGGGACAAAACATGGAAGTCTGAAATATTGACATTGATATGATGAATCAACTAAAAAACAAACATTACGTATAGCATACATATCATCACTAAATAAAGAGAAAGGTTACATCAGAGGAATGAAATGTCTGCTGATCTTATATCTCTCTGTATATTACTGTTTACCCTGTGTTTTGTTTAATTATTTCACCTCTCTTTCCTTGTCACCTTTCCCTGATCTTTATTTCTTCTTGAGCATATCTAATGCTCCTTCCTCTTATGCAAAGTTACCTCGCAGATCAACACATATTCTATCATATGTAGAGACGATTCAGAGAAGAGGAAACTAACGTTAATGCAATCCAAACACTCAGGTGCCCAGTTAAGCAGTTAGTTATCCTCACCACTGCGGACTAACGTTAGCGATGAAAGATCAGACACACAATGTTGTCACTAGCAAACTATTGTAGAAGTCAGTCTCAACACAGCAGCTAGCTACGTAAACCTGTTGCTCTGTTAAAATACTGTAAAGAGGAGGGCCAAATGTTAAAATGAATACTAACCTTGTTATGTCGTCGCTATCTTCACTTTTGGTCCCGTTTCAAAACAAACCGCTCATCAGCTCGCTTGCTCTCTCTCTCTCTCGTTCCGTGGGGTCTAAAATCAGCTGTTCCGCTCAGCTGCTCCCTCTACAGGCCTGGAGCACTTCCGTTGTGGATTCTTTATGCAGCGCGTTTTGTACTTGCATTTGTTTTCGTGGTTTGTGTGCTTTTCTGTTTGCATCGGTTTTTATTTGCATCGCGTTTGTGTATTTGGTTGTTTTGTGTATATGCAGCGCGTTTGTGTATTAGGTTGTGTTGTGTGTATATGCAGCGCGTTTGCTGAATGTTGCGCATGTGTTGTCAAATTAATGAAGTTGTTTTCTTAATTTGCTTGTGTTTTGCCTATTTGCATGTGTTTTCTGAAGTTGCAGGGCATTTGCCTCTGTCGGCCACCGTACAACATGAGGGCAACATGAGGACAACATGAGGACAACATGAGGGCAACATGAGGGCAACATGAAGACAACATGAGGGCAACATGAGGACAACATGAGGACAACATGAGGACAACATGAGGGCAACATGAAGACAACATGAGGACAACATGAAGACAACATGAAGACAACATGGGGACAACATGAAGACAACATGAGGACAACATGAAGACAACATGGGGACAACATGAAGACAACATGAGGGCAACATGAGGGCAACATGAAGACAACATGAGGACAACATGAAGACAACATGGGGACAACATGAAGACAACATGAGGACAACATGAGGACAACATGGGGACAACATGGGGACAACATGAAGACAACATGGGGACAACATGAAGACAACATGAGGGCAACATGAGGACAACATGAGGGCAACATGAGGGCAACATGGGGACAACATGAGGACGACATGGGGACAACATGGGGACAACATGAGGACAACATGAGGACAACATGGGGACAACATGGGGACAACATGAGGGTTATAAAAGCCCAAAACTCTGTTTTCCCTGTCTACACATCAACAATTGTTTTTGAACATCTTCACCCTGGAGGGAGTTTTCCAAAAAAATCTGTTTTCCTGACCTAAAACGCAGTTTGTGTTTGTTTGTGTGTGGATCAAAGGCCAAAACCCAGAGAAAAAGCTAAAATATCTTGGTAGGTTGAGTCCAATTATTTGTGCCTAAAAAAAATCTAACCCTAAAGTCTTACCCGAACACCAGGGTGCCGTCCTTCCTGATGCCAAACTGTGCGTTCTGCAGCCCTCCGCTGTCCTGCACCACCCTGCCGTCGCTCACCACGTTGCCCAGGCAACGGCCTGTTGATGTGCTGAAGAAGCCGGCGTTCTGGGCGTACAGACAACCAGCAGCTTTGGCCGTTTCCTCCACCGAGGCCCTCTGTTTCATCCCGCAGCCGCCCGGCCCGCCCGGCTCCAGCACCGACACCGTCCTCAGAGGGTCGTGGACCGCCGTTATGTGACCTGGGAACAAAGACACGGAGATATGCTTCAGGGACAGAAAGCCCAAACTAACTAGAGCTGCAGAAAAATCCCCCCAAACGATGCACTTGTCTGCACTTTGTCAATCAACCAAAAAAATAATTAACCAATTAACTATTTGAGTCGGTTATCCAGCAAAAATGATGCTCATTCTCTGTTTCCAGCTTCTTAATAGAAGGTTTTCTGCTTTTGCTCTGTATATCCTGATGTTTCTTGTATCATGGCCGCACTTTAAAACACCTTTATTTGACGCCATTTTGCTACTTTCTGTCTACCTTATAATTATTGTCTATTGTTTGCCTGTATTTCTTGTGTGTTTACTTGTTTGTGTGTTTTTTGTTTTTATTTTTTGCTGTATTCCTGCTGCTGTAATAAGGAAATTTCCCCGTTGTGGGATAAATACAGTATAATCTAATCTAATCTAATCTAATCTAATCTAATCTAATCTAATCTAATGTTCTGTGGCTTTTTGGACTGTTGGTTGGACAAAAAAAAGACTGATTTGTGACCCAGCTTTCTGGGTCTTTAAGCTATCAGCACTTAATATTTTCTTCTTCTCATCAGGATCCCTGATTGGGCTTTTATAACCCTCATGTTGTCCTCATGTTGTCCTCATGTTGCCCTCATGTTGCCCTCATGTTGTCCTCATGTTGTCCTCATGTTGTCCTCATGTTGCCCTCATGTTGTCCTCATGTTGTCCTCATGTTGCCCTCATGTTGCCCTCATGTTGTCCTCATGTTGTCCTCATTTTGTCTTCATGTTGCCCTCATGTTGTCCTCATGTTGTCCTCATGTTGTCCTCATGTTGTCTTCATGTTGCCCTCATGTTGTCTTCATGTTGCCCTCATGTTGTCCTCACAAGAGTCTGCAGGAACTACAGTATGTTCACAACAGTGCTGCAAGGATCCTGATGAGACCACATCACACCCGTTCTCCACTCACTTCACTGGCATCCCATGTCTGCTAGGATTGAATATAAGGTCTCAATTCCCCCACCAGTGCATCTATGGAAATCCCCCCCCCCCCTACCTGAAAGAACTACTCATCCCTCTCACTACAACACGATCCCTCCGCTCAAAAAACTCCAACCGCCTCCTACCCCCCAGAACTAAGCTCAGCACCACGGGTGATGGAGCATTCTGCTCTGCCGGTCCTCGGACTTGGAAGGCCCCCCTTCCTGACCATCTGAGTGCACCACAGACTATTGAGACTTTTAAAAAAGGACTAAAAATATTTATTTTTAGCAGAACTTATGAGTTTTAACCTTGCACAAAAATGTCGTCGCACTATTTATAGATATTTTACACTGATGTTTTTTACCTTGCTTTTTGATTTGTTTAAATGTAAAGTGCATTACAAATAAAATGTATTATTATTATTATCATTATTATTATAATAAATTAAGTTATTTGGTAACTCGCGACTCCGTCACTGACCGTAAACCACTCTGGAGCTCCTCGGCACGTCTGACACAAACACCGTGGACTCGGCCACCGGCAGCCCGCCGTCCTCGCTGGAGGGATGGCTCTCGTAGGTGCTGTTGCCATGGACGACGGACTGACAGTCTCTGACATGGCGGTGAGAATGGGACGGGCCGTGGCCGTGGGCGTATGGCTGCAGGAGGTCATCGCCCACGGAGACTCTGCAAGGAGACACAATGACGTAAAACAGGTGTATAAAATGTTTTTAAAAGACATTAAGAAAGAAACTTATATAACTTATATAACACATAAGTTTAGGATATGCTGGTTTAATACTTGAATTACAGTTTGTAGGAATGCAACTATCAATTATTAACTAACTATTATTTCCATTGGTGATTAATTAATATAATAACATAGGGGGTGTATACTTATGCCCCCTGTATTTTAACATAGGGGGTGTATACTTATGCCCCCTGTATTTTAACATAGGGGGTGTATACTTATGCCCTGTATTTTAACATAGGGGGTGTATACTTATGCCCCTGTATTTTAACATAGGGGGTGTATACTTATGCTCCCTGTATTTTAACATAGGGGTGTATACTTATGCCCCTGTATTTTAACATAGGGGTGTATACTTATGCCCCCTGTATTTTAACATAGGGGGGTGTATACTTATGCCCCTGTATTTTAACATAGGGGGTGTATACTTATGCCCCCTGTATTTTAACATAGGGGGGTGTATACTTATGCTCCCTGTATTTTAACATAGGGGGGTGTATACTTATGCCCCTGTATTTTAACATAGGGGGTGTATACTTATGCCCCCTGTATTTTAACATAGGGGTGTATACTTATGCCCCTGTATTTTAACATAGGGGGTGTATACTTATGCCCCTGTATTTTAACATAGGGGGTGTATACTTATGCCCCTGTATTTTAACATAGGGGTGTATACTTATGCCCCTGTATTTTAACATAGGGGGTGTATACTTATGCTCCCTGTATTTTAACATAGGGGTGTATACTTATGCCCCTGTATTTTAACATAGGGGGTGTATACTTATGCCCTGTATTTTAACATAGGGGTGTATACTTATGCCCCTGTATTTTAACATAGGGGGTGTATACTTATGCTCCCTGTATTTTAACATAGGGGTGTATACTTATGCCCCTGTATTTTAACATAGGGGGTGTATACTTATGCCCCTGTATTTTAACATAGGGGGTGTATACTTATGCCCCTGTATTTTAACATAGGGGTGTATACTTATGCTCCCTGTATTTTAACATAGGGGGTGTATACTTATGCCCCTGTATTTTAACATAGGGGTGTATACTTATGCCCCTGTATTTTAACATAGGGGTGTATACTTATGCCCCTGTATTTTAACATAGGGGGTGTATACTTATGCCCCTGTATTTTAACATAGGGGGTGTATACTTATGCCCCTGTATTTTAACATAGGGGGTGTATACTTATGCCCCTGTATTTTAACATAGGGGGTGTATACTTATGCCCCTGTATTTTAACATAGGGGTGTATACTTATGCCCCTGTATTTTAACATAGGGGTGTATACTTATGCTCCCTGTATTTTAACATAGGGGGGTGTATACTTATGCCCCTGTATTTTAACATAGGGGGTGTATACTTATGCCCCTGTATTTTAACATAGGGGGGTGTATACTTATGCCCCCTGTATTTTAACATAGGGGGGTGTATACTTATGCCCCCTGTATTTTAACATAGGGGGTGTATACTTATGCCCCCTGTATTTTAAGTCTGAACATTTATTTATTTATAATACATTATTCATTCACAAAGAAAATGGTGTCTTTAAAAGGTGGATTTTCCTATTTTTTTAATTAAGGCATTAAGATCAATTTCCAAAAGATGTTTTTTATTCCTCTTTTTAATCAACTTTAGCCTGGGGGCGCAGACTTTCTCAAGCCACTGTATATGTGCAGTACTGTACACCCACTACAATACATTAGACTACACCACTGATGATCGTGGAGGTGGTTGTTGTTCCTGTGATGTATCATCCGACACCGCCATCTTGGGGCCAAAGTGTCCAACTGCAGCAACATTAACACTTGGGGAGAAGGGGACTCAGAACCCAGGACCCTCATGTGAGGGGGGCCCAAAGAAAATGCTTTTCTACACCCGTTATACCACGACTGGAGGTGTTCCAGGCACGTCCAGCTGGGAGGAGGCCTCGGGGAAGACCCAGGACTAGGTGGAGGGACGTCCAGCTGGGAGGAGGCCTCGGGAAGACCCAGGACTAGGTGGAGGGACGTCCAGCTGGGAGGAGGCCTCGGGAAGACCCAGGACTAGGTGGAGGGACGTCCAGCTGGGAGGAGGCCTCGGGGAAGACCCAGGACTAGGTGGAGGGACGTCCAGCTGGGAGGAGGCCTCGGGAAGACCCAGGACTAGGTGGAGGGACGTCCGGCTGGGAGGAGGCCTCGGGGAAGACCCAGGACTAGGTGGAGGGACGTCCAGCTGGGAGGAGGCCTCGGGGAAGACCCAGGACTAGGTGGAGGGACGTCCAGCTGGGAGGAGGCCTCGGGGAATACCCAGGACTAGGTGGAGGGACGTCCAGCTTGGAGGAGGCCTCAGTGAATACCCAGGACTAGGTGGAGGGACGTCCAGCTGGGAAGAGGCCTCGGGGAAGACCCAGGACCAGGTGGAGGGACGTCCAGCTGGGAGGAGGCCTCGGGGAAGACCCAGGACTAGGTGAAGGGACGTCCACCTGGGAGGAGGCCTCGGGAAAGACCCGGGACTAGGTGGAGGGACGTCCAGCTGGGAGGAGGCCTCAGGGAATACCCAGGACTAGGTGGAGGGACGTCCAGCTGGGAAGAGGCCTCGGGGAAGACCCAGATCTAGGTGGAGGGACGTCCAGCTGGGAGGAGGCCTCGGGGAAGACCCAGGACTAGGATTATAGATAGATTATATCTCCAACCTGGCCTGGGAACGCCTCAGGATTCCCCAGTCGGAGCTGATTGATGTGGCTCGGGAAAGGGAAGTTTGGGGTCCCCTGCTGGAGCTGCTGCCCCCGCAACCCGATACCGGATAAGATGGATGGATGTTTTAATTAAATCAGCTGTATATTATTAAATCCCTTCATAATTGTTCACTTTGTTAATTATTGTGTTACTTCCACGCCCCATACCGTACTATGTATTAATTGTTGTTACCTCCACCCTTCATAACTAAAGGCCTCGGTGTGTTTGGGGTCCGTCTGTCAAACTTGTGAACTTTGTACTCAACAACTCTGATAACAATTTAAAAGTTTGCTTAAGACAAATTGTTGCCCAACAGCTGTTGAGATATGTTAGCATGTACTTGTGAACTTAGTTTGTTTATGAAGGATTATTAGATTAACTATTCTTTACGCATATATATATATATATATATATATATATATATATATATATATATATATATTTTTTTATTTATTTTTATCCAGCTAACTCAACTGTCACTTAGGAGGAAATTAAACAACTTTGGTTAGAGTTAGCTTTAGGCTAGGCTAACAGCTAGCATGCTAGCATTAGCGGCTAGCTAAAACAGGAACCGGCGGTCTTACCGAGTGTTTTCGGTCTCGGACAGCCGGACGCAGAGCCACAGCAGCAGCCACACAAACGGACATTTGACCGACGTTGTTGCCATATGAGGAGGAGGAAAACCAGCCTGCCAAACTCCCCTCTTCTCCTGCTGGTTCCTACATTATCCAGCTAGCGCTCAACATCAAGGTAAACAAACGAATCGCACTGTTACTGTAACTTCCGGTTACTTTACAAAATAAAAGCCGCAATCGTGAATCATTTAATTTAAAACTTGATATCTGACCATAGACTGGTACAGAAAATATACACATATTTTAAACGTGAATTAGTATTTGAATTAGTTATTTTTATGACTTAAAATTGTGGAGTGCAGACCTGTGTGTGAGTTGTCACTAGAATATTTGCTACGCTTATTTTGGCGGCAGTATAGTTCAATTTCCGGTAACGTTATGGCTAACCTAGTATATAAGTTTGTGAGTTTAACATAACATGTTCCACATTATATTGTCGTATATCGTTGTTATTTAATGTGAGAAGTTTGTATGATAAACATAGACAGACATTTCTGATTTCAGCAGCTCTTATAATCAAAAGAAGCGGAACTAAAAGCCCAGCGGTGCCGGGGGATGTTTTTAACGTGACACAAGGTTTATAAGGGTGAAAGCTGAAGGGGAACATGGCAGCAGGCATCAGTGCTATGCATGGGTTATTAAGCAGTAAAACCTCGCTGTATCACGCTCTTCACACAAAGGTTTCACCCAGTTGTGTGTGTATTAGAAGAACAGCTGATATACTGAGTGTGAGAGCGGCAAGCAGCGCGACAACAGACTCACAAATCAATGAGAAGTACTGCCTGGATCTGGTGAGGTAGGTCTGGCTGCACATACTGCTGACACAAGCTTTTTAGTTTTATCCATCTGAAGCCTTTTTATGTGTGTGACATGTAAGTTATGGTTCTAATAGTTGATAATGGTTCTGTAATATAATATATTTAATGTAATGTTTTTTTGCCTGTTATGTTTAATTTATCAGGCAATAAAGACTTAAAATGTTTTTCTGAACATCAATGACATTCAAAACGGTGATAACTGGAACAGATATACAACACACTGTGTGTGTGTGTGTGTGTGTGTGTGTGTGTGTGTGTGTGTGTGTGTGTGTGTGTGCCTTAGACTTAGACTTCTCTTTGTTAATCCTTTAGGGATGACTCCCGCGAGGAAATTGAAAGTTCCAGCATCAGTTTTTGAAAGAAAAAAGAACTAAAAAATAGACAAAAAAGACAGTATAAAGACAACAAAATAACAATAATAATAACAACAATAAGAACATTTGTCAAATAAAGAAAAGACCATAAATTATTATTAAAGTTTCAGTGTTGAGTCCAGTGTTAAAGTGATAAAGTGACCACGTGTGAATTTAAGTCCAGGTGTGTGTGTGTATGTATGTATGTATGTATATGTGTGTATGTATGTATGTATATATATGTATGTATTGTGTGAATGTATATATGTATGTATATATGTATTGTCCTCTCTGCCCTATTTCCTCCTCCCCCCTAGTGAGGAGGACAAGCTAGCTAAAGTTGAGTTAATCTACACTAACAGAGCAGATATAACATTTAATGTACGACTGGACACGTCCTGATATGCCCCCGCGAGGAAATTGGAAATTCCAGCAGCAGTTTTAGCCAGAAAAAAGATTAAAAAAAAAATAAAAAAAATAGATAAAAAAGACCGTATAAAGACAACAAAATAATAACAACAATAAGAACATTCGTCAAATAAACAAAGAAAAGACCATAAATTATTACACATTCAATTTAATTTTAACGTCACTTACACCGCAATATAGTTTCTTGTATCATGGCAACCGCACTTTAAAATACCTTTTATTTGACGCCACTTTGCTTACTTTCAGTCTACCTTCTACTCATTTTCTATTGTTTGCTTGTTTTTCTTGTGTGTTTACTTGTTTGTGTGTTTTTGTTCTTTTGCTGTTATTGTTGAAGAAAATGCTGCTGCTGTAATAAGGAAATTTCCCCGTTGTGGGATGAATAAAGTAAATAAATCTAATCTAATGTAAACCCCGCGTTCTCCTCCTCAGGTCCAGAGACTACGATGGCTTCGTGTCCTCCCTCCTCCTGCCAGAGGAGGCGCGGCGCTCGTCTTTGGCTCTGAGAGCCTTTAATGTGGAGCTGGCACAGGCAGGTAGTCCTACAGAGGAAGGATTACTGATAAAACTGCTGTTTTTAATACTACTACTACTACTACTACTACTACTACTACTACTGATAGAGAATTCATTTTTATTAAGTCTTTTATTCATCTTGTTTCCTTTTAGTAATGTTATTTCCTTTTATTAATGTCTTACAATAGTTTAACCTTTTTGCTCTATATATGCACATTTAACAAACAGCTTTTCTATGCTTATCATACGCACGTTAAAGAGTTATGTTTCTCTAAGTGCAGAAACAGTAAATGTCTGCAGCAAATCACGGGTTGCAGATATCTTTAGGACCGAGGTCATACGCTTGCACTTTGTCCCGTTTTCCTCATGGATAGCCATCACAAAGCATTCCTCATGTATCAACAACTGTGAATCTATGTGTGTGTTTTGAATAAATAACGACTCTCTGCAGAAATACAGTTGAAGTTCCCTGAGAGCAATGCTGGAGAAAGGTTGCTCACGTGCGTTCTTGCCTCTTGCAATTGTCTATTAACTGCTAACTACCGTCTGCGTCTCGTTTTCTTGCTTGACCGTCTTTGATTTAATAAGTTAAAGTGTCCTGAACCTGACAACTACTACTGGAACTGCTGCAGCTCTTTTACTGTCACTGTTACCTTTGTACACTAGCTTGTCAAACCGTATTTGTTTCGCCACAAGGTGAAGGACTCAGTTTCCCAGAAGACCATTGGTTTGATGCGAATGCAGTTCTGGAAGACGGCCATAGAAGAAATCTACAGAGACGAGCCTCCGAACCAGCCGGTCAGCGCCGAGCTGTGGCGGGTAAATATCAACCTGCAGAACGCGGGGCATTCAGGCAGAATAGTCTGGCTTCAACTGTAACCTGGGACAAACTGAGAGAAACCTGAAACCTGATATTGAATCAAACACCCCTAATCTTTTTCTTTTTTTTTTTTTTGGGGGGGGTCCCTTTATCAGACAGAGACAGTGGATAGATTTGAAAGGGGGAGAGAGATGGGGGATGACACGCAGCAAAGGGTCGCAGGCTGGATTCGAGGCCGCTGCAGGACCACATGGGGCGAGCACACTTACTCAGTGAGCTACATCTCTCAGTGAACTACATCTTTCAGTGAGCTACATCTCTCAGTGAGCTACATCTCTCAGTGAGCTACATCTTTCAGTGAACTACATCTCTCTCAGTGAGCTACATCTCTCTGTGAACTACAGCTCTCAGTGAACAACATCTCTCTGTGAACTACATCTCTCTCTGAACTACATCTCTCTCAGTGAACTACATCTGCTACATCTTTCAGTGAACTACATCTCTCTCAGTGAGCTACATCTCTCTGTGAACTGCATCTCTCAGTGAACAACATCTCTCTGTGAACTACATCTCTCTCTGAACTACATCTCTCTCTGAACTACATCTCTCTCAGTCAACTACATCTCTCAGTGAACTACATCTCTCTCTGAACTACATCTCTCTCTGAACTACATCTCTCTCAGTCAACTACATCTCTCAGTGAACTACATCTCTCAGTGAACTACATCTTTCAGTGAGCTACATCTCTCTGTGAACTACATCTCTCAGTGAACTACATCTCTCAGTGAACTACATCTCTCTCTCAGTGAACTACATCTTTCTGAGTGAACTACATCTCTCAGTGAACTACATCTCTCAGTGAGCTACATCTCTCAATGAGCTACATCTTTCAGTGAGCTACATCTCTCAGTGAACTACATCTCTCTCAGAGAACTACATCTCTCGTCTCCCACCATTTACGCCACCAGTGAGCTATAGGCCGCCCCGTACACCCCTAATCTAAGTGTAGTCTCCTGTCTTCCATGGAGACACATAGTTAAAGTACTCCACTGCCTAGAAAGTCATGAGGTTATGTTGGACACTCACCTGAAGTCACGCCTTTCAACTTCCGGTCCATGGGACCTATCTTTCGAAAAAAATATGAACGGGAGTGAACAAGGAGATACGCATTATTTTGTGATCCCGTTTGAATTGAGCCATCTGATGCAGTGAGTTGTTGATTCAGCTGGTTAACCGCCTGGATGATGTTTTGCAGGCGGTGAGGAAACATTACCTGACAAAGAGATGGCTGCTGAGGATCGTATGGAGAGAGTAAGACCCAACTCCTCACATCTAGATGATCCCTAGTTATCCTCATAAGAGCAAATCCGCTCCTTTTGCATGCATATATGTCAGTTTTTCCTGTAATTTTCTGACTAACTACTTGATTGTACTATTCCCAGTTTATGGTTTACGTATGGGACCGTACCAAGTAGACAATGTCTACCAACCGCTGCTTTCTGACTAGTTACCATTTAGGTCAATAATCATCCAAAATGTGTGTCTCACCAGGAGAAGGATCTGGATGACAGAGCCTACAGAAACCTGCAGGAGTTGGAGATGTATGCAGAGAACACACAGTCCTCTTTAATATACCTGCTGCTGGAGTGTTTAGGTAAGGACAGGTGAGGCAGACTCTGGTCCGTTAGCCCGGTCCTACCAGACTCTGGTCCGTTAGCCCGGTCCTACCAGGCTCTGGTCCGTTAGCCCGGTCCTACCATCTGGTCCGTTAGCCCGGTCCTACCAGGCTCTGGTCCGTTAGCCGGTCCTACCAGACTCTGGTACGTTAGCGGGTCTTCCAAACTCTGGTCCGTTAGCCGGTCCTACCAGACTCTGGTCCGTTAGCCCGATCCTTCCAGACTCTGGTCCGTTAGCCCGGTCCTACCAGACTCTGGTCCGTTAGCCCGGTCCTACCAGACTCTGGTCCGTTAGCCCGATCCTTCCAGACTCTGGTCCGTTAGCCCGGTCCTACCAGACTCTGGTCCGTTAGCCCGGTCCTGCCAGACTCTGGTCCTGGCGATCCTGCCAGACTCTGGTCCGTTAGCCCGATCACAGACTCTGGTCCGTTAGCCCGGTCCTACCAGACTCTGGTCCGTTAGCCCGGTCCTACCAGGCTCTGGTCCGTTAGCCCGGTCCTACCAGACTCTGGTACGTTAGCCCGGGTCTTCCAAACTCTGGTCCGTTAGCCCGACCCTTCCAGACTCTGGTCCGTTAGCCCGATCCTTCCAGACTCTGGTCCGTTAGCCCGGTCCTACCAGACTCTGGTCCGTTAGCCCGGTCCTACCAGACTCTGGTCCGTTAGTCCGGTCCTACCAGACTCTGGTACGTTGGCCCGGGTCTTCCAAACTCTGGTCCGTTGGACCCTTCCAGACTCTGGTCCGTTAGCCCGATCCTTCCAGACTCTGGTCCGTTAGCCCGGTCTTACCAGACTCTGGTCCGTTAGCCCGGTCCTACCAGACTCTGGTCCGTTAGCCCGGTCCTACCAGACTCTGGTCCGTTAGCCCGATCCTACCAGACTCTGGTCACGTTAGCCCGGTCTTCCAAACTCTGGTCCGTTAGCGGTCCTACCAGACTCTGGTCCGTTAGCCCGATCCTTCCAGACTCTGGTCCGTTAGCCCGGTCCTACCAGACTCTGGTCCGTTAGCCCGATCCTTCCAGACTCTGGTCCGTTAGCCCGGTCCTGCCAGACTCTCGTCCGTTAGCCCGGTCCTGCCAGACTCTGGTCCGTTAGCCCGATCCTACCAGACTCTGGTCCGTTAGCCCGGTCCTACCAGACTCTGGTCCGTTAGCCCGGTCCTACCAGACTCTGGTCCGTTAGCCCGGTCCTACCAGACTCTGGTCCATTTTATGTGTACAGAGAGTCTGGCCACTCTCCAAGAGTTGTGTTGGGGGCCATGATGTTGTGGCCCTCCTCCCAAAGGGGTTCGGGTAAGGTTTTTCCAGCTCGCTCTGTTAGCGGTTAAGGAGTTGGCTAAGGCTAACGTTAGCGATGCTTGAAGACGGGTATTCTGTTGAAGTCTGAAACTATTGGATCTGCCCAGAGCCGCTCCGGATCTGCCGTAACCAATCACCAACTAGTTTGGTCGTGAAGTCGGCTTAGCATCGCTAACGTTAGCCTTAGCCAACTCCTTCACTGCTAACAGAGCGAGCTGGAAAGTCAAACTTCTCCCGAACCCTGTGGGGGAGGAAGGCCACAACATCATGGCCCCCAACAGAACTCAGCAAAGATGGTTCCTGCTCGGGCCTTAACTTCTGGATATTTGCACCTTAACCTTATACTGGCGGGAAAACCCTGAGATACATGTCCTCTCCGCGGTTAGGTTTGCTATAGTTTCGCTATCTCCATAGTGCTGTGGAGGAAGGTCTGACTACAGCACAGATGCATTCTGGGATAGGAGAATAACACTCTGGGTTGTTTTATTTCTTTAAACCAGTCACAATGGTCTTGGGCTGCGCTAAGCTCTGGACTAAGCAATGCTAAATGCTTTATTTTTATTTTTTTATTTTTATTTTTTATTTTTTTTTAACTGTTTTTTCTGTGTTTTATCTGTTTTTATTTTTTTTAACTGTTTTTATTTTTTTTTTTTTAAACTGGTCTTGTGTAAAGCACTTTGAATTGCCCTGTTGCTGAAATGTGCTCTACAAATAAAGCTGCCTTTCCTAAATAGTGAAGTTAACTGTCGACACAGTACAGTAACGTGAGCTATTTCAATCAGCTGATACATGGTTACACCTCATTGGCTCTTACCAGTGGATCTCAGTGTGTACTTCCTCCACAGCAAACCCACCAATCAGTCCTAAAACGTCCCAGTTAGAGAGGAAACGCCCTGAATATAACCGAGCACGCCTGCCATGTTGCACCATATAACTTTGTTCAAAACGTGCCATTTTCAGCGTGTAGCTCGCTAGCTCAAAGTTTGAAGGAGAGGGACATCACGCAGCAGATGTGAGGCAGTTATCCTGGAAATGGGGTTCTGTTGACCAAGACTATGTTTGTGCCCGTCCTACTGATGGGTAGGTAGGTTAGTTAGTAGGATTTGGTCTCCAGTGGTGAGAAATGATGAGGAAGTGATATTGTTTTCTAACCAGGCTCCAACAGGAGGATTTGGATAGCTGGAGTAAGTGTCTGGTATGTGTTCTCTTGTTTTTTTAGGGTTGAAAAACGTCCACGCAGATCACGCTGCGAGTCACATCGGTAAAGCTCAGGGAATCGTGGACGTGTCTGAGAGCTCCTTATCACAGCAGCCGACGGAAAGTCTACCTACCCATGGACATCTGCATGCTGGTGAGTCGGCGCTGTCGGTACACGATCCGTCCCGCCTGCACGATCCGTTCTGCGCATGTGCGAAATGTTCGCGCATGCGCAGATGATGTCATGATGAACGCATATTTACGACACTGCACGATCTGTTCCCATAGACGGTTAAAGAAAGTCCGTTCGCCTCCACCGGAAAGCTAACGTTAGTTTAGCTAACGGCTAATTCGGCTAACCGCTAGCTGAGACAGCATGTAAAAGACCCTCAAAAGTTAAAATAACCGTTTAAATATATAACAGCTGTTACGTCAGTTCTACGTTACGTGGTGCTCATTTAAAACACAACCACTCAAAACTTGTCTTTAATATTACTGTAAAGTCTTAATTTAGCTGTTAGCTGCTTTTCCCACTGTTTTAATTCCCAAATTAGCTGTTGGCTAAACGTCGTTAGCTTTCCGGTGGAGGCTAACGGCAGACCGCTACTGTGGAACAGATCGTGCAGCGCCGTAAATCCTCGTACATCATGATTATCATCTGCGCGTCCAGACCTATCCTATGCATGAACGGATCGTCTGGTAGGGCCGGATCATGCAGGTAGGACGGATCATGCAGGTAGGACGGATCGTGCAGGTAGGACGGATCGTGTACCGACAGGCGCGTCACAGTGATGGCAACTCTCGTTTGAAACGGTTCAGCACCGAAGGAGACATTTACCAAACAGATCCCGATATCTCAGGAGGTCCAGGCCTTCAGAGATTCACCTTCTGACCCTGCCGAGCACCAACACTTCAAGGCAAGGAGATCGCTCTGAAAGCCACGCCCACTCTCCATTGACTTGTATTGCGTTAATTTCGACTGCAAGCAAATAACATAAAAATGCCTAGAAGTTAGTTACCTTTTTATAAGCTGTCGTCCCGAAAAACAGAGCTTTTAGGAAGACAAAGTGGATACAGACGTGAGGAATCAGCAGAGAGTGGAGGATGGAAGACTGTGGGATGCTGAAACTAGGCTAACGTTATGTCCGACGCGTCAGCTTAATTTACAGACATACCGTGTATAATGAACAAAATTATTTCATGAGCTGAACTCAAAGATCTGAGACTTTTTCTATGTACACAAAAGGCTTATTTCTCTCAAATATTGTTCCCAGATCGTTCTAAATCTGTGTTAGTGAGCACTTCTCCTTTGCCGAGATAATCCATCCACCTCACAGGTGTGGCATATCAAGATGCTGATTGGATGAAAGGCCACTCTGAAATGTGCAGTTTTACTGTTTTGGGGTATCTGGTGTTAGGGTTAGGGTTCATCCGTGAAGAAAACACGAGAGGGGAGAGGGAGAGGGAGAGAGAGGGAGAGAGAGGGAGAGAGAGCGGGAGAGAGGGAGAGAGAGAGGGAGAGAGAGGGAGGGAGAGAGAGGGGGAGAGAGGGAGAGGGAGGAGAGGGAGAGGGAGGCGGGAGAGGGAGAGAGGGAGAGAGAGAGAGAGAGGGAGAGGGATAGAGAGAGAGGGAGGAGAGAGAGAGGGAGAGGAGAGGGAGAGAGAGAGAGGGGGAGAGAGGGAGAGAGAGGGAGAGAGAGCGGGAGAGGGAGAGGGATAGAGAGAGAGAGGGGGAGAGAGAGGGAGAGGGATAGAGAGAGAGAGAGGGAGGGAGAGAGAGAGGGAGAGGGAGAGGGATAGAGAGAGAGAGAGAGAGGGAGAGGGAGGGAGAGAGAGAGGGAGAGGGAGAGGGAGAGGGAGAGAGAGAGGGAGAGAGAGAGAGGGAGAGAGAGAGGGAGAGGGATAGAGAGAGAGAGAGAGGGAGGGAGAGAGAGAGGGAGAGGGAGAGGGATAGAGAGAGAGGGAGAGAGAGAGAGAGAGGGAGGGAGAGAGAGAGGGAGAGGGATAGAGAGAGAGAGAGAGGGGGAGAGACTCTCCCTTGCTGATTCCTCACGTCTGTATCCACTTTTGTGGTAAAACCAGGAAAAGACGACACTTATGTCGACGATATCCAAAAACTAAGATATCAGAATCAGAAATACTTTGATCCCCGAAGGGAAACTCTGTGTTGCAGTTGCACAAATATTAGAAATATAGAGAGTAGAAATATAAATAAAGACATATAACGAGTGTGGATATGTACAGTATTGACATAGTTAAAGGAATGTTATTATTATACAGTATTTACATAATTGACATAATTAAGGAATTGAAATGTGAAAAGTAATAATAATAATAATAATAATAATAATAATAATTGAAGCAGTTGAGTATTGCTCACATTTCAGGCCAGTGTTACTGCACAAAACAGATAATACAGATAATATTGTCTAGTTTCAATATTATCTGTATTATCTGTATTATCTGTATTATGTGTTTTGTGCAATAACAGTACAATATCTAGTCTCATATATCGATATGGATGTAATATTGATATATTGCTCATATAGCAATGACGTGCACATAGAGAACATGAAGCACGCAGGTCCTGCCCTTAAAATCTGCACCCTGGAGGGTGATGCTTTGACCCGAGGTCTACTGAGCACGCTCCCCTCACGTCACCTTCACTCTGCTGCCTGAAGAGGGCGCTGTGGATACACAGGGACTGCTCTGCACTCACACATGCTGTATGTAGTGTCTTCTCTGTGTGACAGTACACTGAATATCTTTGAGTTGAGGACAAAACGAGACATTTGAGGACGTCGTCTCGGGCTTTATGGGGGACACTGATCCACATTGTGGCTTCTCCAATGTGAAGATTCAATTTGAATTTTATTGATATAGCGCCAAATCACAACAGCAGGTCTACTGCTACCGTACTCTGATTTTATTTACAGAAACCCAACAATTCCCAAGATTTGCTGCTTTTATAGTTTTATATCTTTTATATATATATCTCTTTGGGATTTTTACCATTTTCTGACATTTTAGAGACCAAACCAAGATCAATCAATCAGAAAATAGTCAATAGATTAATCGATAATGAAAATAATCGTTAGCTGAAACGTGTGTGTGTGTGTGTGTGTGTGTGTGTGTGTGTGTGTGTGTGTGTGTGTGTGTGTGTGTAAAACTAAAGTAAGAACAGTATAAATCAAATTAAAATTACACACAAGCACATGGGAGCCAAGCATTGCAAATTAAAGAGAGCAGCAGTCAGCTTATTGCACTGAGGAGTGTCATTGGGACGTTTTCGGAGTAGTATCCAATTTTTTTATTTACTTGTAGATTGGATTTTAAGCCGATTGTTTAACCCTTGTTAAAGGTCTTCCTGGTCAAAATTGAAAATGAACATTTTTATGTGCTTTTCCAATGTTTTTGTCACTTTTTCTGATTTATTTGTCACTTTTTCTATGCTTTTGGCGCTTTTTTTAAAACAAATTCTGTTAAAAAACACTTTGAAATGGGTCAATTTGACCCAAGGACAACACAAGGGTTAAAAGTCTGGTGTTGTGTATTTTGTTTTATTATTTTTTGACTGGAAGTATTTCACAAAGTTGCTTTGTGTTCCTGATGTGTCTCACAGCTCTTTTCTCCTAACCTTAAATACTACCCGCGTCATTCTTTCCGTCTTCCCATCGACCCTCGAGCAGTATTTGAGTTCAAAATGTTCTTGAAAGAGAAAACGTCTCGTTATATTCGTCGTATAAGAGAAAGAGATCAGGTCAAATAACTGCGTCAGAGCCTCAAGTCAGTCTGCAGTCTGCAGGTGTTGAGTAAAGAATCTGTGTAGGGTTGCTTCTATTTGCTGCTTATTTTCATTACTGATAAATCTGTCGATTTACTTTGTTTGTTCTATCAAATGTCAGAAAAAGGGAGACATGTTTTGGTCTTTATTAGAGCACCAACTGCAGCAAAGGCCCTTTTTTGAAACTGAAGGAATTATTATTATTTTTCCTTTCCATCTTGAAAAATGAGCATAATATGAGCACTTTCATTTTTTTCTTTTATAGAAGTCTTGAGTTTCTTATTTGGATATTAACACTGGTGTGCAGTAGGGGTGGCAGTCACCAGATATGAGATAATCACAATACGATATTATTGCAATTTTAAACGATATATTGAAATTTATTACATTTTCACCAAAAGGAAACTTTGTCAACATCTGTCATATCGAAAAATATAAATGTCTGTCTGTTCATCTCACTTCAATTTTATTGCTGCAAAATGACCAACACATCAATGCACTTATACATTAGATAGATAGATAGATAGATAGATACTTGGCATCTGTGTATCTTTACAGAATTGCCATGTAAAATATTGCGATACTATGCCTTATCCATTTCTTCCCCCACCCCTATTGTGATTGTGTTCATGTAAGAAGAAAGGAAGATAAAATGAAAAGTAAAAAGAAGACGGATTAGATTTGGATTTTAATCCTCTTAAAACAAAGTCCAGAGCTGAAACGTTCCCCCTGCAGTGTGTGCTGGCAGCATGCCGGTGCAGGGGTGGCGTACCCCGGCGGCATGCCGGTGCAGGGGTGGCGTACTACATCGCCCAAAGTTTCTGCATTCTGCAGATTAAAGAGAGCTAAATATGGATACTGCTGCACTGAAAAGATATTAAAGCGCCCATATTCTGCTAATTTTCAGGTTCATAATTGTATTTTGAGGTTGTATCAGAATAGGTTTACATGGTTTAATTTCCAAAAAACACCATATTTTTGTTGTGCTGCACATTGCTGCAGATCCTGTTTTCACCCTGTGTGATTAGGTCTCTGTTTTATCTCCAGAGTGAGACATCTCACTAGTTTTATCTCCAGAGTGAGACATCTCACTAGTTTTATCTCCAGAGTGAGACATCTCTCTAGTTTTATCTCCAGAGTGAGACATCTCACTAGTTTTATCTCCAGAGTGAGACATCTCACTAGTTTTATCTCCAGAGTGAGACATCTCTCTAGTTTTATCTCCAGAGTGAGACATCTCTCTAGTTTTATCTCCAGAGTGAGACATCTCTCTAGTTTTATCTCCAGAGTGAGACATCTCTCTGTTTTAGCTCCAGAGTGAGACATCTCTCTAGTTTTATCTCCAAGGTGAGACATCTCTCTAGTTTTATCTCCAAGGTGAGACATCTCTCTAGTTTTATCTCCAAGGTGAGACATCTCACTAGTTTTATCTCCAGAGTGAGACATCTCTCTAGTTTTATCTCCAGAGTGAGACATCTCTCTAGTTTTATCTCCAGAGTGAGACATCTCTCTAGTTTTATCTCCAGAGTGAGACATCTCACTAGTTTTATCTCCAGAGTGAGACATCTCACTAGTTTTATCTCCAGAGTGAGACATCTCTCTAGTTTTATCTCCAGAGTGAGACATCTCTCTAGTTTTATCTCCAGAGTGAGACATCTCTCTAGTTTTATCTCCAGAGTGAGACATCTCTCTGTTTTAGCTCCAGAGTGAGACATCTCTCTAGTTTTATCTCCAGAGTGAGACATCTCTCTAGTTTTATCTACAGAGTGAGACATCTCTCTAGTTTTATCTCCAAGGTGAGACATCTCACTAGTTTTATCTCCAGAGTGAGACATCTCTCTAGTTTTATCTCCAGAGTGAGACATCTCTCTAGTTTTATCTCCAGAGTGAGACATCTCTCTAGTTTTATCTCCAGAGTGAGACATCTCTCTAGTTTTATCTCCAGAGTGAGACATCTCTCTAGTTTTATCTCCAAGGTGAGACATCTCACTAGTTTTATCTCCAGAGTGAGACATCTCTCTAGTTTTATCTCCAGAGTGAGACATCTCTCTAGTTTTATCTCCAAGGTGAGACATCTCTCTAGTTTTATCTCCAAGGTGAGACATCTCACTAGTTTTATCTCCAGAGTGAGACATCTCTCTAGTTTTATCTCCAGAGTGAGACATCTCTCTAGTTTTATCTCCAGAGTGAGACATCTCTCTAGTTTTATCTCCAGAGTGAGACATCTCACTAGTTTTATCTCAGAGTGAGACATCTCACTAGTTTTATCTCAGAGTGAGACATCTCTCTAGTTTTATCTCCAGAGTGAGACATCTCTCTAGTTTTATCTCCAGAGTGAGACATCTCTCTAGTTTTATCTCCAGAGTGAGACATCTCTCTGTTTTAGCTCCAGAGTGAGACATCTCTCTGTTTTAGCTCCAGAGTGAGACATCTCTCTAGTTTTATCTCCAGAGTGAGACATCTCTCTAGTTTTATCTACAGAGTGAGACATCTCTCTAGTTTTATCTCCAAGGTGAGACATCTCACTAGTTTTATCTCCAGAGTGAGACATCTCTCTAGTTTTATCTCCAGAGTGAGACATCTCTCTAGTTTTATCTCCAGAGTGAGACATCTCTCTAGTTTTATCTCCAGAGTGAGACATCTCTCTAGTTTTATCTCCAGAGTGAGACATCTCTCTAGTTTTATCTCCAGAGTGAGACATCTCTCTAGTTTTATCTCCAGAGTGAGACATCTCTCTAGTTTTATCTCCAAGGTGAGACATCTCACTAGTTTTATCTCCAGAGTGAGACATCTCTCTAGTTTTATCTCCAGAGTGAGATATCTCCATTCTATCCTATCTTTGTTGGGAGCTGCACATGCTCAGTAGCTCGGTAAGATCCCATCAGCTGATAACTCTTTCTCCAGCTTTGGTCAGTCCAAGGCAGGATCAGCTGGGAGACTTCTTCTAGACCAGGGACACTGGTGGAATACCTGCAGAACAGGGACAGGGAGTAGAACAGGGACAGGAAGTAGAACAGGGACAGGAAGTAGAACAGGGACAGGAAGTAGAACAGGGACATGGAAGTACAGGGTGGCCGCAGGTTCTTAAAGTCTTAAATCACTTTTCCTAAAAATAAGGCCTTAAAATGTTTTTAAATTGTCTTAAATTCAGATTGGATAGGTCTTAAATATGTTTGTGTCATGTCATGGTGAAAATGCAGGCAATCTGTTCTGCCAGCCAGGTCGAATATTTTTTTCTGGTGGGCTTTGGGCTGCGTGGTTGCAGTAACATAACGTCATTTGTACATCAACCAATCTGCTATCCTAACCTTAACCACTCGAGGTCAAATGCCTAACTCCAACCAATCGAGCTGCTTCGTGGGCGGGTCTTGGCGTGGCCGTAGTCAGTGAGATTCGTAATATCGCCGCACACAGCAATGGTTGATAGCCACTTAGAAACATGGGGAAATGCAAGTTCAATTAAAGCTGCAAGCAGCGTTGGACGGGCCTTCGCTAATCTGCGCGAGTCGGGGTTACTGGCGGACGCCGCTCCTTACGACCGTGCATTTGCGCGTCATTCAGACACTGAAAATTGTCACCAATGAAAAGGGAACTCCCTGCTGAGTTCAACGATACCTCACACAAGACTCTACGTCATACATCTGTGAAAGGGGGCGTGGCTGACTCATAGGGGGGCGGGTCAAACCACCAATAAAGAAGGAAGTCTCTGTTGAGTTCATTGATATCTCACATAAGACTCCTCCTTAAACGGGTCACCAGTTATGAAAAGGGGCGTGGCTTACGGTTAGGGGGCGGGCCAACCATCACCAATGAAGAAGGAACTCTCTGCTGAGTTCAATGACACCTCACACAAGACTCTACCGAGCCACCTAGAAATATGAGGAAATGCAAGTTCAATTACAAATGGCTTGAAAACAATGAGTATTCTTGGTCTAAGTCGGTGCTTGGAAATGCTTATGAAGCGTTATGTGTCGGAAGATTTTCAAATTTGGGACAATGGGGATCAGAGCGGTGGAATCGCACGTACAGAGACTACGTAAGGGACGCCAGCAACCCGCCATGGCTAGTTCCTGCTCCAGCATTTCCACCGCTAACAACGATGTCAACGCTACAACGCTGGATGTTACGATGGGAAATCCACAGCCAGCAATGCCAGCTGACCTACGAACGGTTTGTGGCTCTACGCCAACACACCGATCAGAGGTGATTTGGATGCTGAGGACCGTGACGAGCCACATTTCATACACGTCAAGCGACGGGATTGAAGAAGCGCCCAAGCAATGCGTCCAGATTCGGGGCTTGTACAGTCTTTTACTGTAAGACGAGACCAGATACGTGGCTAAATTTGGATTGGCGCCATATATCAAAAAAAGAGCTCATCACAGAAGTCCAAAAATGTGCGTTTGTAAGTAGGTTCGAGACCCTGAACCAGACAACCAAAAGCAAATAACTGGACTTGCATGTGCGGATTGGTTAAAAGACCACGTCTAGTTAAGATTCTATGGAGCACAGTTCATGGGCCATGCACCTGTCCAGGACCTACTTCAGCATTTCAAAGTAAGTCTGCCATACTACTACTACTACTCTTGTATATGTTTGTATATCCTATAGTTAAGCTTTACTGATTTGTCAAGTGAATAACAACTATGGATAGGACACTACAAGTTAATTAGACAAGAGAATTAAAATGAAAAACAGCCAAATTGACTTTTAGACTGGTAGTAGAGTCTGTTGTTTACCTGCCAATATGTCTAAATAGTATAGGAAGTTTAGGAAGCCAAGCTAAAGTTGACTAAAAAGAGGAATAAAAAGATCATTTTTTGGAAATTGATCTTAATGTCTTAATTAAAAAAGTAGGAAAAATCCAACCTTTAAGGGCATAAGTATACACCCCCATATGTTAAATCCCCATAGAGGCAGATTCTTATTATTAAAGGCCAGTTATTTCATGGATCAGGATACTATGCATGCTGATAAAGTTCCCTTGGCCTTTGGGATTAAAATAGCCCCTCCCCCACATCATGACATACCCGTCACCATACCTAGAGATTGGCGTGGTGGTATTTCAGTTAGCCTAATAGCTGGGTTGATTTGCATTGAGAGATGATCTTATGGAAAGTTCCCCATGCTTCTCTATAAATGGCCCCTGTATTTTAAGGAAGAACATTTATTTATTTATAATACATTATTCATTCACAAAGATAAGTGGTGTGTTCCCCCCCCCTCCCATCACATACCCTTTACTTTACCTTGAGATCGGCATGGGGAACTTTCCATAAGATCATCTCTTAATGCAAATCAATTCATCTATTAGTCTAACTGAAATAACACCACGCCAATCTCTAGGTAAGGTGAAGTGTGTGTGTGTGTGTGTGTGTGTGTGTGTGTATGGGGGTCTATTTTAATTCCAAATGGCCAAGGGAAGTTTATCAGGATGCATAGTATCCTGGAACTGCCCTTTTAATAATAAAAACCTGCATGCCTCTATGGGAATTTAATATAGGGGGGTGTATACTTCTGCCCCCTGTATTTTACAGAAGAACATTCATTTATTTATTTATAATACATTATTCATTCACAAAGACAATTGGTGTCCTTAAAGGTTGGCTTTTTCCTTCTTTTATTAAGACATTAAGATCAATTTCCAAAAGATTATTTTATTTTTTACCCCTTTTTAGTCAACTTTGCATGGGTCCATAAACTCATGAGCAGCACTGTACACTATGGCCATAGGGATGGCTCACGTTGCTTAATTTGTGAATTAGTATTGATTCTTTTTTTTTTTATCCAATCCAGTCTGACATTAATCTGAAGTAGTGGCGTCAGAAATGAGATGTGTTGACTGTTAAATGGCTAATGTCTGCATGTTTTAATTTCCAGGAGTGTGTGCAGCAGCTTGACCTGAGAAAAATGATTTCTATCTCAATGGATGGACCGAATGTCAACTGGAAGCTTTTTTAACCCTCGTGTTGTCCTCGGGTCAAACTGACCCGTTTCTAAGTGTTTTATATCAGAAATATGGATTTCTTTCAGCCAAATTGCCCAAAAATAACATGGATGATGTCATACAACGTTCTTCAGGTAACATTAATGTTTATTTTCATTGAATTTTTGGGTGTTTTATTTAATCTTATAGCATTTGAATTATTTTTTCCGGACTAAACTTTGACATCTACCCATCTGGGATCCACTCAACATCCTCAGATCTTAACTATTAGCTAAAATAATTCATAATTTCTGCCTTTTTAACTAAAAACTTATGTATAGTTTGATATAAATGAGGTTTGTTGACCATGAATTCCAAGAATAAGTGTAAAACCTGTTATTAAACCAGCTAAGCTTTTTTAAAAAAAGCGCCAAAAAGCTGGAAAAAGTGACAAATAAATCAGAAAAAGTGACAAAAACCTCGGAAAAGCACCCAAAAAAAATTTCTATTTTGACCTCGAAGGGCACGTTCACGGTTAACGGGAAGACAACACACGGGATAAAGACAATAAATGAATTTAATTTCAGAATTGTTTTTAAAACCCCAAATAAGTGCCCCGGGTCAGTTTGCCCCGAGGGACTCAAGAGGGTCCCGGAGGTGGAGACAACACGAGGGTTAACGCTCCGACAGGAACATGCAGAGGCAGCTGATTGTGGTGAGATGTGGGCTTCACACACTCCACAATGCCTTCACAAGGGGAGATGTGGGCTTCACACACTCCACAATGCCTTCACAAGGGGAGATGTGGGCTTCACACACTCCACAATGCCTCCACAAGGTGAGATGTGGGCTTCACACACTCCACAATACCTTCACAAGGTGAGATGTGGGCTTCACACACTCCATAATGCCTTCACAAGGGGAGATGTGGGCTTCACACACTCCACAATACCTTCACAAGGTGAGATGTGGGCTTCACACACTCCACAATACCTTCACAAGGTGAGATGTGGGCTTCACACACTCCACAATACCTTCACAAGGTGAGATGTGGGCTTCACACACTCCACAAGGCCTTCAAAAGGGGAGATGCGGGCTTCACACACTCCACAATGCCTTCACAAGGGGAGATGCGGGCTTCACACACTCCACAAGGCCTTCAAAAGGGGAGATGCGGGCTTCACACACTCCACAAGGCCTTCAAAAGGGAAGATGCGGGCTTCACACACTCCACAAGGCCTTCAAAAGGGGAGATGCGGGCTTCACACACTCCACAAGGTCTTCAAAAGGGGAGATGCGGGCTTCACACACTCCACAAGGCCTTCAAAAGTGGCTTCAGTGTCTGGCAGCTGGAGGAAGTGCTCAGGGCATTGCATGCTCTCTTTCATAATACCCCTGTTAGAAGAGAAGACTTCTGCCCTTTGCCCAGGACGTCTGTGTTTTCCTACCGTTCTGAGGGCATCGCTGGGTAGAAAACCCGCCGCCGTCGACCGGCTTTAACAACATGGCCGGTGATGGATGTGGATGCAGTGACACAGAAAAACACTCTGACACACTGCTGTCTGCTCTCTGTCCACGATAAGTCCTCCACAAACTGCAACCCATCCATCTGAGTCTCTCTCTCTCTCTCTCTCTCTCTCTCTCTCTCTCTCTCTCTCTCTCTCTCTCTCTCTCTCTCTCTCTGTGTCTGTTACACACAAACAAATTATTATATAAATGTCTTTGCATTTTAAAAGCAGCTGGAATTGTCATTTATTTATTTAATTTTGTTCAATTCAGTTCAATTGATAGAACCATTTGTTCATGGGACCCAAATGTTCTGAAAATATTGTAATAAATATAATTTACCATAGCAATTACATTTTTGTGTTATCCCTTCACATTACACACATTAAGTCAATGTTCTTAAACTCAACCGATTATTGTCATTTGACCATACTGTTCATTTTGTGTTTACTTGGAAAGATTACTGTATATGTATATATGTAGTTGTCGATTTTCAAAGTGCAATTTAATAATTCATGTGTAATTTATTGGATAACACTGTTTGCTATATTTTGTACGCTTACCTATCTCTGCTGTTGCAAACCGCAATTTCCTTACTGTGGATAAGTGGTGTGTTCCTTACACTATCTTATATTTCCACTTTGTATTTCCATTGTAAGCTTGGTCTTAAATTTCATTTAAAAGTGGTATTTAAAAGTCTTAAGTTTAACTTGTGGACACCTGTAGCCACCCTGAAGTAGTTCTTTTGGAGATTATGGTGAACTAGTGGCTGTTGGAGCAGTGTTTTCCATTGAGAACGAGCTAGCATGCTACGGTTAGCCACCTCGTCTCTAGTGACGTAGAAAGCCGTGCAGATGTTGAACAGCTCACCCGGAGACTGAAGACAGAGGACATTCAGAAACCGGATCTCACTAAAAACACCATGGATGTGTTTTTATCCCGAGTGTGTATGCGTGTGGAAGCACCAGAGACATATTTTGCCCATAAATGTCATAATATGGGCACTTTAACCACAAAACACAAGTAGTATTTGTTTCTGTGTTCCTGCAGCACGGAGCTTCTCAGGAGGACTTCATCCGTGGCAGCCGGGAGCAGAACGTCCGCGATGTGGTGTACGACATCGCCAGTCAGGCTCACGTACATCTGCAGCACGTACGTAAAAAACGGGACGGTGGGGGGGGGAGGGTTTACATGAATTTTAAAACTCCTGATAGCTGACCAAACTCCTTCCTACATTTATTGCAAAAACGCTTTGTTTGCATCACGTGTACTTGCGGTAGTCCTGAGGTCAGGGGACGAGAGGTCAGGGGACGAGAGGGCAGGGGACGAGAGGGCAGGGGACGAGAGGGCAGGGGACGAGTGGGCAGGGGACGAGTGGGCAGGGGACGAGAGGGCGGGTGACGAGAGGGCGGGTGACGAGAGGCCGGGGGACGAGAGGGCGGGGGACGAGTGGGCAGGGGACGAGTGGGCAGGTGACGAGTGGGCAGGGGACGAGTGGACAGGGGACGAGAGGGCGGGGGACGAGAGGGCGGGGGACAGGAGGGCGGGGGACGAGAGGGCGGGGGACAGGAGGGCGGGGGACGAGAGGGCGGGGGACGGGAGGGCGGGGGACGGGAGGGCAGGGGACGAGAGGGCGGGTGACGAGAGGGCGGGGGACGGGAGGGCGGGGGACGAGAGGGCAGGGGACGAGAGGGCAGGGGACGAGAGGGCAGGGGACGAGAGGGCAGGGGACGAGAGGGTAGGGGAGCTGGTGGAAAACATCATGTAATCACAGGAGCGGGCAGCCACAGGAAGTCAAGCTAGGGGCGAGACAAGACAAAGAACAGACTTCAAAATAAAGCAGGAAACAGAACCTACAGACACTCAGGGGAACACAGGACAGGATCAACAACACAAGACCGGGGAGAAAACTGAGACACCAACACAAGGAGGACCAAAAGGGAAAAATAATCCCAACAAAACCCCAAACCACAACAGAAAGTAGTGAACTGACCTTTAATTTGACTTGTGAAGAGCAATGTATACGACCATCCGTGTTATTTTCAAGCAATTTGGCTGCACAAAACCTACTGTATAATTCTGATATAGAAACTTTAAAAACGGGGACAACATGAGCGCTAAGCTCAGGGTTCGGAGACTCGGTGACAGCTGATGAAGTGTCTTCCAGCTTGCACCTACAGTGTGCTGCCGGCTAATTGAAAACATCCTGGAGAACATCTTGAGTTTTTTAGCGCTAACTCTCTAATGCAGCCCTGATGAGTTTGGAACTAATTGGTTGGGAGATGTATTAGCCTCCACTCACACGCCTCATTGATTTCTCTACTTTCTCAGGCTGGTTTTCATTAAGCTGCTGCCAAAACAGTCATCAGCATTTTATTTGAACCTTGTTTATACCAATTAAGAATGTCCCTGTTGAAGCACATGCGTAAACAATGAGGATATAAATGAGAACGTTCCTCCTCCTGGATGCTTTTTATTGTGTTGTTTACTGTCTCCTCCCGGCTGTAAGCTAATCAGAAACGTGCTGCGGCTAATTAATTTAAAAAGAACAAGAGGGGAGGGTTAAACCATTCAAACATTTAATGGCTCCTGTTGAAAAGGCTTCAAATCCATAATGATAATACATGCAGTACAAAGGGCACCATTAACCTTCCGTTTGTCCTAGGGTCAAATTTGACCCGTTTACAAAAACTTTCTATATCAGAACTATGACAAAAGAACGTTAAAAAAAGTTAAATGTTATGTTGAAAAAAACTACAAAAAATACAGGAAAAAAAACAACAAAAACATTATTTTTTTTAAATGCTGAAAAAAGTGACAAAAAAACATCAGAAACATCGGAAAAAGTGACACAAATGTTTTTTTAAAAATTGACTAAAACGGAATTTAAAAAAACGTCAAAGTGACAAAAGAATTGGAATAAAACTGACAAAAAAAAGTCGGAAAAAGAACAAAATGTTGACATTTCAACCCAGAAAAACACAAAGTTGCATAGTCGACAAGGGTTAAAGAAAGAGACAGAATTAGATTGTGTATTTTATGAGGAAAAAAACTTAAAATTAGATGTTTTTGTTCTCTCCGTGGTCTTGTCTTCACTTCGGTCTTTCTTTTAAAGGTGAGAGTGCTAAAAATACTACTCACAACAGAGAAATAGATGAGTTTATTGATCTTTTGGGAAAGCCCATTAAAGGAACAGCCATGCTGGACGTGTGTGACTGGCCGAATCGTCTGATGGTGCAACAGTTTTTTTAGGGCCAGTACTGCATGTACTGCATGTACTACATGTATTGCATGTACTGCGTATAATTGCAATGTTACAATAACCCTTGTGTTGTCTTCCTGTCAACCATGAAAAAAAAAGTTAGCGCTTTTTCTGACATTTTGTCACTTTTTCAATGTTATGGTTGCTTTTTTTTAATGTTTTTTTTGCAAAGTTGTTTGATATTTCAAAGGCCCATTTTTTTTTTGTGATGGGAAAAAAAAAACTCAAAATGGGTCAAATTTGACCCGAGGACAACATGAGGGATAAGGGACTTTGTTTGAATGTTGATGTTCTCCTGAAAGCTGACATATCTTTCATGGTGGACGGAGACAACGATGACATCATCGAGAAGAAGGATTATTTAGTTATTTTATGATTTATTTTACGTCACGTTCTGCAAGCAAACTCTTATTTTGTCTTTTGTTCTGAATGAGACGTCCTCATGTTGCCCTCATGTTGCCCTCATGTTGTCCCCATGTTGCCCTCATGTTGTCCCCATGTTGCCCTCATGTTGCCCTCATGTTGCCCTCATGTTGCCCTCATGTTGCCCTCATGTTGCCCTCATGTTGCCTTCATGTTGTCCTCATGTTGCCCTCATGTTGCCCTCATGTTGTCCCCATGTTGCCTTCATGTTGTCCTCATGTTGTCCTCATGTTGTCCTCATGTTGTCCTCATGTTGTCCCCATGTTGCCCTCATGTTGCCCTCATGTTGCCCTCATGTTGCCCTCATGTTGCCTTCATGTTGTCCTCATGTGGCCCTCATGTGGCCCTCATGTTGTCCTCATGTTGTCCTCATGTTGCCCTCATGTTGCCCTCATGTTGCCCTCATGTTGTCCTCAGAATTTCCTTTAAATAAGAATTACTGATCATAAATCCCAAAAATAACTGTAAAACTAAAGTTAATAAGTTAGTGATACGTAGTGTTGAAAACGTCAAAAAAAGTGACAAACATTAAAAAAAGCGTCCAAATTGTTCAAAAAAGGACAAAAACATGAGAAAAAGTTA
>JABXJD010000244.1:225000-302500 GCA_013375575.1 Percina caprodes | reverse complement strand
AGTCGAAAAGCCAGATTCTCATTTTACTCTCCCAATTGGCGACCCAATAAAACGGGTCTGCGACCCATTTTGGGTCCCGACCCTAAGTTTGGGAAACATTGCTCTAGAAGACCACCAGATAATTCATCAAGTGTTGCTCATTCCCGCGTTGAAGACGTTTTGGCAGCTCAGTGTGGATGCCGTCTGAGAACCGAGCAGCTTTAACACAGTTTGTTTTGTTCTGTTCTCTCTTTCAGGCGCGGTCGTTTAGCAACAACGTCCCGGCAGCGGCCAATCTGGCCTTCCTCCAGACGGTGAGTCGTAAACTTTAAGTAAGATGACGTAACGTAACGTAACGTAATTTAACGTAACGTAACGTAACGTAACGTAACGTAACGTAACATAACATAACGGGCTCCGGGACACTCCTACGTTATGAGCCAGAAGCAATCTCCTGTGTTTTCAGCTCCAGTAGAAGAACTGATCTCAGTGTTGACTAACAAACCGTATTTCTCATCAACATTCTCGAGGGGGAAACGCCAGAGCAGGGGGAATGAGAGGGGGGGAACGCCAGAGCAGGGGGAATGAGAGGGGGAACGCCAGAGCAGGGGGAATGAGAGGGGGGGAACGCCAGAGCAGGGGGAATGAGTGGGGGGTAACGCCAGAGCAGGGGGGATGAGAGGGGGGGAACGCCAGAGCAGGGGGAATGAGTGGGGGGAAACGCCAGAGCAGGGGGAATGAGAGGGGGGTAACATTTTATCTGGATCCAGTGGTGGTTTACAGGCCTTTTTCTATAAAGCCACACTAGACTGCCGCTTGCAGCACGGTGGCCTCAAGAAGCCAGAAGGTTCTGGGTTCGAATCCCGGGCGTTCCGGGCCTCTCTGTGTGGAGTTTGTATGTTCTCCCCATGTTTGTTTGGGTTTCCTACAGATGCTCCGGTATATCAGAAAAGAACATTGAATAAAGTGAGAAAAATCAAAAAAAAAAATTTTAAACGCTGCAAAAGTGACCAAAAAAATCAGAAAAAGTGACAAAAAAAACATCAAAAACATTGGAAAAAGTGACAAATAAACGTCCAAAAAACGTCCAAAAAGTGACCAAAAAAAATCGGAAAAGTGAAAAAACCATCAAAAACACTGGAAAAAGCGACAAAAAAACGTCCAAAAAGTGACCAAAAAAATCAGAAAAAGTGACAAAAAAACATCAAAAACACTGGAAAAAGCAACAAATTGTTAAAAAAAAGTGACAAAAAAACATCAAAAACACTGGAAAAAGCAAAAAAAAGTGACCTAAGAAAAACATTGGAAAAAGCAACAAATAAATTGTTAAAAAAAAGTGACCAAAAAAATTTGAAAAGTGACAAAAAAAACATCAAAAACACTGGAAAAAGCAACAAAAAGTGACCCAAAAAAAATTGGAAAAAGTGACAAAAAAACATCAAAAACAGTGGAAAAAGCAACAAAAAGTGACCCAAAAACAATTGGAAAAAGTGACAAAAAAACATCAAAAACACTGGAAAAAGCAACAAAAAGTGACCAAAAAAAATTGGAAAATGTGACAAAAAACATAGAAAAAAGCGAATTGACTAAAACATAAGAAAAAAAACGTCAAAAATGTGACCTAAAAAAAAGGAATAAAATAGACAAACGTTGAGAAACGTGTAGAAAAAGAACAACAAACTGCTCAAATTTCAACCCAGAAACACACAACGTGGCGGGTCGACGGGAAGACAACACGAGGGTTAACCCAGATTATGATGCAGGTCAGGTTTGTGGTCTAGCAGCAGGAGTGGACTCTGCAGGCATGATGTAAGTTCAGGGCAACCACAGACAAAGGAAAGCAGTTAGCATTGCAGCATGCATGTAAGTGTCTGTCACATGAAATATGTCTCTGGACACGCTTTAGATTAAATTAGATTCAACTTTATTGTCATTACACAGGTACAGGGCAACGAAATGCAGCTTAGGTCTAACCAGAAGTGCAATAGCAGCAGGTGCAGGATATACACTGGTTCCATAGTGCAGGACATGGATATGTACTGAATAAATATAGAGATGAATACTATTATAAACAGAATTTTACAGATAGATTTGTCCTATGAATATAATATATAACAAGTATTGTGAACAAGATTTACAGGTGAATATGTACTGAATATAATATACAGATGGCTATTACTATAAACAGTAATTCTTTTTTTTCCCCGAAAGGTTGACACATCTTGGAATATGTTGTTGTCGTTGTTATTTTGTTATTTTTCCCTGTTTTACAATGAGAAATAGGCTGATTTAGTAGTAAATCTTAAGGTTGGGCGGTAATACGGGGTCTTAAAAATAGCAACGGTATTTTATTTTAATTTTTTCATTTATTATTATATATATTTCAGTGATTTTTTTGTTAGAGAAAATTAGTTGTAGGGAAAAGGATTGATATTAAAAATCTTTGGGGGGGAAAAAAAATCCCGATATACACAATTTTTGTTGTGTTTTGTAGTGTTTATGCTCCTAACAAGACTCTATACAGTGGGGAGAACAGGTATTTGATTGATTTGTTGTTGTTGTTGCAGGTGGTGTTGGAGGACTACCTGCAGCGTGTGAGGCGGGCAGATTTCGACGTTTTCCACCCCAGTCTGAAGAACAGAAACCCCCTCGTCCCCATCCAGCTGTACATCCGCTCCTGGAAGAAGACTTACTGACGTCCTCCTCGCCCGGAGACTTCTCCTCTCTGGGGGGATTCAGACTGTATCAGCTCCCCATCCCCCCCCAGACCTGTTTTGAGGCACGGTGCTGCAGCTGAAGTCTGCAGTCTGTTCCCCGGAGACGAGCAGGGCTGTGACCTCGAAACAAGTTCCTCAACGGTTTTATAAAACAAAAATAAATCACATTACGGCACAAATCTTCTTATTTTTTAGCTCCTACGACGGGATCCTGTGTACACGTGGAGGTTTCCCTGTGTCTCTACGCCGTGTAACGTTAGACAGCCAATCATTAGAAGCGTGCTGCGTGCTCATTGGCTCCTTTAGTAATTGCTGTTGGGTATTGAGTGACGGGGTATCTTTCATCACTCCAGACTAGGGGTGTGAATCTTCACTGGTCTCACGATCCGATATCACGGTGCACAACATGACATCATGGCTAAGCCTTTCTTAAGCCAGGTGGCGTGTTATCTGTACGCATTTAGAGCTATATATATATATATATATATATATATATATATATATATATATATATATATATATATATATATATATATATATATATATATATATATATATATATATATATATATATATATATATATATATATATATATATATATATATATATAGCGTATATCTACGCTGTATACAGCGGACGTAAAACTACAAGCAACTCTCTCTCTCTGCAAAAAGAAGAAGAAGAAACTAAGGGTTGAGTTTAGGAAACGTGGGACACGAAGTCCTGTGTTTTACCCATCAACCTCCCTTTGCAGATTTTCATCCTTTCATACTACTCGCTACTAGGGGTGGGGGGGGAAAAAATCGATACAGTAGAGTATTGCAATTTTTTCAGTGGCGATACTGCATCGATACAGCTGAAGTCTGCCTCCTTCTTACTTATTTTTTAGCTCCTACTGCGTGATCCTGTGTAACGTGGAGGGTTTCCTGCGTGTCTCTACGACGTGTAACGTTAGACAGCCAATCAGACACATTATTAGATCTTGGTAGAAGCGTGCTGCGTGCTTATTGGCTCCCTGACGCTGATGGCATTTACTCCGTTAGGTATTGCTGTTGGGTATTGAGTGACGGGGTATCTTTCATAACTCCACGATCCCCGGTCTCCTGGGTGAAAGTCCTGTGTTTTACCCATCAACCTCCCTTTGCGGATTTTTGTCCTTTCGTACTACTCGCTAATAGGGGTTTTGGGGTGGGGGGGGGCAATTGATACCGCAGAGTATCGTGATATTTTCTGTGGCAGTACTGTATCGATACACAGACGCCAAATATGGATCTGTTGTTATATAATAATAATACATTTATTTATAAAGCACTTTCCATCAAAGTGCTTTACAGCAAAATACAAATTAAATACAAACAGTACAAAAAATTACTGTTTGATGAATTAAAATCGAGACAGTAAAAATAAATAACACTATACAAATAAATCAAGGATAAATGAGCATTTAGGACTCATACGCAGCAGTGAATATATTATATAGTATGTATTATATATGTGTTGATGATGATAAATGAAACAGATGTTGACTAAGTTTCCTTTTGGGGACGTCATTTGAAATTAGCAATATATACGAAAATATTGCAATATGTCTAAAATCGCAATAATATAGTATCGGGAGGCGTCTGGTGATTCCCCCCCCCCAACTCGCTACGGCGTTAATTCACACGCTATTGCAGGGTAATGTAAGTCAATGGACATGCATACGCCATTTCATGAGGTCAGTCTGCAGTGCGTCACCTCCTCAGTATTACATATGGCTCCACATGGTTTTCATCAACAAATTCAAGCAGTCAGATATGAATGAAGTCTCCTGTTTTATTCTATCTACGACTAAAAAAAAATGCAGCAACCAGAAAATCAACAAGCAACGTCAGTAGACAGTCGATTATGGTCTGTCGCTGCATGGATGCTGTGATTCATTTCATTTTTCTAGACCAATGTTTCCCAAACTTAGGGTCGGGACCCAAAATGGGTCGCAGACCCGTTTTATTGGGTCGCCAATTGGCAGAGTAAAATGAGAATCTGGCTTTTCGACTCTAGCGTACCTGAAAAACTAATACAGAAACAGACTAAATGCTCAGAATGACCCCAGAATGACCTCAGCATGACCTCAGAATGACCTCAGCATGACCTCAGCATGACCTCAGAAGGGCACTTTCAAAAACCGAACCTAGAGTAGATCAGCTGGTTGAGATCTTCAACCAGACACATCCATCTCTGTATGTCCTTTTTTGAACAATTTGGACGCTTTTTTTAATGTTTGTCACTTTTTTTCAACACTATGTAACACTAACTTATTAACTCTAGTTTTACAGTTATTTTTGGAATTTATGGTCAATAAACCTTATTTATAGGAAATTATACCTAATGTTTGAGTTAGAAAAGCAGAAATTAGGAATTATTGAGACTAAAATTAAAGGAATGGATGTTGATGATAATCACAGACTGGAATATGTCAACTTTTACTCTCAATACTATTTCAAAAACACTTCAATTTGGTTTCAAATGCTATAAAATTGAATAAGACGCCCCAAAATTAATGAAAGTAGAGATTTGTACTTGGCAAAGAGCGTTGTGTGGAATCAATCATGTTATTTTGGGGAATTAAAAAGAACATTGATATAGGACAACATGACCCGAGGACACCATGAGGACACCATGAGGACACCATGAGGACACCATGAGGGCACCATGAGGACACCATGAGGACACCATGAGGACAACATGAGGGCAACATGAGGACACCATGAGGACATCATGAGGGTCCTTCCCGAGACTGTTTAGCAGAGCCGGCGCCGCCAAAGACCGTTGTGATTGGTTTACAGAAATGCATTTTTCCTATGATTTCTCCTATCTCGGTATTCATCTGTAGTGTGGCCAGACCTTCCTCCACAGCGCTGTGGAGGTTGCTCCTGCAATGTCGGACCATCCAAACCACCATCTTTTTCTAAACTATGTAGGCTTGGTTCACAAGGTCAAAACAGCGACCTTTACGTTCAAAACGGCGACCGTTATGTTCTGTGGTCCAGATACGAGGACGGAGAACGCCCCCGTTGGACGTATTAAATGAAATGTTGCAGTAAAAAATCATATCACATGGTATTTATAACATTAGGACAGACAAGGCAAGGAGGAAGAAAAACCATAGCATGTGTACATTGCCACTCATACCATAGACCAATGTTTCCCAAACTTAGGGTCGGGACCCAAAATGGGTCGCAGACCCGTTTTATTGGGTCGCCAATTGGCAGAATAAAATGAGAATCTGTCTTTTTGACTCTAGCGTACCTGAAAGACTAATACAGAAACAGACTAAATGCTCTTAATGACCTCAGAATGGCCTCAGCATGACCTCAGCATGACCTCAGCAAGACCTCAAAATGACCTCAGCATGACCTCAGCATGACCTCAGCATGACCTCAGCATGACCTCAGCATGACCTCAGAATGACCTCAGAAGGGCACTTTCAAAAACCGAACCTAGAGTAGATCAGCTGGTTGATATCTTCAACCAGACACATGCATCTCATTAAATTCAAGTCAGCATTATTAAAACCATGTTGGTGTGGGTCCTGAGGGACGATGGGAGGGGACGGAGACACAGAGAGGACAATAGAGACTTTTTCTGTTTTTGATTACTTTTATAATGGAATAAATATACTTCATATACATTTAAATTCATGGTTTGTTCCGTCTTTTGTCCACAGTTTAAAAATGTAGATGTTACAATGATTCATGGTGTATTTTTGTAAATTTGGGTCCCGGGGAGACACCAAGTTTCTCTTTTGGGTCTTGAGCTGAAAAAGATTGGGAACCAGTGCCATAGACCAAAGCACTATGAGGGGGGGGAGCTGGGAGAAAGAGAAAGTAAAATAAGTACATTGATTATACCGATCATCGTACAGGAAGGACCTTCATTATTAAGGAGTTTGATGGCCTGTGGAACAAAGGAGAGCTTGGATCTGGTTTTTTTAAACATAGGAGCACAGTATCGTCGTCCTGAGGGGAGCAGTTCAAATGAGGAAGAAAGGGGGGCTTCTGATTGCCTTTCTTAGTATTCTGTTTTTATATAAACTTTCCATACTTGGGAATGGAATACCCGATAGTTTGCTGGAAGTTATTATTTTTCTAATGTACTTTTTTTTGTGTTTCAGTGGCGTTGCCAAACAAACAGATGATGCCAAAGGAAAGAACACTTTCAACAAAAGCACAGTATTAAACAACAGTTTCCTTAAGGTAGGAACAAACTACCCATATCGTTGAATGGCGTGGAGCGACTTGGGCTCTCTGGGCCACCATAAAATGTACACCTACAACATGAGACGGGTGCGTCGGAGCGGGACAAGCAGCTCAAAAGCTGCAGAGACAAAGAACTGCACGCTGTCTAACTTGCAGAAAATAAGTTTAATATACGTCAATGTCAATTTTATTTCAATTGCACATTTAAAAACAGCAGCTGACCAAAGTGCTGAACAGGGTCGATGTCATAAATAAGTAAAAAGTGTAAAAATGACTACAACCAAAGTGAATAACAGGGAAACAAAACACTTAAAAACATCAGAAACCAGGTTAACGAAGGTTAATTAAGGCGTCTTAATAAAATTAATAGTGGGCCAACGTTTTGGTACTTGATATTCAGGCAAAATGTTGTTTGCAGGCGTTTCTTTGCAGCATAAACTTGCTCATAAAATGAATATAATAGGACTACATTCATTTCATATAGCACCTTTGACAGACACAGTCACAGAGTGCATTAATGGGGCTTTCCAGCAGGATGCCACATGCCGAGCAGCTGCTTCTTCTTCTTCAGAGTACGTTTAATATCCACCAGAGACCGCTACGATGACCACGTCCTTATCTCACTAATAGAAGCCAATGTGCATAATACAGGAAGAGTGATCCTTCTCCAATATTACTCAACCTTATGATTCTTCCCACAGACAAACTGTAAAAAAAGCATAAAAGCTCCAGTCATTGTCATGCATTGCTTTCTCTGTGCATCCGTGTCAGACATTAGCAGCCAGCGGGCCTTTGATGTCTACTAATGCATGCTCTCGTTGTCAACGGCAACACCCGTGTGTGTCTCTGCAGAGGCGTGTGACTCATCAGTGGTAACCTGGACCTGAGCTATTTACACGACTGTCAAGTATTTATTCAAGTTGTTTGCACGCTTGTTTACTGGCTGTAGGAATAAACAGCGAGCGGGGACAGGACTAATCGGGGCAGATTCAATCAACCAGCGAGCTGTGACAGCATGGGGGTGGGGTGGGGTGGGGGAGAGGTTTTAGGGGGGGAAGTGAGCCACGATTGAGAGCGTTCTCGATTGCTTTTGTTTAGCTGTTTCAGGTGTGTTTTGAGTCTGTTACAGTCACTTCTGGGAAGACTCTGAACAAAGATCTACATCACTGAGCTGTTGAAGCCACATGCTCCTTCAAGGTCATTAAGGTCAGCGAACCAGTCTCTTCTCGTTGTCCCTAAATCGCGACTCAAGAGTCGAGGTGATCGGGCTTTCTCAGTTGCAGCCCCGAGACTGTGGAATAAATTGCCTCTTCATGTCAGACTGGCCCCCCCCAGTCTTCCGGTTTTTAAATCCCGATTAAAAACACATTTTTATTCTTTGGCTTTTAATCCGGCATGAGAACTGTAGGTTGTATTTGTCTGGTGTTGTATTTTGTCTATTTATTGTTTCATGTCAATGTACAGCACTTTGGTCAACTTAGTTGTTTTTAAATGTGCTTTAGAAATAAAGTTTGATTGATTGAAAGATCCTGATGTGATATTAGAAACTAGAGCCGCGAAGATTCATCTGTTAATCAATTGGTTGTCAGCAATTAATGGGATGGGCAATTATTTTGATAATCAATCAAAGGTTGGAGTCATTTTTTTAACCCTCCTGTTGTCCTCTGGTCAAATTTGACCCATTTTAAGTTTTTTTCATCACTAAAAATGGGCCTTCGAAATAAGCTGAAAATGTCATCATTAGAAATATCAAATAACTTTGAAAAAAAACATCAAAAAAAGGACCCACAACATTGAAAAAGTGACAAAAATGTCAGAAAATGCGATAACTTCTTTAATGTGCGCAAGGGTTAAGACAGAAATGTAAAATCCTGACTTTGGATCTAGTAACTAGGCTGGTTGCTGCCACTTTCATGTCTGCACGTGATTATTGGTGATATTTTACATGAGATATACTGTTTATTGATGTACTGTTTATTGATATACTGTTTATTGATATACTGTTTATTGATGTACTGTTTATTGATGTACTGTTTATTGATATACTGTTTATTGATATACTGTTTATTGATGTACTGTTTATTGATGTACTGTTTATTGATATACTGTTTATTGATATACTGTTTATTGATGTACTGTTTATTGATGTACTGTTTATTGATGTACTGTTTATTGATATACTGTTTATTGATGTACTGTTTATTGATATACTGTTTATTGATGTACTGTTTATTGATATACTGTTTATTGATGTACTGTTTATTGATATACTGTTTATTGATGTACTGTTTATTGATATACTGTTTATTGATGTACTGTTTATTGATATACTGTTTATTGATGTACTGTTTATTGATATACTGTTTATTGATGTACTGTTTATTGATTTATTGATTAGGAAAAGCTTGTGCGTGGGCTTACGGTTCCGTGACACACGGGAATAACATATCATTTAAAGAAGAAAGCGGCTTCCCTGACACGCGGCAGTAACGGGACGGTTAAGGACACACGCAGGACACCCTGCTCTCTTATGACCTCATAAGGGGCAAAGTTCCAGATCGGCCCATCTGAGCTTTCATTTTCTCAAAGGCAGAGCAGGATACCCAGGGCTCGGTTTACACATATCACCATTTCTAGCCACTGGGGGGCCATAAGCAGGCTGGGGGGACACATATTAATGTTAAACAACCTCATAAAGTGACATTTTCATGCCGTGGGACCTTGTGTGTGTCAGTTCTTCTGTTTTTGGAGTGGCAACAAGCGATGAGAATGTTTCATGAAATCAGCTGTAACGTTACTTACAAAAATAAAAGCAAAGGTGAAGAGTTGTCTCCTCCACTGGCTGGGGGGGGTCACTCCCGACGGGGCAGATACGGTCTAATTAACAACTCAGTTCTCTCCGAAGTTTGAAGCTGGGGCGTCTGCGAAGGTAAACACAGAGGCTCTCTGGGTCCGAGGGGCTAATTACAGGTCTCTGACAGTTCATTAAGTCCTAACGAGGCCGATGTCCCGTCAGCCGGGCGGGTGACCCGCCGACCGCCTGGAAACTCATCTGACAGGAGGCCGTGCATGTCTGTGACCCCTGTAGGATTCACCTGTCTGCACAGTTTTAACAATGTTTTATCTGTACATACCCCCCCCCTCCTTCCCCATCCCCAGCCCAGCCCACAACAAAACTACTACTTGACAGTATCATATGCACAGACCAATGGCCCCTCTAGCAAAGTTATGATATGCATAAATACAAAAATAAATAAGAATATCACCTTTGCTGTCCCCTTCCAAGACACGTCTCCTTTTATCAGCCACCAGCCAAAACAAATAGATATAAATTCTCCTTCATACCCTCTGCTATCTCTCTGATTAACCCTCGTGGTGTCTTCCCGTTAACCACTAACTCTTCCTTCCAGGTCAAAATTGAAAATTAATATTATTTCGGGCTTTTCCAATGTTTTTGTCGCTTTTTCTGATATATTTGTCACTTTTTCCATGCTCTTGCATTAACCTAAGCTGGTTTAATAATAGGTTTTACACTTATTTTTACCTAATACCTAATTACCTAATAATAGGTTTTATACTTATTTTTACCTAATACCTAATTACCTAATAATAGGTTTTATACTTATTTTTTATGCTTTACTACTCCAATTACACATTCAATTTAATTTTAACGTCACTTACACTGCAATATTGTTTCTTGTATCATGGCCGCACTTTAAAATATACTTTAAAATACCTTTATTTGACGCCATTCTGCTTACTTTCTGTCTACCTTATAATTATTGTTTATTGTTTGCCTGTATTTCTTGTGTGTTTACTTGTTTGTGTGTTTTTTGCTGTATAGAAGAAAATGCTGCTGCTGTAATAAGGAAATTTCCCCGTTGTGGGATAAATAAAGTATAATCTAATCTAATCTAATCTAATCTTATTCTTGGAATAAACAACAAACCTCATTTTATATCAAGTTATACATACATTTGTAGTTAAAAAGGCAGAAATTATGAATTATTTTGACTAATAGTTAAGATCAGAGGATGTTGAGTGGATCACAGAGGGGTAGATGTCAGAATTTAGTCCGGATACTGTTTTGAAACCATTAAACAAAATAATTCAAATGCTATAAGACACCAACAAAATTCATTGAAAGTAATGTTTTATAGAATCGTCCATGTTATTTTGGGGCAATTTGGTTTAAAGAAATCTATATTTTTGATACAAACACTTTGAAATGGGTCAATTTGACCCGAGGACAACACAAGGGTTAACTCTGTAAAGAATAGGTAACGTTGCACATAAGGACACTGGGACTTAACATTTAATGTTGTATTTATTTCCCCATTTTGGTCTGATCCTGTATATTTAATCGATGTTGTTGTCTTTGTTGTCATGTATACAGCACATGACAACAAAGACAACAACATTCATCAACTTCTTTGCTACTGTAGCAAAATTAATTACCCCTCGGGGACAAATAAAAGGTCTTGAATTGAACTGAATTTATGGTCTCATTGTTGCTTCTTTTTGGGATTTATTTGTCATTTTGTTCTGTGAAGCACTTTGGGCTGCGTGCTTGAATGAAAGGTGCTATATAATAATAATAATAATAATAATAATAATACATTATATTTATAACGCACTTTTCATCAATAGATCTCAAAGTACTACAGGTAAAAAAGAGAAAAATAAAATAAAAAGAAAGAATAATAAATAAAAAATAAATAAAGCTATTCTTATTCTAAAAAACATCTAAAGGGGACCAAAAGCTTTGCTAAAAAGAAATGTTTTAAGGCCTTTTTTAAATCACTCAGTGGATTGAATAAATTTAAAGGTTGATTTACACAGAGCACACAGACACAAATGCCCAGCACACATGGATTTATAACACCAAAAATACATCTAGTAAACAAAGTATGCACTGTGCAGTATGTTGTACGTAGAAAGAGTTGGTTATATGGGCTTTTTTGTTATTTATTCTTTATAAATTGATTCATTTGGAGTAATAAATAGTACTTTTTCGTTGCCTTTGATTAATTTGATGTGTGGTGTGGCCTCTGGCTCACCTAGAGAGAGCGTTGGCCCCATGTGGTCCGAGTCCTGCAGCGGCCCGGGTTCAAATCCGACCTGTGGCCCTTTGCTGCGTGTCGTCCCCCCATCTCTCTCCCCCTTTCATGTCTGTCCACTGTCACTACAATAATAGGAAAAGTCCCAGAAAATGAAAAGAAATTTGATGCGTAATGTGAAATAATGTCTAATGTGTGTGTGATGTCAACCCTTTTGTCACCAAACAGAGTGCAGGAGTCTAGGAAGGAAGAAGAGCTTCTAGCGGATGCTGAAGCTAATGTGGATCCAAATTAAAGAAACTAACAAAAAGGACTCATGGCTTGGCTTTTGCTCTAACCTGCACCGGCGGCTGGGAGGCCTTGTACACAGGTGTGTGTCTTTACTAATCCGGTCCAATCAGATGATTTGAGCACAGGTGTGCTCCAATCAAGCTGCAGAAACATCTCAAAGATCATCAAAAGAAATGGGAGGCACCTGAGCTAAATATCGTCACAGCAAAGAGAACGGATGCCAATCAGATATATTACTGTTTAACCCTCATGTTGTCCTCATGTTGTCCTCATGTTGTCCCCATGTTGCCTTCATGTTGTCTTCATGTTGTCCTCATGTTGTCCTCATGTTGTCCTCATGTTGTCTTCATGTTGTCTTCATGTTGTCCTCATGTTGTCCTCATGTTGTCTTCATGTTGTCCTCATGTTGTCCTCATGTTGTCCTCATGTTGTCCTCATGTTGTCTTCATGTTGTCTTCATGTTGTCCTCATGTTGTCCTCATGTTGTCCTCATGTTGTCTTCATGTTGTCCTCATGTTGTCCTCATGTTGTCTTCATGTTGTCCTCATGTTGTCTTCATGTTGTCTTCATGTTGTCCTCATGTTTTCTTCATGTTGCCTTCATGTTGCCTTCATGTTGTCTTCATGTTGTCCTCATGTTGTCCTCATGTTGTCCTCATGTTGCCTTCATAATGTCTTCATGTTGTCCTCATGTTGCCCTCATGCTGTCTCCATGTTGTCTCCATGTTGTCCTCATGTTGTCCTCATGTTGTCTCCATGTTGTCCTCATGTCGTCCCCATGTCGCCCTCATGTCGCCCTCATGTTGCCCTCATGTTGTCCTCATGTTGTCCTCATGTTGCCCTCATGTTGTCTTCATGTTGTCTTCATGTTGTCCTCATGTTGTCTTCATGTTGTCTTCATGTTGTCCTCATGTTGTCTTCATGTTGCCCTCATGTTGTCCTCATGTTGTCCTCATGTTGTCCTCATGTTGTCTTCATGTTGCCCTCATGTTGTCCTCATGTTGTCCTCATGTTGTCTTCATGTTGTCCTCATGTTGTCCTCATGTTGTCTTCATGTTGTCCTCATGTTGTCCTCATGTTGTCTTCATGTTGTCCTCATGTTGCCCTCATGTTGCCCTCATGTTGTCCTCATGTTGCCCTCATGTTGCCCTCATGTTGTCCTCATGTTGTCTTCATGTTGCCCTCATGTCTTCATGTTGTCCTCATGTTGTCCTCATGTTGTCTTCATGTTGTCTTCATGTTGCCCTCATGTCTTCATGTTGTCCTCATGTTGTCTTCATATTGCCCTCATGTCTTCATGTTGTCCTCATGTTGTCCTCATGTTGTCTCCATGTTGTCCTCGTGTTGTCCTCATGTTGTCCTCATGTTGTCCTCATGTTGTCTTCATGTTGTCCTCATGTTGTCCTCATGTTGTCTTCATGTTGTCCTCATGTTGTCTTCATGTTGTCTTCATGTTGTCCTCATGTTGTCTTCATGTTGCCTTCATGTTGCCTTCATGTTGTCTTCATGTTGTCCTCATGTTGTCCTCATGTTGTCCTCATGTTGCCTTCATAATGTCTTCATGTTGTCCTCATGTTGCCCTCATGTTGTCTCCATGTTGTCTCCATGTTGTCCTCATGTTGTCCTCATGTTGTCTCCATGTTGTCCTCATGTCGTCCCCATGTCGCCCTCATGTCGCCCTCATGTTGCCCTCATGTTGTCCTCATGTTGTCCTCATGTTGCCCTCATGTTGTCTTCATGTTGTCTTCATGTTGTCCTCATGTTGTCTTCATGTTGTCTTCATGTTGTCCTCATGTTGTCTTCATGTTGCCCTCATGTTGTCCTCATGTTGTCCTCATGTTGTCCTCATGTTGTCTTCATGTTGCCCTCATGTTGTCCTCATGTTGTCCTCATGTTGTCTTCATGTTGTCCTCATGTTGTCCTCATGTTGTCTTCATGTTGTCCTCATGTTGTCCTCATGTTGTCTTCATGTTGTCCTCATGTTGCCCTCATGTTGCCCTCATGTTGTCCTCATGTTGCCCTCATGTTGCCCTCATGTTGTCCTCATGTTGTCTTCATGTTGCCCTCATGTCTTCATGTTGTCCTCATGTTGTCCTCATGTTGTCTTCATGTTGTCTTCATGTTGCCCTCATGTCTTCATGTTGTCCTCATGTTGTCTTCATATTGCCCTCATGTCTTCATGTTGTCCTCATGTTGTCCTCATGTTGTCTCCATGTTGTCCTCGTGTTGTCCTCATGTTGTCCTCATGTTGTCCTATATCAATGTTCTTTTTAATTCCCAAAATAACATGATTGATTCCACACAACGCTCTTTGCCAAGTACAAATCTCTACTTTCATTAATTTTGGGGCGTCTTATTCAATTTTATAGCATTTGAAACCAAATTGAAGTGTTTTGAAATAGTATTGAGAGTAAAAGTTGACATATTCCAGTCTGTGATTATCATCAACATCCATTCCTTTAATTTTAGTCTCAATAATTCCTAATTTCTGCTTTTCTAACTCAAACATTAGGTATAATTTCCTATAAATTAGCTTTATTGACCATAAAATTCAAAAATAACTGTAAAACTAAAGTTAATTTAGTGCTACGTAGTGTTGAAAACATCAAAAAAAGTGACAAACATTGAAAAGAAGCGTCAAAAGTGTTGAAAAAAGGGACAAAAACATAAGAAAATGTTCAAAACATCAATAAAAGCGTCAACAAAAGATTTTCGACCTGGAAATGTTAGTTTTTCTGAGTCAAAATTTAAAATGAAAAACCTTTTATCGAGGTTATGGTCGTCTTTTTCAACCATTTTGTGCCCCCCCCCACCCCCCGGTGATTTTGTCACTTTTTCAACGTTTGTCGACTTTTTCTGAGCTTTTTTTTTTTTTCCCAAAGTTTTTTTATTTATGACATTTTTGTTACTTTTTTTCGACATCTTTTCACATTTTTGTCACTTTCGACCCTTCAGTATTTCACACACACACACACACACACACACACACACACACACACACACACACACACACAAAGCAACGGACATTGTAAAGCATTCATTCATGATCCAGCGTGTGGCAGCTTCCCACAGAGGTGTGGGAGTATTGACTGATGTGACAAAAGAGATTTTTAGTCCTCTGATTACTGCTTTGTCCCATGTCCCCCTTCTCATTCAGTCTCTAGGTAGGTCTCTAGGTAGGTCTCTAGGTAGGTCTCTGGGTAGGTCTCTAGGTAGGTCTCTAGGTAGGTCTCTAGGTAGGTCTCTTGGTAGGTCTCTAGGTAGGTCTCTAGGTAGGTCTCTAGGTAGGTCTCTAGGTAGGTCTCTGGGTAGGTCTCTGGGTAGGTCTCTAGGTAGGTCTCTGGTAGGTCTCTTGGTAGGTCTCTAGGTAGGTCTCTAGGTAGGTCTCTAGGTAGGTCTCTGGGTAGGTCTCTGGGTAGGTCTCTAGGTAGGTCTCTAGGTAGGTCTCTGGGTAGGTCTCTAGGTAGTATTCTTTCTTTCAAAGACACTGGTGTTATTTTATCCTTCAGATGATGAATAAAGGACATGACGATTCCAGTCCATCTCCGTTGTTTCTTAACTTGCGGAGGTTTTTCCGCCTCAGACGAGGTCTTTCTTTCAGGGCTCAGAGCAGGAAACACACACAGAGACATTATGAGTACGATGATGTTTTTGTGTCGCAGGAAACGTCAAACTTTCTCTCTCTGTTTCCTTATTGGATGTTGCCTGCCGGCCTGCATGAACGTCATCCTTGTTGTTCTCTTTTGGGATTGGATTCTTGCGACTGATTGATGGTCTCTGTGTGTCGAGTGGCTCCACAAAGCTTCTGAGTTAGGGACCAAAATGACATCTGAGCTCTCGGGGAACCGTTTTCCTGAGAAAAAGGAAGTGGAAGAACAAAGAAGAGAGCAACAACTCCTAACTCTTATCAGAACATCTCTGTGTTTGAAGAAGTTTGCGTTCATAGTCCATCCATCTTCATCCTCTTATCTGGTATCGGGTCTCGGGGGCAGCAGCTCCAGCAGGGGACCCCAAACTTCCCTTTCCCGAGCCATATTAACCAGCTCCGACTGGGGGATCCCGAGGCGTTCCCAGGCCAGGTTGGAGATATAATCGCTCCACCTAGTCCTGGGTCTTCCCCAAGGCCTCCTCCCAGCTGGACGTCCCTCCACTTAGTCCTGGGTCTTCCCCGAGGCCTCCTCCCAGCTGGACGTCCCTCCACTTAGTCCTGGGTCTTCCCCGAGGCCTCCTCCCAGCTGGACGTCCCTCCACCTAGTCCTGGGTCTTCCCCGAGGCCTCCTCCCAGCTGGACGTCCCTCCACCTAGTCCTGGGTCTTCCCCGAGGCCTCCTCCCAGCTGGACGTGCCTGGACCACCTCCCTAGGGACCCCCCCAGGAGGCATCCTTACCAGATGCCCGAACCACCTCAACTGGCTCCCTTCGATGTGAAGGAGCAGCGGCTCTACTCCGAGCTCCTCTTGGAGGACTGAGCTTCTCACCCGATCCCCCTCCCCTTTGAGGAAATCCATTTTGGCCGCTTGTACCCTGGTCATTTGTGGTAAAAGCTTTATAATTGATTTAGAGTTAACGAGGGTGACCAAGCGTCCTCTTTTGCCTGGACATGTCCACTTGTTACGTCCTGTCTGGGGCGTCCGGAGCGTCCGGGGGAGGGGGGGGGTTAGGTTATAAATTCATGACAATGTCCGGTTTTCACTGTTTTTCATGGGACCATTATAAGCGTGTACTTAAATTGACTGGCGCATTGCACATAATACTACGGTACTTTGTTGACATAATTCCAGAGAGGCTGCCTTATATATATATATATATATATATATATATATATATATATATATATATATATATATATATATATATATATATATATATATATGCTAGTACATTTGTTTCAGTATCTAATGAAGGTGCTGGAGATCTCAAAGCTCACATGGACACCAGAAAAACCTGATCTTACATTGAAAAGGTTTTAAGAGATATTTAGTTGAAGCTGGATTTTGAAGTTGACACCAAAAAGGTCATATTTACAACATTATTTCATATTTATTTCTTTATTTGAAGAGAGAGCTATTATTTTGTTTCGGGTTGTTACAGATTTTATTTTATTACATGAATTATTTTGTCCCATTGAGTCATAATAAAGCGATTCGTTGTATTGAATATTGCTGGTTGCAGTTTGTTTACACATGTATTTTTTCAGATTATCCATTTTATCTGAAACATTTGATTGTATATCGATCATCCCATAGCCTCGGAGACACCGACCATATTTTCTTCTTCGCACCGCATATATCCAAAGACGTTGGGAGGAGAGCCTTTAAATTTAAAGCCCCCTCCGATTGAATGGTTTACCGAGGTCTTTCAGAGTTCCCCTATCTCAGGGAACATGGGTTACATACGTAACCCGAGATGCTCTCTCACCAATTTAAGATGTCTCTTCATACATTCATACATTACAGTTTTTCTCATACTTGATATTCATAATTGAAACTTATAATTGATTTTGTATTTATTTTTTATTATTTGTGTGTATGTATGTACACGTACAGTATGTATTTGTACATACTATATGTATATTTTATTTATTCTCAACTGTCTATATTAATAACCTTAACTGTTTATTGTCTAATATTCATTGGTTGGAATGGGGAGGATTTGGGTGATTTTGGTGTGATGGAGAGCTTTTGTCTTTGTTTGTCAGCATGTGTGTATGTTTGGGATGTGTGGTTTTTTTTATTTATTTTTTTATTTTTTATGTCCCCTCAAGTTGTTTTAACTGTTTTGTCTAATTGTAAATGTACTGTATTTTATTTTTTATTTTTTTTTGCCTTTAAGGACCCCCTCGAAAACGAGATGTCACATCTCAAGGCGCTATTCCTAATAAAGAATTTCCTAAAAAAAATAAAAATAAAAAAAATAAAAAAATTAATTAACCTCTGAGAAGCCGAATTTGTGTCTCGAGGCCGGCCGAGTGTCCTCTTTTTTTTGGAAGAGGACATTTTTTATGCTGTTGATGTGGTCTCAACTCTGTGAAATGTGGATGTAATATATTAGTATACAATGTATTTGCTGCATGACTATGTAACTCACACTATGTCCTTCTAAAAATGTATATTTGGATAATGGTTTTAGAAAGGCCAGACCAGGGACGGGGGTTGCTATTGGCTAATAACACATCTGCACACATTATGGGCTGGACTGTAATAATTCTGTATGTAATGATGTGCGCTGCATTGTCCTGACAAATACATTGATAATAAAATAATAACAACAAGGGGATTAAAACCGAGAGGAACCAAACTGACATTCTCTGCAATGCTGCAGGATGATATAGATGACTAAACTCCCTCTGTTACCATAGTTACCGTGACAGCCGTACAGCAGCTTTTCCACCAGGATTTGTCACTTTGTCTTCCCCCGTCCACTTCTTACTCATATTAAAAGGTAAACTACAGTATATCAAAAGAAAATGTGGAAAATCAGTAGAAAAAGGGTCTGGAGTGCTCAGAAGTTGTTGTTTTTTTTTTTACATTTGTCACTTTTTTTCAAATTTTTGTTCCTTTTTTCGACATCTTTTCACATTTTTCTCACTTTATTTGAGATTTTTCTCCCTTTTTTTTAGGCTTTTAAAAAAATTCTTTTACCAATTGTTTTTTCTCCAAATTCTTTGACCAAATTGACAAAAACACACAAATTCAGTGAAAGTAGTGAACTGATTATTTAACTAGTGAGGAGCGTTGTAGGGAACCATCCACGGTACTTTTCCAACAGATTTAAAGTTTTTATTTTATTATTACTTCTTTTAAAAATTTCTGTTCCTTTTTTCAACATATTTTCACATTTTTGTCACTTTTATTAACATTTTTCGTCGTCTTTTTCGACCCTTTTGTGTCTTTCCCCCAATGATTTTTGTCACTTTTTCAACGTTTGTTAACGTTTTTTGAGCCTTTTTAAATTTTCGTGAGTTTTTATTTTTTACTTTTACATTTGTCACTTTAAAAAAAAAATAATTACTTTTTTCGACATCTTTTCACATTTTTATCACTTTATTTGACATTTCTCTTTTTTTTTACACTTTTGAAAAAAAATTCTTTTACCAATTGTTTTTTTCTCAAAATTCTATCAAATTGACCAAAAGAAACACACAAATTCAGTGAAAGTAGTGAACTGATTATTTATTTAACTTGTGAGGAGCGTTGTCGGGAACCATCCACGGTACTTTTTTGGAAAATGTGTTTGAAAGAAACCCAAATTTCTGATATATAGTTTTCCTATATCAATGTTCTTTTAATTCCGCAAAATAACATGATTGATTCCACACAACGCTCTTTGCCAAGTACAAATCTCTACTTTCATTCATTTTGGGGCGTCTTATTCAATTTTATAGCATTTGAAACCAAATTGAAGTGTTTTTGAAATAGTATTGAGAGTAAAAGTTGACATATTCCAGTCTGTGATTATCATCAACATCCATTCCTTTAATTTAGTCTCAATAATTCCTAATTTCTGCTTTTCTAACTCAAACATTAGGTATAATTTCCTATAAATGAGCTTTATTGACCATAAATTCCAAAAGTAACTGTAAAACTAAAGTTAATAAGTTAGAGTTACGTAGTGTTAAACAGGAGCTTTTTTTCGGAGGACAATCTCTCCAGAAAACGACCAAATACAGAAATGGGCTTCAAGAATAAACTGTAAAATAACAGAAGTAAGGCAAGGCAAGGCAGCTTTATTTATAGAGCACATTTCAGCAACAGGGCAATTCAAAGTGCTTTACACAAAATCAGTTAAAAGAAAATAAAACCGATAAAACACAGAAGAAACATTTAAAAAATAAAAACAGATAAAACACAAGAATAAAAGTTACAGTGCAGTATAAAAGATTAAACAGTAAAGAAATGAACATCATTTAAAGAAAAGCAAGTAGCATCAGTGACGTCCCCCATCACCCTCAGATTTGGTATTTTGGTCAGCGCCATCTTGTTTTTTTGTGTTTTGGTCGGCCATTTTGTGTTTGTTCTCATCGTATCTCTTCTAAAAGCCAATTATATGAAATTGGAACAACTAACAAATCCTCGTTCAGGCTTCGTTTCATACGGTTTGTCATGTTCCGGCGGATAAATAGCTTACGAAAAACAAAATCGTTAATTGGACACTCTGAAACACTCGCCTGATAGTATAGCGAGGATTTCATGGATTTAGCCGACGCACACGTCAACATAATTGGTGAGATAAGCCGCCGCTTTGATCTGCAGCTTCTCCGACACTCACAATTATTTGAGTGAAGCTTCCTCTCCAGTACCCCCTCCCCCCCCGAACCTTTGAAGCTTTGGCGATGTGGACTGATGAAGACTTAACTATTTCTCACTCTTCTGGGTCTACAGGTGATGGAGCAATAACATGAAAGCACTCAAGAGTAATGGATGAAATAGGAGTTTTTTTAGAGGCTGCTTTTTGTCTTTAAGCGTCCTTTAACCCTTGTGTTGTCTTCGGGTCAAATTTGACCCATTTTGGGAAAAGAAAAAGTGTCTTTCAACCAAAAATTTTAGAAAATAACACGGATTGTTCCACACAACAAGTAAAGTAAATCATCAGCCCACTGCTTTCTTTAAATTTGGATTTTATTTTCAAATATATAGCATTCAAAAACTTTTTTTTAATGAAAAACCATGGAAAAAAGTGACTAAAATGTCAAAAGAAAACACAAAAAGGCACAGTTTTCTGTGCCTTTTTGTGTTTTCTTTGACACAAAATTGACACAAACATCAGGGGGAAAAGCAACAAAGGTTTTGGGAAAAAAAACAATCAAAAGGTTTCAATTTTGACCCAGAAAAACAAAAAGTTGCACGATTGACGGGAAGACGACACAAGGGTAAAGAGATCGGTGCGGGCCAAAGAAAACCAGATAAATGTGATTGTGGCCTCACAATGAATCTGATCCTGTTTGAGAATCTGCAAGAAAATATGGGGAGGGGGGGGCATTTTTAAAATCAAACCACGTTCAAACGCAAATTGCAAGAAAAGACCACAAACACACACACACACACACACACACACACACACACACACCAAGAGAAATCATAAAGCCTGGTGAGACGATGAAAAACACTCCACTAATGAATTGGGTCTGATCCGTTGCCACGGAGACCCACCTCTCCGTTCATCTTGCCATCCACAACTTCCCCTCGACTTATTTATCTCTATTAGTTTTAGCAGCCGGTAAATCAAATCCCCTCTGAGTTCTCAAACGCAACAAAACACAGTCAGTCCCTGAACGCCTCATGTGTCCATGTCCAGATTTTTAATAGAAGCTGACTGAGGAAACTGAATATATAATCAAGAATATAATAAAACTAAAGGGAGACTTGGCATACAGCGGATCAGGGAGGCTCCAAAATCATGGTAGCAGCTGTCGCCATGGTCCCGCTACACGTCCTGCGATGCCGTGTTCATCCTGCTACGTCCTGCTACGTCCTGCTGTGTCCTGCTACGTCCTGCTGGGCCTTGTAATGCCGCACAGTGTCCTGCTATGCCATGAACTACTACAAAGAACTACTACAAACTACTATTTTTTGTGGCTGTTATTGCCACTCTTCATTCTAACCCCAACCGGTCGTCAGACACCGCCTACCAAGAGCCTGGGTCCGGGTCTGGGTCTGGGTCTGGGTCTGGGTCTGGGTCTGGGTCTGTCCCAGGTTTCTGCCTAAAAGGAAGTTTTTCCTCGCCACTGTCGCACTGTTGCTTGCTCTGGAGGGAACTACTAGAACTGTTGGGTCCTTGTAAATTATGGAGTGTAGTCTAGACCTACTCTATCTGGTCTAGACCTACTCTATCTGGTCTAGACCTACTCTATCTGTAAAGTGTCTCGAGAAAACTCTTGTTATGAATTGATACTATAGATAAAATTGAATTGAATTGAATGAAAGGCGCTACCGTTTGATAGGTCGGTATTTATGCATCCAGGTGTTCGAATGTAACTATTCTCAAGGATCTTGTGACACTAGTTCGCAGGAATATGTAATAATAATAATAATGTGTAAAACTATTAACATCTCATAAATAAAGAGTAGTTTTGAAGGTAACTGTCCCACAGGAATAGTTAAACTGACATTTGTGAGGACAAGAAGAATATAAAAACGCAGTTATTCGGATGTTCATTGGTCATTCCTGCATAGACATCCGTGTGTGTTAGTGTGTGTGTGTGTGTGTGTGTGTGTGTGTGTGTGTGTGTGTGTGTGTGTGTGTGTGTGTGTGTATGTGTGTGTGTGTGTGCAGAAGCGGATCTCTTTGTCATGAAAGACTATTCACTGTTTGAATAAAGCTGCAATTCATCTGAAATCTTTGGACTCGTCCTCTTTGAAGTCTCCACCATCGTTTTCCTGATCTCAACCCCGATATCGCCGATCATGATGAGAGAGCGAGTGTCTCTTTTATATAGACCTTAGTGGTCCCCTAATACTGTATCTGAAGTCTCTTTATATAGACCTTAGTGGTCCCTAATACTGTATCTGAAGTCTCTTTTATATAGACCTTAGTGGTCCCTAATACTGTATCTGAAGTCTCTTTTATATAGACCTTAGTGGTCCCCTAATACTGTATCTGAAGTCTCTTTTATATAGACCTTAGTGGTCCCCTAATACTGTATCTGAAGTCTCTTTTATATAGACCTTAGTGGTCCCCTAATACTGTATCTGAAGTCTCTTTTATATAGACCTTAGTGGTCCCCTAATACTGTATCTGAAGTCTCTTTTATATAGACCTTAGTGGTCCCTAATACTGTATCTGAAGTCTCTTTATATAGACCTTAGTGGTCCCTAATACTGTATCTGAAGTCTCTTTTATATAGACCTTAGTGGTCCCCTAATACTGTATCTGAAGTCTCTTTTATATAGACCATGAATTGACATTTTCATGCCATGGGACCTTTAAGTTTTCATACGTTACCTCCCTTGTTGGAGGTCTGGACTCTATCGGGAGGATTAGAATCAAAAACACTACCTTTGTCAGCAGTGTTTTATACTTTCACCCCTTTTGCTCCAGTCTTCAGTCCGAGAACCTCTACTTTTTTAATGTGAATATTAACAGAATTGTCTCCCCTTGTAATCTCACAACTAACTTTTGTTGTACTTTAATTTATTATATTTAAAATGAAAAAGATGCTGCTACAATCTTTGGTTTTTGGAACAAATTGCCTGAAAAAATAAAGCCTGTATGTGATTTTCTCCGCTCCGTGTTTCTCCTTATGCGCTTAAGGTGAGTCGTGATGGTTTCCGTTGATTTCACAGACGACAAAGGTTGTTTTTTTTCACTTCCCAGCTGATTCCTGGAGTAAAATACGGACTGACGACTGCAGTTGATTACGTGCATCAGGTGTAAAATAGTCTGATTATCTGAACTTTTATCTGGAACATGAAGAGCACCTGAACACACCGTCCCTTTGAATAATAAGGTCTTTAAGTGCAGTCTGCAGTTACAACTAATCATTTCACCGTGATGCCCTTATTTAGCAGCTTTTTATGCGAATGACCATCGCTTTTCTTTGTAAAAGCCCTAAAATTACCAAAATGATTACGTAACTTTGTCATATATCTACTGTAAAAAGATGGATCAAAAGAAAGCCTCTTATCTAATAGTTTAGTCTTAAATTAGCTGCAGCCCTGAGCCTTTGGTTATGGTTAATCAACAGGGAGGGACATGCATTTGCAAAACAGCCAATAGGAATGCTCTGTCTCTCTCTGAAATGACCTGTGATTGGCCAAAGTCTCCTGTCGTGGGCCAGATTTACTTAACCCTCATGGGTCCTTGGGTCAAATTGACCCGTTTTCAGTTAATTTGTTTGTTTTGTTTTGTTGCAAAAAATGGGCCGTGGAAATAAGACAACATTGAAAATATAAAAAAAAACACCAAAAACGTTAACAAAAAGCACCCACAACATTGAAAAAGTGACAAAAATGTAGGAAAAAGCACCCACAACATTGAAAAAGTGACTAAAATGTCGGAAAAAGCACCCACAACATTGAAAAAGTGACTAAAATGTCGGAAAAAGCACCCACAACATTGAAAAAGTGACTAAAATGTCGGAAAAAGTACCCACAACATTGAAAAAGTGACAAAAATGTTGGAAAAAGCACCCACAACATTGGAAAAGTGACAAAAATGTCAGAAAAAGCACCCACAACATTGAAAAAGTGACTAAAATGTCGGAAAAAGTACCCACAACATTGAAAAAGTGACAAAAATGTGAAAAAGTGACAAAAATGTCGGAAAAAGCACCCACAACATTGAAAAAGTGACAAAAATGTTGGAAAAAGCACCCACAACATTGAAAAAGTGACTAAAATGTCGGAAAAAGCACCAACAACATTGAAAAAGTGACAAAAATGTCGGAAAAAGCACCCACAACATTGAAAAAGTGACAAAAATGGCGGAAAAAGCACCCACAACATTGAAAAAGTGACTAAAATGGCGGAAAAAGCACCCACAACATTGAAAAAGTGACTAAAATGTCGGAAAAAGCACCCACAACATTGAAAAAGTGACAAAAATGTCGGAAAAAGCACCCACAACATTGAAAAAGTGACTAAAATGTCGGAAAAAGCACCCGCAACATTGAAAAAGTGACTAAAATGTCGGAAAAAGCGATGATAATTTTGAAAAAAAAGTGACCATGGTTGACAGGAAGACAACACAAGGGTTAAGCCTGAAAACAGCCGAGGAGATGGCGCAAAAGTCTTTTTTTCAGTATTTTTTGTGAAAAAATTAAAGTGCCTACCCCAGCTTTAATATTAAGCTACAGCCAGTTAGCTTAGCTTAGCATACGGACTTGAAAACATCTAGCCTGACTCCTATATTGCAGCCTGTTTTGGCTCTTGTCAGCGTTTTCAGTTTGTTGGGAACAAATGCGGAAATAAAAACACCCTGTTTCCAAAACTACCCGTGTACGTGTGGCCTTTCATTCAAAGTCAATTTTAGTTGTGGATTTAAAAAACTAGTCATGAGGAAACTGCAGTTGATATCGCTCCAAAAGAGCAAATACTACTTCCTCCTGAGTGCTTAACATCTGCATATTTTCCTCCAGTTTTGACCCACTTTCCCAATTTACGAAGCCATGTGGAAAGTATTGCAGTAACGACAACAACAACAACTCTCACGTTATCTAACTTAATAAAAAAATAGCTCCGTGGCTGATGTGATTATGAGTCACAGAGATCTTCAGGTGATCTGACCACCTGAAGAGGCTCGTCACCATGACGACAAAGTCCTGATTATGTGGAAAACAAGATAAATAGAGATAATGACCCGGTAAAATTCATAGAGCGACCTACTCTGAAAGTGCACCTGTTCCTTTCGGCATCTAGTCTGTATGTATGTATTTACATATTCTCCAGACTGCTTGACGGTCTGAAGAGAGGATCAACATATGGGCATGCATAAGTAATGAGTAGTTACACGCTCTGATGGGAACAGGTTCTTGAATCCTTCAGTGAGGTGCGGATCAGCGGCTAGAACCAAAGCTCGAGTCATTTGGCTTCAGAACGTCCTTCGTGATATACTTAGAATACGTTGGTGTCCCCGAGAGGCGATTTGTTGTACAGTACAGGCATGTTGACACATAATCCATACGCAAACATAGAACCAGACATCTACAGTCCCCTGTTTATTTGTTTGTTTATTTCAAAGGATCCCCATTAGCTGACGCCAAGACGACAGCTAGTCTTCCTGGGGTCCAAACAATACATCCAAAAGACAATAAATACAATCAAAATTACTCACAAATATATCATATATAAATTCACAAACAAAACTGACAATGCAAAAAATACTAACAAACTAAATATAATAAAGAATAATATAGCACATGATACAACCTCACTCAACCAATCCAGATAATATTATGATATCGAAAACAAATGTAGTCTAAGTCTTTTTTTAAAACCCTTTTTCCCTCGTTGTCCCGAATCCCAACTGGAAGATTGTTCCAATATACAGCTGACCTATAAAACACAGTCCTCTTCATACAGTCAGATTTAGGTAGTGGTAAAGAAATCTGTCGGCTATTCACCCCTCTTGTATAATGTGAATGCATATCTGAGCAATAAGTTATATTATCATAAAGAAATTTAGGAATCCCAGTATTATTAATTCCATGAAAATAACCTAACAAATTAACAGATAGTCTATGCTTGACCTCCAACCAAGCAAGACGTTCATGCATCTCTGCAACTCTAGTTCTCGAAGAACCACCAAGAACCAGTCTTGCAGCCTTATTTTGTGCAACTTGTAATTTTTTTAAATGACTGCCTGATGCCGCAGACCATACAACAGAACAATAATCCAAATGACACAAAACCAATGAACAAACAACACGCCTAAACAACTGTAATTTTAAAAGCTGTGCACATTTACGAACAACTGCCACCGCTCTACCCATTTTAGTAACAACACTATTAATATGATCCGACCATGACAATGTGGAATCAAGCCAAAGTCCCAAAAGCTTCACCTTTTTTACTTGCTGTACATTTTGACCATTTACGTGTATATCAATTTTGGGATTATCAGATAATCTATACTTAGAACCGAATATTATACTCACAGTTTTTAAATATTTAGAACAAGTTTATTTGTTTTGATCCAATTATACAGTTTGCTAATCTCACTAGACAGAACCTGATTAATCTCTAAACATGTAGGGGCTGCATAATAAAGAGTAGTATCATCAGCAAACATAGTCAATTTAGCCTTACTGAGTATATACGGCATATCATTTGTAAAAATTGAAAATAACAAAGGTCCAAGGCAACTTCCTTGAGGAACACCACAGTCCAGGGACTTGCTACTAGATAAAGCACCATTAAAATAAACTCTTTGCGACCTCTCAGACAAATAGCTCTTAAACCACTTGATTGCAGAGAAAGTAAAACCATAGCTAATAAGTTTAGAAATCAAAATTTCATGGTCAATCACATCAAAGGCAGCGCTGAAGTCTAGTAGTAGTGTACCCACAAGCATTGAGTTGTCAATAGATGTTAACCAGCTATCTGACATTTGTGTCATTGCAGTGCAGGTGGAATGACCACGTCTATAAGCATGCTGAAACATCGTAGTCAAATCATTGTTCGAAAAGTAATCTTGCACTTGCTTAAATACAATCTTTTCCACTAATTTACTTAAAATAGGCAAGATGCTAATAGGCCTACTATTTGAACCACAGAAAGTTGATTTCGTGTCTTTGGGTAAAGGAATTATCTTACCCTCCTTCCAAAGTTTTGGACAAACGCCACTAATCAAACATCTGTTGAAAATGTGACAAATTGGTTTAGAAATATGTCCAGCTGATAACTTCAACAGCCGACTATCCAGGTTGTCTGTACCAGCAGACCCCCCAACAGACCCCCCAACAGTCACAGATCGCAACAACCTTTCCACCTGCACAACATTAACCTGATTAAATTCAAAACTGCACCTTTTATCTTTTATCTTTGAGTTGTAATCCACAGTGTATTTCATCGTCTCTCTAAAATTAGCAATCTTATTAACAAAATAATCATTAAAATAATTTGCAATCAGTATTGGCTTAGTCAAATAAACACCATTAAATTCAATAAAAGAAGTACAAGTATATTTTTTCCCCATGATTTCATTGAGTACATTCCACATTCTCTTACTATCAGTACCACTATCTTCAATTCTCTTCTTAAAATATTCTCTCTTTTTCACTCTATTCACCTTGGTCACCTGATTCCTTAAAATACAATAAGATTTTTTGTCCATAGGAGAGTCAGAATTAACCGCAACCTTTTTAGCCTCTTCCTTTTGATTCATTAATCTCCTTAACTCTGTATCAACCCAAGGAGCACTTTCGGCTTTAACTGTAAATTTCTTTAATGGAGCATGCTTATTAACAACTCCCATAAAACAGTCCATAAATAAATTAAGGGATGCATCAACATCATCAATGTCACTTATCAAGTTCTATTTAATATTATCCAATTCATTTAAAAAACACTCCTCATTAAATACCCTATAAGATCTTTTCATAATAATTTTAGGACAGGCTCTAGCTTAGCTTTCCTAGAGACAGCAATACAGTTGTGATCACTAAAGCCAACTGTTACAGAAATGGGTATTGAGCACATATCAGGATTATTAGTATAAATGTGATCAATACATTTTGAAGTTAAAAATCCTGTATTGTTACTAGAAATTCTCGTCAGTTGATCCATTAATTGAGATAAACCACAAGTGTCTGCCATGATTTTAAGCTTATTTTTCAAAGGACAAATATCAGACAGCCAATCAATATTTAAATCTCCCAACCAATATATCTCTCTGTTTTCCTCAGTCACCTTATCTAGCATATTACATAAATCATTAACATACTGTATCCTGGCACTAGGTGGCCTATAACAGCAACCAAGAATAATAGGTTTCAAATGTGGAAGATGTACCTGTACCCATAATACTTCAACATCATCAATCATTAAGTCATGTCTCATTTTAACAGGAAAATGATCTCTTATATAAATGGCTACACCTCCTCCAAATCTGTTTCTATCCTTTCTGTAAATTGAAAACCCCCCTATATCCACTTCTGAATTATCTATGAAGTGATCCAGATGAGTTTCAGAAATCATAAGTATGTCTATTTTATTCAATTGTAAAAATAAAGACAGGTCTTGAATTTTGTGCAAGTATTAAACCTTTAGGTAATTTATTTATTCTGGTCATCTTAATTAAAGTTAAATAAATTCTATATTATAATCTAGTAGAATATCTTATTTCCTGAGTTATTTTAACTTCATCAAGCATACCTATAAATCTTACACACAGACACATACATATTCACAAAATTGAGCATTAAAGCACATTAGGCCGACAACTGACTTTATCCATCCCTCGGGGTGATTTATCAGTTTATCATACTTCAAACTCGCTTTATCCCCTTTCTCTCTGGCAGCTTTCATCTTCGGCCACAACTCCTTCCTCCTTAGTTGCACAGCTTCAGAGAAATCTTCGTTAATGTAGATCTTAGTGCCCTTTAATTTCTTAGCAGAAGAAAGAATTAGCTCTCTATCTTTAAGGCGAAGAAGTTTGACAACAATTTTCCTTGGCCTTCCCCTCTCCTGAAACTGGCCCAGTCTCTGAGCACGCTCAATGTCAATGTTTACTCCATCTAATCCCAAGTTCTTTGAGAACATCTCTCGCACCTTTTACTCTGGTTCACCCCACTTCTCTCCTTTCTCGTCAGCAATGCCATCAATTAAAATATTTGTTCTCCTGCTCTGGTTTTCAATGTAGTCCAGCTTGTTGAACATTACATCCAATTTCTGTTTAGAAGTAGTTATGTTTGTCTCAAGTGCCCTTATCTTTGACTCAATCTCAGTGCATCCCATCTTCTCCTCTTCAAACTTTGTTTAAATTATAGAGTGGTCTAGACCTGCTCTATCTGTAAATTATAGAGCGGTCTAGACCTGCTCTAGCTGTAAATTATAGAGCGGTCTAGACCTGCTCTAGCTGTAAATTATAGAGCGGTCTAGACCTGCTCTAGCTGTAAATTATAGAGCGGTCTAGACCTGCTCTAGCTGTAAATTATAGAGCGGTCTAGACCTGCTCTATCTGTAAATTATAGAGCGGTCTAGACCTGCTCTATCTGTAAATTATAGAGCGGTCTAGACCTGCTCTAGCTGTAAATTATAGAGCGGTCTAGACCTGCTCTATCTGTAGATTATAGAGCGGTCTAGACCTGCTCTATCTGTAAATCATAGAGCGGTCTAGACCTGCTCTATCTGTAAATCATAGAGCGGTCTAGACCTGCTCTATGTGTAAATTATAGAGCGGTCTAGACCTGCTCTATCTGTAAATTATAGAGCGGTCTAGACCTGCTCTATCTGTAAATCATAAAACGGTCTAGACCTGCTCTATCTGTAAATTATAGAACGATCTAGAACCGCTCTCTGTAAATCATAGAACGGTCTAGACCTGCTCTATGTGTAAATTATAGAGCGGTCTAGACCTGCTCTATCTGTAAATTATAGAGCGGTCTAGACCTGCTCTATCTGTAAATCATAGAACGGTCTAGACCTGCTCTATCTGTAAATTATAGAGCGGTCTAGACCTGCTCTATCTGTAGATTATAGAGCAGTCTAGACCTGCTCTATAATCTTTTCCTAGAAAAAGACCTGCTCTTTTTCCGCTTTTTTTAAAAACCTGAGCTGGTTTAATAACAGGTTTTACACTTATTCTTGGTCAACAAACCTCATTTATGTCAAATTATACCTAGGTTTTTAGTTAAAAAGGCAGAAATGATTAATTATTTGGACTAATAGTTAAGATCAGAGGACGTTGAGTGCATCTCAGATGGGTAGATGTCAAAGTTTAGTCCCCATACTGGTATATGGTTTGGCGGACTTGTCGCTCTAATGAGATCGACACTGGATGTCTCACATTTGACTTAATACCTGACAACATGGCGTTGTCAGTGAGTAACTGGGAAAGACGGGATCCTGTACAAATCACACGCCAACAATAATTGATTTTTAGAGCAAGTTCAAAAATCAATTTTCAAGCCTAACTTTTGAGACAGCATGAGCGAGAGGTCCTTATTTCCCAATAATGATTTCAGCCTGCTGCGGTAACAAGAACTGCCAGCGTCACAGCCTCCATGCCGCAGACCTCCACTCGCCTCCAGACCTCCACTCGCCTCCAGACCTCCACTTGCCTCCAGACCTCCAGACCTCCACTCGCCTCCAGACCTCCACTCGCCTCCAGACCTCCAGACCTCCACTCGCCTCCAGACCTCCACTTGCCTCCAGACCTCCAGACCTCCACTCGCCTCCAGACCTCCACTCGCCTCCAGACCTCCACTTGCCTCCAGACCTCCAGACCTCCACTCGCCTCCAGACCTCCACTCGCCTCCAGACCTCCACTCGCCTCCAGACCTCCAGACCTCCACTCGCCTCCAGACCTCCACTCGCCTCCAGACCTCCACTCGCCTCCAGACCTCCAGACCTCCACTCGCCTCCAGACCTCCACTCGCCTCCAGACCTCCAGACCTCCACTCGCCTCCAGACCTCCACTCGCCTCCAGACCTCCAGACCTCCACTCGCCTCCAGACCTCCACTCGCCTCCAGACCTCCAGACCTCCACTCGCCTCCAGACCTCCACTCGCCTCCAGACCTCCACTCGCCTCCAGACCTCCAATTAAAAGCCCATCTATGAGCCTCACTGCTGCACTGGGTGACGTTCTCTACCGTTACACTGGAGGAAAGATTGATTTCTGATGTAAATGCTCCTATAAAGCCAGCTTTGCTATTCTTAACAATAATAATAATAATAACAATAATAACAATAATAACAATAATAACAATAATAATAATAATAATAATAATAATAATATATACTTTATTAATCCCACAAGGGGAAATTACAATTTACACTCTGTTGTAGTAGTGCCACGGAGGTGAACTGGCACCTCTCCAGCGACCAGTCCACCACCATACTTTGGTCCGCGGGACTTGAACCCAACTCCCTACGAACTGAGCTACTGACCCCCGCAAAGCTGCAGGAGAATCTCCAGCTGCAGGACTGCAGTGAATAACTATCTCCAGCCCCACTATATTATAACATTCAATTTTACCGTTACAGGAGCCTGGCGTTGACCGGACCCTCTTCCACAGCGCTCTGGAGGAGGGTCTGGCGAGTCCACACAACCATCTGGGATGGGAGAACAATGTGCTCCAGTTTATTGGCATTTCTTTATATTTCTTTATACCAGTTACAAGTGGCACAAAAACACTTTTGATTGATTTCCACTTCTTTGAAGAGTAAAATGTGATTCAGTGCTGTTGCAGCCCAAACTCGGTCCCCAAACGCATCATTTATTCTTTTAAATGTTCATTACTCACCAGAAAATTAAATTTAATCACCTCTCGTCCTCTTGACCTTCTGTCTCTGAGAGCATTATTCTGTCTCAATGAGCTTTACTCATTTCAACGTTCAGAGGATGCCAACTTCTCTCCTTTCTTTTCATTTTTCTCCTCATTGATTGTGTCCTTGTTCCTTTTCATCGCTGCACTCAGTGACTCACGGGGGTCGATGTGCACGGCAGGAAGTGACATCGTCCGGTGTAAATGATGACTCTTTCTTTCTTTTTTCCCCCTCTGCAGCTCTGTGTCATAGAGGCAGTTCAAGGACGGCAGCGTACATACTCAGAGACATAATAAGACAAAGACAAAACAGGAAGATACTGCTGTTAGATTTAAGATTTGACATATTTTTTGACTTTGCGTCCTTAACCCTCCTGTTGAAAACTTTAAAAAATGTCTATATCTGAAAAATGGGTTTCTTTTTAACCAAATTACCACAAGAAAATGGATTGGTTTTCATAAAATGCTCTTTGCAAATACAACTGATCACTTTCATTTCTCTGATCTTAACTATTAGTCAAAATAATTCATAATTTTCTGCTTTTTAATTCAAATATTAGGTATAATTCTATATAAATGAGGGTTATTGACCATGACCATTTTTCCTAAAATGTCCTTTTGGGATGAATAAAATATCTATCTATCTATCTATCCATCTATCTATCTATCTATCTATCTATCTATCTATCTATCTATCTATCTATCTATCTATCTATCTATCTATCTATCTATCTATCTATCTATCTATCTATCTATCTATCTACATATCTATCTATCTATCTATCTATCTATCTATTTATCTATCTATCTATCTATCTATCTATCTATCTATCTATCTATCTATCTATCTATCTATCTATCTATCTATCTACATATCTATCTATCTATCTATCTATCTATCTATCTATCTATCTATCTATCTATCTATCTATCTATCTATCTATCCATCCATCTATCTATGAATTCCAAAAAGTAGTGTAAAACTAATGGTAGTAAGGTCTGAAAAAGGGACAAAAATGTCAAATTTTTGTCCTTTTTTTAACTGGGAGGACAACACAAGGGTGAACTATTCTCAGTATAATAACAAAGATAAAAGAAAATCTCTAAAGGCTCATTTGTCGGCCTTTTCGGTGCTTGTTGAGGTGATTCTGCTGGATTGAATCGGCAGATAGAAAGTGCGTGGTTATGAGAAGAGAAGATGTCTGCACTGTGGTTGTTGTTTTTTAAAATGCAGCAACTATGTGTAAGAATGCATCGGCCTTCCTACCGTTCCTCGCATGTGTTGTCAATCCCTTTGGGAACAAAACACTGTGAAGAATCAGAAACACAAACACATTTCTATGTTTTTTTGCTCGCCTTTGGAAGCTAATATCAGTGCGTCCAATGTGTGATTGTCCTGTCCAGTCCTCAGAGGACCAATCTGATGCCTGTGTGGGACATTGTCCAGAGTTCACATGAGAAATTGACTACTGCCTTTCCAAAGAGCATCAGGTAAGACATTAAAAGATTGATAATGTTAAGAGAGTGTACTAAAATTAGATGATGTGATGATCCTTTCCAGTTCAAAGCTCAGGAGATGTGTTAAAATCCTAAAATATTCTTATTTTTAGCCATATTTTTCACTGTTTTCAGATCATTTCCTACATTTTTCCCCCTTATAAATGATTGCTTTGGGTAGTCTTGTTGATCTCTCTGAACCAAAATCAATGCAAACCATTGGCATGTTCCACGTTAATGTGTTGCTATGTAAAATGGTCACTTCCCTCACCATGATTTGCCCCTTTTTGCAACACATGCAACATTTCTTACACCACACCATACACCCAACCCCCATCCCGCCCCCCTTCCGTCTGACTGCCTCGGTTTCTTGTGTTTTCTTGCACCCTCCCATGCCACCTCAAAAAATTCCTCATGTGACCACATGACCCGTGTGTTGTCTTGTGCATTATGATGGTGTGATGTTGTTATTGTATACTATGTTGATGTCTGCATTGTTTCTTTTTGAGAAAGCGTGTGGTGGTGCTGTTTGATAGCTGCCGCCCGGAGGCTTGCTCCACCCTAAGTCAAATTCCTCGTATGTGTCTTCATATCTGGCGAATAAAGCTGATTCTGATTCTGATGTGCAAACAACAGATTAAACCCTCCTGTTGTCTTCGGCTCAAATTTGACTCCTTTCCAAAAAGTTTCTATATCAGAAATTTTTTTTTTTTTTCAAATTGTCCAGAAAAGTAAAGTGGATGGTTCGCTACAGCGTTCCTCACAAGTTAAATAAAGTTCACTACTTTCATTGAATTTGTTTTTTTTTGTCATTTTATAGCATTTGGAGAAAAAACAATGGTAAAAGAATTATAAAAAAATTTAATAAAAGAGAGAAAGATGTCAAATAAAGTGACAAAAATGTGAAAAGATGTCGAAAAAAGTAACAGAAATGTCAAAAAAAGGTCGCCAAACGTTGAAAAAGTGACCAAAACATTGTGGGAAAGCCACTAAAGGGTTGAAAAAGACGACCAAAACCTTCGGCAGGTCGGCTGGGAAGACCACACAAGGGTTAACGGAACATTCTGCAGGATTTTGCGTCCGCAAAGTCCACATGGCCCCGCTAACGACCAATGGAAATGAATTCTAGATGACATTTTTGGTGCCGGAAAGAAACCTTCAATCACATTCAAAGACACACGGTCAGATTTGGTTAGCATCATGTTTTAATTGATCACACTCAAGTTACACAACCAATCCACAGACTGAAACAAGCTTCTGTTACACAGAACAAGACAAATGCCCACGAAGATATCCCACCCATGTGATCAAAAAACGCTCTATGCTTTATAACGAAAAACCTGTAACTTCACGACAGCAATCCACGAAACATGCAGACACGTCTCTCAACGAGACAATGTGTGTTGAACAAAGACTTTCTGAGACAAACAGACATCCAAATGATGCAGTCCTCAGCTCAAGTCTTTGGTCCCGGAAGCTTTTTAGACTTTGGTTGAGCTTTTTCTCTGGAAAGGCATGAGGAGCTTGTGTGCGCAAAGTCTGAACTTCTGATCCCTCACACTGTAAATGATGACATTCCAGCAACTGTTGGTGGCCAAAATCCAGAAGGCGAAAAAGGAAAAGTTGCACCATTTATTCCCCAAAACGTTCCCGACCACGAAGACCGCGATAGGGGTGAATGAGGCGGTAAACGCCAAAGTCAGAGTCCCAATGGTTTTGGCTGCTTTGATGTCAGAAAACGTAGGTTTGCTGCTGTTTTGGCGCTCCCCCTCGGCCAGATGTTTTCTGCGCCTCGAGTGCTGCCTGATGCTGGACAGAGAGATGACGTTAATGACCACCGTTCCCCCGAGGAGGGTGAAGTCGAACGTGGGGAAGAGGAGGAGGATGTTCCAGGCCTGGCTGGGGAACTCGCCAATAGTCCCCAGCGCGTAATTACACATCCGGCTGCAGGAGTTGTACTCCAGAGTGATCTCGCTGCTGAAAACCATCGGCGACACCGCCAGGAAGAAGCTCCCCACCCAGGAGAGGACGATGAGGATCGTGGTCCTTTCCGTGTAATCACAGAGTCCTTGTGCAGCGGCCGCAACACAGCGATGCTCCTCTCGATCGTCAGCAGGAAAATGGTCGTGATGGAGACCAAGGTGCACCCGGCAAAGATGGGACCGATGAGGTTGCACGGGTGGAAACTCACTAACTGCGAGTTGTAGGTCGTCCACTCCGGTGCCAAGTCGGCCACCATGAGGTAGACCTCGGCGTAGACAGAGAGCGGAACTACGAAAATCCCCACCGCCAGGTCAGCCACAGCCAGGGAAGCCTTCAGGTAACCCTGCGGCGTGTGGAAGTGTTTCGTCCCGAGAACCACAGCCAGAGTCAGCAAGTTCCCAAACAAGATGGCGAAGATCAATAGCACCATGAAGAGCACCATAAGGATTTTGTTGGCCAGCGTACAGCAACACACGGTGCAGTGTGCCGGCTCAGTTCGGTCCAACATGGTCGCGGTGCCGGTCTCAATCATCGGATAAACTGTTGATGTAACATTCACTTCATGACCTGAAAATGAAACCAGAGAAAGATGTCAGAGGTACAAAAACTGGTCAGTTAAATTAGGTTGTGTTTGAAAATGTGAACACAACCATCCATCCATCCATCCATCCATCCATCCATCCATCCATCCATCCATCCATCCATCCATCCATCATCCATCCATCATCCAGCCATCCCTCCATCCATCCAGCCATCCATCCATCATCCATCCATCCATCCATCCATCATCCAGCCATCCCTCCATCCCTCCATCCATCCATCCATCCATCCATCCATCCATCCATCCATCCATCATCCAGCCATCCCTCCATCCATCCATCCATCCATCCATCCATCCATCCATCCATCCATCCATTAAGTAGCATGTCAGTTAGCAGTAATTAGCCTGTGCCTATGTTAATGTTAACCAGCATGTTAGTTTGCAGTAATTAGCCTGTGCCTATGTTAATGTTAACTAGCATGTTAGTTAGCAGTAATTAGCCTGTGCCTATGTTAATGTTAAGTAGCATGTCAGTTAGCAGTAATTAGCCTGTGCCTATGTTAATGTTAACCAGCATGTTAGTTTGCAGTAATTAGCCTGTGCCTATGTTAATGTTAACTTGCATGTTAGTTAGCAGTAATTAGCCTGTGCCTATGTTAATGTTAACTTGCATGTTAGTTAGCAGTAATTAGCCTGTACCTATGTTATCTCCTAACATATACCTACCTCTCCGTCTCTGCTGATTGGGAATGATTGAGATTTCTCTTGCACAGCTACCAGAAGACTTACAGCTTTCAGACACGTTGCTCACGTCACGTCTACGTCTTCCAGCTCAGTTGGAGGCAGTAACGCTCAGCATCACCGGGAAAGAGCTTCTAGTAGACTCCACTGGTCCCCGTCCAGGTCTAAGGCGTCGCTGTGTCCATTTCTTTCACTGTCTACCCAAACCAAGATCTTTTTCTAAACTTAACTAAGTAGTTTTGGTGTCTAAACTTAACCAAACTGGGACCCTTTCACACCGTTAAAGACATGTTTAACACTGCGACCGTCATCATAATTAAGACTTTTAGTTCAATTTTAATACAAATGAATGTAAATATGCAACTGTCAGGATGTGTCATGGCTTGTGAAGAGATTTCTTAAATAAATGTTAAATTAAAACTCATATGTTCAGTTTTTTTAGGAGCTCTGCATTCAGAAATAAAACAGCTACAGGCTCTCCTGTCATCACTTATTTTGCTTTGCAATTTCAAATGTCCTATCCTCCAGCTTTTGTTTTCACTGTACATCTGTACACAGCGCGCAATCATGCGGAAGCCTCACGCACAGCCAGCCAATAGCCAGTCATATTTGGGATGCAAAAAAGAGAGAGAGAGAGAGAGAGAGAGAGAGAGAGGGGCGGGGGTGGGGAGAGAAATAAACACTGTCCAGCGCGCACGGATCCGTGACTCTGCGTGTCTTACAGCCAGGACACGCGCTTTAAGAATGCATTGACCAGATGTTATTGTCACAATCCTTCTGTTCACTCTGTTCGTACCGTTTCTTAAAGAAAAGCTCTCCAAATATTGGCCTTTCACGCACAGATCTTCTGGATTTTAGCGCACTCACAAGTTTTTATTGTTAAAAAAAAACACAATTTTGCCGATATTATCACTGAAGGTTATCTCATCCTCTGTCTCATACATTATTGCCACGACATGAGACACGCACACGCACACAACACGCACCCAAACGTTCAATATTAAACACAACAGGACACTACTCACTTTCATCTTCAAATTCCCCTTCAAGACGCAGAGTCCAGCCGTCCGCGCAGAAGCATGTTCCTGCTCAAAACACCCCGCAAGACAGAAATATAGATAGAGTATATGGAGTATATATAGATATATATATATCTAGATATAGAGTATATAATATATATATATAATAGAGTCCATAATCAGAGCCCGGGGACCAAAAGATCTCACTTTCCCATGTGAGTGTGTGCATGAACGGGAGGATGATTGCGCACTGGTCGGCTCAGGGGAGGCTGTTAAAGTGTCTCGTGCGGTGGTTTTTTCTCCATTGGCTGAGGGTGTTGTTGGCAGAGCCCCCCCCCCCTCTCCTCCCCCTCCCCCTCTCCTCCCCCTCGCTGATGCTGTACACCAGTGGTAGAATAGGTGGATGGGAGTGTATCCCAGTGGTTCCCAACCTTTTATGGTCGGTTGCCCCACAGCTCTGTCAGATGAACTCACATATTCATCAATTCCAAATCAATTTATATTTATATATTTATATATATATATATATATATATATATATATATATATATATATATATAGACGTTAAATTTGTTACAGAATATACATATACTGTAACAAATGTAACATCAAATTTACAGTAACTTACTGGCAATAATTGTCCAGAAAGTTACTGTGAATTATTTTTACAGTAAAGGTACCGTACTTCCATTTACAGTATTTTATGTATTCATTGTAAAATACACAACAATTAAACACAACATAAGATGAAAAAAGTGAAAATACAGTGGTTTACTGTTACAGTACTATAGTGGCTATATTGTGATTTTTACTGTAATACTTAGACTACTGTGATTTCAACTGTAATACTTAGACTACTGTGATTTCAACAGTAATACTTAGACTACTGTGATTTCAACTGTAATACTTAGACTACTGTGATTTCTACTGTGATACTTAGACTACTGTGATTTCAACAGTAATACTTAGACTACTGTGATTTCAACTGTAATACTTAGACTACTGTGATTTCTACTGTGATACTTAGACTACTGTGATTTCAACTGTAATACTTAGACTACTGTGATTTTTACTGTGATACTTAGACTACTGTGATTTCAACAGTAATACTTAGACTACTGTGATTTCAACTATAATACTTAGACTACTGTGATTTCTACTGTGATACTTAGACTACTGTGATGTTGTCATGGCGACAAGGTTGTAATGTACTTTACAGCATTCTACTGTAAAATCATATACAGTAGTGTTACTGTGAAATCTAAAGGGAATAACTGGAGATTTCACAGCTGTTATTTACAGTGTATAGATAGATAGATGGATGGATAGATAGATAGATAGATAGATAGATAGATAGATAGATAGATAGAGATAGATAGATAGATAGATAGATAGATAGATAGATAGATAGAGAGATAGATAGATAGATAGATAGATAGATAGATAGATAGATAGATAGATAGATAGATAGATAGATAGATAGATAGATAGATAGATAGATAGATAGATGGATCTTTTATTGTCCATGTGCTCAGAGTACAATGAAAAGCTCTTTCAGTAGTATTTTGTGTTTTTGTGTCTAAGTGAATGATGGGAACATTGAAATCGGTCCAGATTTAAGCAACATTACTGCAGTCGGCAACGTCGAAACAATAATTATAATTCATTTATAATTTATACTACATTTGTACAATGCAAGTTAATAGTCCAATGGTCTACGGAGCTAGAACAGTGACAGTAACTATAAAATAAAATTTGCCATTGAAACAAGAAATATTGGCGCTGAAAAATGTTGAGCGGATAGATAAATAATACACAAACATCAAAAAGTATAATTATAATTTCACGTTGACATTTGATGTTGTTTTCTTGATGTCTTTTCAATGACAGTTTTATTTTAAGATTTTTACAATGTCATTGGTTTTCAATGTTCTGTCCCTGTTCTGGCGTTGGGAGCTTGTTGGGTTTGTTTGTAGGACGTTTTTTGGGCCATTTTTCAGACTTTGCTGTATGTTTTTTTCCCAAAATTGTTGATCTTTAGTTCTTTCTGAGATTCCTGCAACAGATCTGTTTCCTACGTTGGTGGTACTTCTTTCAAGATTTCTTTTTTCCTACCACTTTTCCCCGATGTTTTTGACGCTTTACTCCCTAACATCTGGGCACGCATATCCGATCCGATCACTTGGTCTGTCAAAACACTCTAGACATCTTCTGGATCATTATTTTGTACTCGTGTTATATATCCAGACTATAAAAATACATATCTGTGGGTTTGAATAAAAGATTGTCTAGGATCCACACACACACACACACACACACACACACACACACACACACACACACACACACACACACACACACACACATATCAGAATCTCAGCAGTCCATTTATTATCCGTGGAACAGGCGTCGACTTTACATCCTAGTAGCGCTACAAATTCAATCAAAACCAAAGTGCAGCAATTGGAGACCTGACAGAAAAACCCGAATGGTTTTCATTCCCCTTGAAAGATGAGAAAAACACAGTTTGACTAACAGAACGGAGTGAAATGTGTGACTGTGCTTGTCTACATATGACTGAAACCGATCTTCCTCATAGTTAACTCCAGAATGAAGCGCTCCTCCGTCAGAAAATTACACTGTGATTTAAAAGTCAAGTAGGCACACAGAAATAACTTCATTAAAAGTGGTGTTTGACGGAGATGTTTGAATTTCATTTTTCTTTTTCTTCATTTCTATATGAACAGCGTGTTGGGTTTAAATGGAGAGCCCCAAGCATCAGCGAGCCGTTTGAGGGCTTTAACATCCATAGAGGGAAAGTATGTTGACTCGTACTAAGTATCTGAGACATGAGACTGCCCTTCCCCGAAAAAGAGCCTACCAACCATAGACTGTCACCCATTGGTTTGTGGAGACCTGAGTCGTTGAGTTCGGCGTTACGGGCGCGGCCGTCCTGGTTGCTGATGTGACGACTGTAAACGTTACGTTACACACTTTCACTGGCAATCACATCTTAGCCTCGTCCTAAAACACCCCCTGGATCGTTGATTTTAAGACCATCATTCAAAAAATGAACATCATTCTGTGTTGCAGAAGAGTTAAAACTAGCGATTGAGACCATGAACTCATTATGGAAATGTTGACTGAGGTAATAAATCAAGTAAGAAGTGGGTCACTTTCTCACAAACTTCTACAGAAACCGACCTCCTTTTGCAACTGCATGTGTCGCCCCCTGCTGGAGATCAGAAAGAAAGCAGGTTTAAGGAGTCTCCCCCTGCAGGAATTCAGATAGAAAGCAGGTTTAAGGAGTCCCCCCCTGCTGGAGATCAGAAAGAAAGCAGGTTTAAGGAGTCTCCCCCTGCAGGAATTCAGATAGAAAGCAGGTTTAAGGTGTCTCCCCCTGCTGGAATTCAGATAGAAAGCAGATTTAAGGAGTCCCCCCCTGCTGGAGATCAGACCGACACCAGGTTTAAGGAGTCCCCCCCTGCTGGAGATCAGACAGAAAGCAGGTTTAAGGAGTCCCCCTGCAGGAGATCAGATAGAAAGCAGGTTTAAGGAGTCCCCCCCTGCTGGAGATCAGATAGAAAGCAGGTTTAAGGAGTCTCCCCCTGCTGGAGATCAGATAGAAAGCAGGTTAAAGGAGTCTCCCCCTGCTGGAGATCAGATAGAAAGCAGGTTTAAGGAGTCCCCCCTGCTGGAGATCAGATATAATGCAGCTTTAAGGAGTCCCCCCTGCTGGAGATCAGATATAATGCAGCTTTAAGGAGTCTCCCCCTGCTGGAGATCAGATAGAAAGCAGGTTTAAGGAGTCCCCCCTGCAGGAGATCAGATAGAAAGCAGGTTTAAGGAGTCCCCCTGCTGGAGATCAGACAGACACCAGGTTTAAGGAGTCCCCCCCTGCTGGAGATCAGACAGACACCAGGTTTAACGAGTCCCCCCCTGCTGGAGATCAGACAGACACCAGGTTTAAGGAGTCCCCCCTGCAGGAGATCAGACAGACACCAGGTTTAAGGAGTCCCCCCTGCAGGAGATCAGATAGACACCAGGTTTAAGGCACTTACGCATTTGCAGCACTTCGCCGAACCGGATGCTTTGTCCACTAATATTAACAATCTGCTACCAGCCCTCTCATATTCAGGTTTATAGTAATTATGATGCCAGCAAAGCAGAAAGTAAGGCGATTTAATGTGTCAAACATTCATACATGAACATATAGTCCATTCTTTCTATGGATCTAGCAACTCGCAACCACCGCTGCTGCACTGCCAGGCAGGAGACATGCACACATGCCCAGAGAGGATGTCTTATCTGATAAATTATACATATTGGCAAAATGTGTCTTTAGGGGACTGAAACGTTCTTTTCTCCAAAGGATTTGATCCGCCACCGGGAGCCAGTGCAGGGTGCAGAGGAGCGATGTAGGTTAGGAGAACCTTGGTTTAGGGTGAAGAAATGATTATTCACATGTGAATTGTCTGAAATTTACACTCCAATGTTATAAATGGGAATTGATGTTGCACTACTTCAGTGGCTCTGTAGACCACTTACCTCGTGTGCAGTCCCATCGGTCCCACCCGGCTGTATAAATATCCTCTTTTCATATCTGTTGGGGCTAAGAAAAGAGCACAGCATGACTTTTTGTCAGAATCTCCCTGGCGAAGCCTCGCTTTCTGTGAAACATACTCTGCATTCAGTGGGCAGCTCTCACACAGCGGAGGAGGATTTAACCCTGACCGTGTGAAAGAGGAGGTCACACACGCTGCGACATACAGAGCAAAGACGTCAACGCTAAGCTTTTCTACCTGTCAACAAAAGGGGCGAATAACCTTGATCAGCAGCAGCTGACAGATTCCTCTACATATTCATACGCACAACTTCCTGTAGTGAACTTAAAATCCTTTACATCAAGTTGGACTTGTTTTTAATGGGGATGTCACACCCATAGTTTGGTAGACTTGGTGCGATTGTTGCAATTTTCACGTGGTCGAAATGGTTGCTGGTCTTTTTAGACAGAATATCTGAGTTAACACGCCTAACGTTGGGTTTATATTCATATTTTATTAGAAGGCGAACAATGTAGGATGTGTCACGACCAGGCTCGTTGTAACATAAAATGGATGAATTTGGAGGAACTGAGGCAAAATGGGAGAAGAGGTCACGATAAAAAAAAGATTTTTAATTTACATGTAAAGGAATATCAAATTACATAACACAAAAAGAGCTATATGGGTGCTGCCTGTATACACAAAGGGATTTCCAAACAACTAAAAGCGCACAGCACCCATTAGCTCACCCAATTACAGCTTTTGTAGAAGGGAAACCAAGAAGATTGATTGATGATATATTTTCTTACGATATCATACAAACCTGTTCATAAGAATGTGTTGATCCCATAATTGAAGTGTTTTTGAAATAGTATTGAGAGTAAAAGTTGACATATTCCAGTCTGTGATTATCATCAACATCCATTCCTTTAATTTTAGTCTCAATAATTCCTAATTTCTGCTTTTCTAGCTCAAACATTAGGTATAATTTCCTATAAATTAGGTTTATTGACCATAAATCCCCAAAATAACTGTAAAGTTAATAAGTTAGTGTTACGTAGTGTTGAAAACGTCAAAAAAAGTGACAAACATTGAAAAAAAAGCGCCAAAAGAAAATAAGAACAAAAATGTAAGAAACAGTTTTTAAAAATCAATAAAAATCATCAACAAAAGTGTTGATTTTTTGGAGGGTTAACTACATTTATATTGTGCTTTTGTAGTCATAACCACCTCTCAAAGAGCACAGCTCTGTCGATAAAGTAGAAACATCTCTCTTTTGAGGAATATGTTAGTTGTATTGACTCTTCAATGCAGCTAATACACACTGTACACTTCTGCAGCAGTCTGAAGCCATGAGAGAACTCTTCTGAGTGTTTATTATCCTGTAAAACAAGACATTTAGAGCTGCTTGTGCCGTGTTTGTACATGAACACTAATAATGCATTTTCTGCTTTGTTAAAAGTAGAAAATGGCCAGGCCCATCACACAATAAGATGCAAAGCATAAATGTGGTAGTGTAATGAAGTAAAATGCTTTGAGCATTTAACCCTCATGTTGTCCTCATGTTGCCCTCATGTTGTCCTCATGTTGCCCTCATGTTGTCCTCATGTTGTCCTATATCAATGTTTTTTTTAATTCCCCAAAATAACATGATTGATTCCACACAACGCTCTTTGCCAAGTACAAATCTCTACTTTCATTAATTTTGGGGCGTCTTATTCAATTTTATAGCATTTGAAACCAAATTGAAGTGTTTTTGAAATAGTATTGAGAGTAAAAGTTGACATATTCCAGTCTGTGATTATCATCAACATCCATTCCTTTAATTTTAGTCTCAATAATTCCTAATTTCTGCTTTTCTAACTCAAACATTAGGTATAATTTCCTATAAATGAGGTTTATTGACCATAAATCCGCAAAATAACTATAAAATAAAGTTAATAAGTTAGTTACGTAGTGTTGAAAACGTCAAAAAAAGAGACAAACAATGAAAAAAAGCTTCAAAAGTGTTGAAAAAAGGGACAAAAACAAAAGAAAAAGTTAACAAAAATCGATAAATAACATCAACAAAAATGTTTTTTGACGGGAAGACGACACAAGGGTTAAGCCGGGACGTTAACGGATCATAAAGCTGGATTTATACATCTTCATCAAGCGTGATGATGGTGATGATGATGGTGATGCTGCAGACATCTGTGGTGTAGGAGTCCATTTATAGTCTAGTGGTGGATTTCAGCGCCGGATGGACGTGAGCATACGTTAACATCCTGATACCCTGCAGTGTATTTATTATGTATCCCAACGCCCCGTCACTCACGGTGATGCCAAGAGACAGTCTGCAACATGTTAAGCGAGTTTAAAACACATTTCTGAACTTCAGCTCGACAGATCAATCCCGACCTTGAAAAATATGTCAAAATAAAACGTAATACCGCGTGTAAATACGCTCAAGAAGACGTGACAAGACTACACAATCCATTGAGCTTTAGTAACTATGATTCGTCATGGCATTTACACCCTCACTCTTTTAAATCTTTATTTTATATTGGAAATGAAGGTTGTTTCTACAATAGAAGAAGAATAAAAAATAAAAAAACAGGTACCATGACGAAGGAAATCACAGCCACAGGTTGTAATTTGTACCTTGGTTTAGTTTGGAAATCTCAAGGTCGGACACGATAGGTGAGAAGAGGATATGAACGCAAGAAAGATAAGATAAGAAGAAAGAAAACCTTTATTTGTCCCATAGTGGGGAAATTGCGGTTTGTAACAGCAAAGATAAGAGCAAAGATAGATAAGTGTACAAGATATGGCAAACTTTATTATACAATAATAAGATAACTGACATGTCTCTTTTATACGCGTCTGTTTGTCATTTGGTATAAGCCAATAAGCTTATACTTATGTCGGACTCTGTGGACTCTTAACCCTCCTGATGTCTTTGGGTCAAATTTGACCCCTTTCCAAAAAGATCCTATATCAGAAATTTGGGTTAATAATAATAATTAGTTTACTACTTTCATTGAATTTGTGTTTTTTGTCAGTTTTATTGAATTTGGAGAAAAAACAATTGGTAAAAGAACTTTAAAAAGTGTAAAAGAGAAAGATGTCAAATAAAGTGACCAAAAGTTGACAAATGTTGAAATTGTGAAAAAAACTTGGGGGGAAAGCCACAAAAAGGTCAAAAAAGACGACCCAAACCATGATAAAAAAAAAATTAAATTTTGATTTCGGCAGAAAGACAAAAAAGTAACAAAAATGTCAAAAAAAAGTGAAAAACGTAACAACAAAAAAGCTTTAAAAATTTGGGGAAAAAAACCAAAAAAAAATTTAAAAGTTGACAAATGTTGAAAAAGACATTGGGGGAAAGCCACAAAAGGATAAAAAAAGACCCAAAAAAATTTAAACTTCCAGGTCAGCGGAAAGAAAAAAAAGTAACAAAAATGTCCAAAAAAGTGAAAAACATAAAAAAAAAGCTTTAAAAATTTGGGGAAAACCCCACAAAAATTTCAAAAGTCGACAAACGTTGAAAAAGTGACAAAAACATGGGGGGAAAGCCAGAAAAGGGTCGAAACGATGACCCAAACCTTGATAAAAAAATTCTAGTTCGGCAGAAAGACAAAAAAGTAACAAAAAAGTTAAAAAAAGTTTAAAAAAAGTGAAAACCGTAAAAAAAAAGCTTTAAAAATTTGGGGAAAAAACAACAAAAATTTTAAAAGTTGACAAATGTTGAAAAAGACATTGGGGGAAAGCCACAAAAGGATAAAAAAAGACCCAAAAAAATTTAAACTTCCAGGTCAGCGGAAAGAAAAAAAAGTAACAAAAATGTCCAAAAAAGTGAAAAACATAAAAAAAAAGCTTTAAAAATTTGGGGAAAACCCCACAAAAATTTCAAAAGTCGACAAACGTTGAAAAAGTGACAAAAACATGGGGGGAAAGCCAGAAAAGGGTCGAAACGATGACCCAAACCTTGATAAAAAAATTCTAGTTCGGCAGAAAGACAAAAAAGTAACAAAAAAGTTAAAAAAAGTTTAAAAAAAGTGAAAACCGTAAAAAAAAAGCTTTAAAAATTTGGGGAAAAACAACAAAAATTTTAAAAGTTGACAAATGTTGAAAAAGACATTGGGGAAACCACAAAAGGGTCAAAAAAGACGACCCAAACCTTGATAAAAATTTTTTTTAAATTTCCAGGTCAGCGGAAAGACAAAAAAGTAACAAAAATGTCAAAAAAAAGTGAAAAACGTAAAAAAAAAAAAAGCTTTAAAAATTTCAACCCACAAAAATTTCAAAAGTCGACAAACGTTGAAAAAGTGACAAAAACATCGGGGGAAAGCCACAAAAGGGTCGAAAAGACGACCCAAACCTTAATAAAAAATTTTTTAAATGTCCATGTCGGCAGAAAGACAAAAAAGTAACAAAAATGTCAAAAAAATTTGAAAAACTCCCATTTTTTTATCAAGGTTTGGGTCGTCTTTTCGACCCTTTTGTGGCTTTCCCCCAATGTTTTTGTCACTTTTCAACGTTTGTCGACTTTGAAATTGGGGAGTTTTTCCTCGCCACTGTTGCTTGCTCTGGAGGGAATTACTAGACTTGTTGGATCCTTGTAAATTATAGAGTGTGGTCTAGACCTGCTCTATCTCTAACTCTATAACTCTTGTTATGAATTGATACTACAGATCAAATTGAATTGAATTCTACCTCCACTTCAATAATCCCCTGCAGTGGCGTTGAAGGTTGTTACCTCATTAATTCGTCCGATATGAAAGTGATTCCCAGGAGGAGAGCTGAGCTGCTGCACACAACACATCCAGCTTAACATGCTAAACTACATGTATGTTGTGCTGCAGATAAGGGTGTAACCCCCCCCCCCCCCCCCCCCATAAAGTATGCTTATGACTGCAGAGTAAGTATCAAGCACCCAGTGAAGCCAATGCTGTAGCTCCTTATCCCCCATGTTGCCGTCATGTTGCCCTCATGTTGTCCTCATGTTGCCCTCATGTCGTCCTCATGTTGCCGTCATGTTGCCCTCATGTTGTCCTCATGTTGTCCTCATGTTGCCCTCATGTTGTCCTCATGTTGTCCTCATGTTGCCGTCATGTTGCCCTCATGTTGTCCTCATGTTGTCCTCATGTTGCCCTCATGTTGTCCTCTTGTTGTCCTCATGTTGTCCTCATGTTGTCCTCATGTTGCCGTCATGTTGCCCTCATGTTGTCCTCATGTTGCCCTCATGTCGTCCTCATGTTGCCGTCATGTTGCCCTCATGTTGTCCTCATGTTGTCCTCATGTTGCCCTCATGTTGTCCTCATGTTGTCCTCATGTTGCCGTCATGTTGCCCTCATGTTGTCCTCATGTTGTCCTCATGTTGCCCTCATGTTGTCCTCTTGTTGTCCTCATGTTGTCCTCATGTTGTCCTCATGTTGCCGTCATGTTGCCCTCATGTTGTCCTCATGTTGCCCTCATGTCGTCCTCATGTTGCCGTCATGTTGCCCTCATGTTGTCCTCATGTTGTCCTCATGTTGCCCTCATGTTGTCCTCATGTTGTCCTCATGTTGCCGTCATGTTGCCCTCATGTTGTCCTCATGTTGTCCTCATGTTGCCCTCATGTTGTCCTCTTGTTGTCCTCATGTTGTCCTCATGTTGTCCTCATGTTGCCGTCATGTTGCCCTCATGTTGTCCTCATGTTGCCCTCATGTCGTCCTCATGTTGCCGTCATGTTGCCCTCATGTTGTCCTCATGTTGTCCTCATGTTGCCCTCATGTTGTCCTCATGTTGTCCTCATGTTGCCGTCATGTTGCCCTCATGTTGTCCTCATGTTGTCCTCATGTTGCCCTCATGTTGTCCTCTTGTTGTCCTCATGTTGTCCTCATGTTGTCCTCATGTTGCCGTCATGTTGCCCTCATGTTGTCCTCATGTTGCCCTCATGTTGTCCTCATGTTGTCCTCATGTTGTCCTCATGTTGCCCTCATGTTGTCTTCATGTTGTCCTCATGTTGTCCCCATGTTGTCCTCATGTTGTCCTCATGTTGTCCTCATGTTGTCCTCATGTTGCCCTCATGTTGCCCTCATGTTGTCCTCATGTTGTCCTCATGTTGCCCTCATGTTGTCCTCATGTTGTCCTCATGTTGTCCTCATGTTGTCCTCATGTTGCCCTCATGTTGCCCTCATGTTGTCCTCATGTTGCCCTCATGTTGCCCTCATGTTGCCCTCATGTTGCCTTCATGTTGTCCTCATGTTGTCTATTAAAAGTTGACATATTCCAGTCTGTGATTATCATCAACATTCATTCCTTTAATTTTAGTCTCAATAATTCCTAATTTCTGCTTTTCTAACTCAAACATTAGGTATAATTTCCTATAAATAAGGTTTATTGACCATAAATCCCCAAAATTAACTGTAAAGTTAATAAGTTAGTGTTACGTAGTGTTGAAAACGTCAAAAAAAGTGACAAACATTGAAAAAAAAGCGTCAAAAGTGTTCAAAAAAGGAACAAAAATGTAAGAAAAAGTAAAAAAAAAATCAATAAAAAGCATCAACAATAGTGTTGATTTTTTGAAGGGTTAACTACATTTATATTGTGCTTTTCTAGTCATAACCACCTCTCAAAGAGCACAGCTCTGTCGATCAAATCAACTTATCAATTAGTCCACAAAATCATACTAGTGTTAGTCAACTATGAATTTCTTTAGTAGGGGACAGCCCCAAACAACAAGCTCAGCAGCCCCCCCCTCTTGTCCAAATATGGTCCCCTCTGGCTCGCAAAAACCAAGATGGCGTCGGCCAAATTGCAAACTCAAGGCTTTAAAACACAGTCTGAAAACCAATGGGTGAAGTCACTGATTCTAGGTCCGTTATTTTGACAGTCTGTGGGAAGCATACTTGAATGGACCCTAGGTTAGGTCCAAGAGGCCAAGACCAGTCCACTTCAGGGGGGAGACATGATGCATGATGATCAGTCTGCATCCCTCTGTCATGAAACGCCTTCACATGCGCTGACGGAGCAGACTCAAAGCTGCAGAACAACAGCCGAAGAGAGGAGGAGGCCAGATGGGGAATTATATAGTATACAGAGAGAGATGGAGATCATTACTGTGGGGGAGGGGGGGGGCAGCAGCTCACAAGGCAAGCAACGATTGCCCGATCCCAGACATGCAGTCGCATGCCACCAAAGAGTGTTGGATTAATGCGCTCTGACCGTGATGGGCTTGCTTGTCTGTGGGGAAAGATAAGCCCCCTCCTCCTCTTCCTCTTCGTCCTCTTCCTCCCCCTCTCCATAACTTGCTCCCAGCAAAACCCTTACACTGCACCCCTGCTGGGGTCGATCTCTGGAGGGCTGATTGAGCTCGGCCGGGGGCTGATGTTGAGGATTTCAGTCGACAGATGGGAGAGTTTGTAGCTGAGCTTCACGGCCAGCGGCAGAAACAGAGCGTGTGCAGAGCGCCGCCTGAGTCATGATGGAGTGTGATGTGATCGTTGTTTGAACTTGTGTGTCCCAGCGAGCCGGCCCTTCACTGCGGCCTCTGCACACGGCACTTCAAATGTATATACATTGCACCCATATGTGATAATAAGAGACATTTGTCCCCAGGAAAACCACCCCCACTGACACAGTTTCTGGTTGCAGTAGTGTAGTCAGTAGGGAGTTGGTTTGGGAACTGCTGGTGTCCAAATATGGATTGTTCTCATATACCATGTTTTACTCAAAGACCTTTTACATCATACAGGATACATTCACCATCACACACATTCACACACTGTGGCCGAGGCTGCCGTACAAGGTCCACCTGCTCATCAGATACACACTCACACACATCTACACACCTGCTCATCAGATACACACTCACACACATCTACACACCTGTTCATCAGATAGACACTCACACACATCTACACACCTGCTCATCAGATAGACAATCACACACATCTACACACCTGCTCATCAGATAGACAATCACACACATCTACACACCTGCTCATCAGATACACACTCACACACATCTACACACCTGTTCATCAGATACACACTCACACACATCTACACACCTGCTCATCAGATACACACTCACACACATCTACACACCAATGGCGCAGCATTGGGTTCAGTTCATCGGCAGGAAAACAAGGAGTGAAATGTCAATGTTTCTTGACTTTATTGCGGAAAGCCATTTGAAATTTGCAAAATTACTCTTTAAGTCAAAGTACGTGTCGCTTCCCTGATTACCGTGAACGTAATTTGCATTTAGATGACATGACACTGGTTTCACAGCGAGCAGGTGTGGAGACGGAGTCCTGCTCGTAGTCCCAGGGCTGCTGATGGACACTTTATAGTTGTTGGCAGGATTACAGATGACCAAGCCATCCTGCACCCAATTAAGTTTGATATGTGCTCTTCTTGCTCTTTAAAAAGCAGCAGTGCAGCAAGCTTGCCTGGGGAAATTTCCTTTCGTTGCTTATTTTACTAAGACTTGGCAACTAAATGAAAGTTGACCTATTTCATTTCAGAATAAAACCACAAACATTCAGCTTTCCTCTGACAAACATGGTGAGAAATACCACAAAGAAGTCAGATATGCCAGATTGTGAGGACAGATAAAATGATTCACATCACGTTGATGTCAAGCATCCGACTGCAGGACGAAATGAGAATGTCATCCATGAAATAAATGTCAAAAGCACGTTGGTGTACAAACCTATTATGTATGTTATTTGGGGCCTGAGAAGGTTCCAGCAGAAGGAAGAGATGAGCAGGAGTGGTGATTGAAAGAGAGAGGATGGCGGAGAGGAAAGGAGGGATGAGGAACAAGAGATGACAGGTGATTAAACAAGTGTTTCTCCTTTCCCTTCTTTTTGATTACACTCATGATGCTGCTCTTAATCTGAACCGCATATACAGACACAAACGTGATAAAAATGTAATGTGTTGTCTCTTTTTTTAACCCTCTGCTTCCTGCTTCTTACAGACGCTTTGCTGCTTGCTCCGGCCTCTGCTTGCATATTATTGCTGATAATTTGGCTTTTTGAAGAGAGAGAAAGAGAAGCAGCTAAAAGATCTTTAACTTTGCACAGCGGGATTCAAACTGCCAACCGACCAGCTGTTAGAGAAGCCACCGTCCATTACTCATTTAACGTGAAGTTGGCCTATTTTATCAGAAGCATTTATTTAAGTTGGAGTAGGCTAATAACTCATTAAAACCAATGTTTCATTTAATAATAAATACACAGTAAATTAGGTCTGTGCCCTGTATAGCATTGTGAATTAGTTATTATTTTATGTATATCAAAAGTTCCAGTTGAGTAAAATAATTTTACTAGCTGTCATGTTGTAATACTTTATAATATACACATATAAATATTATTTATGGTGCCAAATCATAACATTAGTTATCTCAGAATCACTGAGTGCAGCCTCAGTCTAAAGGTCAACTGGCCGTGTCGGTGTTCAGTTTTTTAGCCGTGAAAAGTTCAGTATATACTAGTATACTGTATAAGTTACCTTATTCAGAGGGGGCTGCCTTGTTTCCAGATTAGAGCAATGCCCCCCCCAATGTCTGTGCACGTCCCTGGTTGTATGCATATTTGCCCGGTAAACATGCAACATGTCCTGTCCTGTCTCCTCCTCTAAAGCAGAGTCTCCTCCCAACAACTCCGCTCCCCTCCACGCTGCCTTCACTGTGCGTAGGAATAACCGAACACACTGACTGGTTTCATGTCACTTGTTGAAACGTGTCTGAATCTGTCAAGATGTTGACCCTCATGTTGTCCTCATGTTGTCTTCATGTTGTCTTCATGTTGTCCTCATGTTGTCCTCATGTTGTCCTCATGTTGTCTCCATGTTGTCCTCATGTTGCCCTCATGTTGTCCTCATGTTGTCCTCATGTTGTCCTCATGTTGCCCTCATGTTGTCCTTGGGTCAAATTGACCCCTTTTCCTACATCAATGTTCTTTTTAATTCCCCAAAATAACATGATTGATTCCACACAACGCTCTTTGCCAAGTACAAATCTCTACTTTCATTAATTTTGGGGCGTCTTATTCAATTTTATAGCATTTGAAACCAAATTGAAGTGTTTTTGAAATAGTATTGAGAGTAAAAGTTGACATATTCCAGTCTGTGATTATCATCAACATCCATTCCTTTAATTTTAGTCTCAATAATTCCTAATTTCTGCTTTTCTAACTCAAACGTTAGGTATAATTTCTTATAAATTAAGTTTATTGAACAAAAATTCCAAAAGTAACTGTAAAACTAAAGTTAATAAGTTAGTGTTATGTAAGTGTTGAAAACGTCAAAAAAGTGACAAACATTGAAAAAAGCGTCAAAAGTGTTGAAAAAATGGGACAAAAACATAAGAAAAAGTTAAAAACATCGATAAAAAGCATCAACAACAGTGTTTTTTCAATTGTGACAGGAAGACAACACAAGGGTTAAACCAGTGGTGTAGTCCACGTGATACGCAGGTATATGCAGTATACCCACTGAGAAAGCTCCAGGATTTCCATATACCCGCTTACAAATGCCCAATGACCCGCAACAACATACTTTCCATTATATTTTTGATAAATTTTAAAATGTAATCTGTGTTTTTCTTCTTCTCATAAGCTAAAAAAAAGGAATTTCCACCGTAAATTGGTGAAGAAAAATGATCTGATTGCAGGAAATTAAGTCTTTGATGCTCAAAATAAGACACCCAGACCCCCTTTGCCTGATATGCCCCCCCCCCCTCCCTCAAAGGCAGATTCTGGCCCATACATATATAGGCCAATGTATTTATATACAGTACAGTTTCCCCACTGTGGTAAACCCTCCTGTGAACCACGAGGAGCTCTGTCCTAACATGACATTTCAAGAGTTATATAATAATAGATCTTTTTATTTTTTGTTCAGTGTATTTCAAAATGTTGTCCCCTACGTTTCGTATGAGTGGTTTAAAGTCTGGACCAGCAGCAAAACCTTAAAGGTTGCATTTACTCCCTGATATATGGGATGTATTGGGTATTAAACGGATACCGCGTAGCCTACATCAGCTTTTCTGTGATTCCTTTTTCCAGCAGGGCTTCTGTTGTGTCGGACCGTTAACAAAACAATCATACAAGCTTTTGGGGTTTTTAGACAGTGTGTTTATTGCAGATCAACCTTGGTTACAGACCACATTTGTTCATACAAGCAACATAATTTTCCATACAATAACATAACAACATCAATAACAATAAGCAGGAACAAAGAATGTACAAATTGTAGTAATGTGGCGTTATTATGTACATTATGATGAGACACCATAGCAAATATCAATATTGACCTTAGTCAATCACACCGCTACCTCCCCCAGACCCCCCCAAGGGTTTTAAAATCGGACCCCATGCCCTGTTAAATACACTCTTCCTCCCTGACTTTGTGAATCTGAGCTTCTCCAGATGGAGGACCTCGCCCAGCTGAATCATACAAGTTAATACAGAACAAAATACTCTGCAGCCGTCAATACTGCCGACGTTGTCTTTGCTGTAATCAAATTAGTAGACAGTTGAAGAACGCTGTTATTTCAATATTATTGAATATTATATATTGTCAATGGGAAACATACATGTGTGCAGACTAGGCTACACTGGTATACTTTAATTTAAATCTATTTATTAATCCCCAGTGGGGAAATTACAATTTACACTCTGTGTACACTTTTTGTTAGTAATCATACACACAGGCCTGGAATACACACACCTATTCATGCACAAATGAAGTCAGAGTGGGGGGGCTGCCAGCTGGACCAGCGCCCTGAGCCTTGCTCAAGAGCACCTGGCAGTGCCCAGAAGGTGAAGTGGCATCTCTCCAGCAACCAATCCACACTCCGTACTTTGGTCCGCATGGAACCGGCAACTTGAACAGTTCATTACTGTAATGAACATTGCATTATGGGTATTAACATTTAATTAACAGTGATTTACTGTGTGTTTTGAATTTGCGGTAGCAGCAGCAGCGTTGAACCGGCAACCCTCCAGTTCCCAGCCCAACTCCCTACAGACTGAGCTACTTCCACCCCACTTTACTGTAATTTCTACAGTTACTTACCACAAAATGCCCAGTGAAATACCATCATTTTCTTTTCCGGTTCATTACTGTAATGAACATTGCATTATGGGTATTAACATTTAATTAACAGTGATTTACTGTGTGTTTTGAATTTGCGGCAGCAGCAGCAGCGTTGGTGCAGAGACATGGAAAACACAACCGGCCTTCCACAAAAGTGACAGAAAACCTGAAATGATGCACGTACACATGGACGTGTATTTAACCCTTGTATGGTATTCGGGTCAAAATGACCCATTTCAATTTTTTACATGGTATGGTATGGTATTACAGTTGAATTTATGATCCATAAACCTCCTTTATAGGAAATTATACCTAATTTTTGAGTTATAAAAGCAGAAATTAGGAATTATTGAGACTAAAAATGAAAGGAATGGGTGTTGATGGATGTTTTTAACTTTTTCTCACGTTATTGTCCCTTTTTTCAACACTTTTGATGCTTTTTTTTCAATGTTTGTCACTTTATTTTCAACACTACGTAACACTAACTTATACATTTTAGTTTTACAGTTATTTTTGGAATTTATGGTCAATAAACCTTATTTATAGGAAATTATACTTAATGTTTGAGTTAGAAAAGCAGAAATGATGAATTATTGAGACTAAAATTAAAGGAATGGATGTTGATGATAATCACAGACTGGAATATGTCAACTTTTACTCTCAATACTATTTCAAAAACACTTCAATTTGGTTTCAAATGCTATAAAATTGAATAAGACGCCCCAAAATTAATGAAAGTAGAGATTTGTACTTGGCAAAGAGCGTTGTGTGGAATCAATCATGTTATTTTGGGGAATTATAAAGAACATTGATATAGGACAACATGAGGACAACATGAAGACAACATGAAGACAACATGAGGACAACATGGAGACAACATGAGGACAACATGAGGGCAACATGAGGACAACATGGAGACAACATGAGGACAACATGAGGACAACATGAGGACAACATGAAGACAACATGAGGACAACATGGAGACAACATGAGGACAACATGAGGGCAACATGAGGACAACATGGAGACAACATGAGGACAACATGAGGACAACATGAGAACAACATGAGGACAACATGGAGACAACATGAGGACAACATGGAGACAACATGGAGACAACATGAGGACAACATGAGGACAACATGGAGACAACATGAGGACAACATGAGGACAACATGAGGACAACATGAAGACAACATGAGGACAACATGAGGACAACATGGAAACAACATGAGGACAACATGAGGACAACATGAGGACAACATGGAGACAACATGAGGACAACATGAGGGCAACATGAGGACAACATGGAGACAACATGAGGACAACATGATGACAACATGAGGGCAACATGAGGACAACATGAGGACAACATGAGGGCAACATGAGGACAACATGAGGACAACATGGAGACAACATGAGGACAACATGAGGGCAACATGAGGGCAACATGAGGACAACATGAGGACAACATGAGGGCAACATGAGGACAACATGAGGACAACATGGAGACAACATGAGGACAACATAAGGACAACATGAGGACAACATGGAGACAACATGAGGACAACATGAGGGCAACATGAGGACAACATGGAGACAACATGGGGACAACATGAGGACAACATGGAGACAACATGAGGACAACATGAGGGCAACATGAGGACAACATGGAGACAACATGGGGACAACATGAGGACAACATGGAGACAACATGAGGACAACATGAGGACAACATGAAGACAACATGAAGACAACATGGAGACAACATGAGGACAACATGAGGGCAACATGAGGACAACATGGAGACAACATGGGGACAACATGAGGACAACATGGAGACAACATGAGGACAACATGAGGACAACATGAGGACAACATGAAGACAACATGAAGACAACATGAGGACAACATCTTGACAGATTCAGACACGTTTCAACAAGTGACATGAAACCAGTCGGTGTGTTCGGTTATTCCTACGCACAGTGAAGGCAGCGTGGAGGGGAGCGGAGTTGTTGGGAGGAGACTCTGCTTTAGAGGAGGAGACAGGACAGGACATGTTGCATGTTTACCGGGCAAATACAGTGGTGTGAAAAAGTGTTTGCCCCCTTCCTCATTTCCTGTTCCTTTGCATGTTTGTCACACTTAAGTGTTTCGGAACATCAAACCAATTTAAACAATAGTCAAGGACAACACAAGTAAACACAAAATGCAATTTGTAAATGAAGGTGTTTATTATTAAAGGTGAAAAAAATCCAAACCATCATGGCCCTGTGTGAAAAAGTGATTGCCCCCCTTGTTAAAACATACTATAACTGTGGTTGTCCACACCTGAGTTCAATTTCTCTAGCCACACCCAGGCCTGATTATTGCCACACCTGTTCACAATCAAGGCATCACTTAAATAGGAGCTGCTTGACACAGTAAGGTCCACCAGAAGATCCTTAAAAGCTACACATCATGCCGAGACCCAAAGAAATTCAGGAACAATTGAGAAAGAAAGTAATTGAGATCTATCAGTCTGGAAAGGGTTATAAAGCCATTTCCAAAGCTTTGGGAATCCAGCGAACCACAGTGAGAGCCATTATCCACAAATGGCGAAGACATGGAACAGTGGTGAACCTTCCCAGGAGTGGCCGGCCGCCCAAAATTACCCCAAGAGCGCAGCGACGACTCATCCAAGAGGTCACAAAAGACCCCACAACAACGTCCAAAGAACTGCAGGCCTCACTTGCCTCAGTTAAGGTCAGCGTTCATGCCTCCACCATCAGGAAAAGACTGGGCAAAAATGGCCTGCATGGCAGAGTTCCAAGGAGAAAACCACTGCTGAGCAAAAGAACATCAAAGCTCGTCTCAATTTCTCCACAACACATCTTGATGATCCCCAAGACTTTTGGGACAACATTCTGTGGACCGATGAGACAAAAGTGGAACTCTTTGGAAGGTGTGTGTCCAAGTATATCTGGCGTAGAAGGAACACTGCATTTCATAAAAAGAACATTATACCAACAGTAAAATATGGTGGTGGTAGTGTGATGGTCTGGGGCTGTTTTGCTGCTTCAGGACCTGGAAGACTTGCCGTGATAAAAGGAACTATGAATTCTGCTGTCTACCAAGAGATCCTGAAGGAGAATGTCCGACCATCTGTTTGTGTACTCAAGCTGAAACGAACTTGGGTTCTGCAGCAGGACAATGATCCTAAACACACCAGCAAGTCCACCACCGAATGGCTGAAGAAAAACAAAATGAAGACTTTGGAGTGGCCTAGCCAAAGTCCTGACCTGAATCCTATTGAGATGTTGTGGTATGACCTTAAAAAGGCCGTTCATGCTCGAAAACCCTCTAATGTAACTGAATTAGGACAATTCTGCAAAGATGAGTGGGCCAAAATTCCTCCAGGACGCTGTAAAAGCCTCATTGCACATTATCGCAAACGCTTGGTTGCAGTTGTTGCTGCTAAGGGTGGCCCAACCAGTTATTAGGTTTAGGGGGCAATCACTTTTTCACACAGGGCCATGATGGTTTGGATTCTTTTTCACCTTTAATAATAAACACCTTCATTTACAAATTGCATTTTGTGTTTACTTGTGTTGTCCTTGACTATTGTTTAAATTGGTTTGATGTTCCGAAACACTTAAGTGTGACAAACATGCAAAGGAACAGGAAATGAGGAAGGGGGCAAACACTTTTTCACACCACTGTATGCATACAACCAGGGACGTGCACAGACATGGGGGGGGGGGCATTGCTCTAATCTGGAAACAAGGCAGCCCCCTCTGAATAAGGTAACTTATACAGTATACTAGTATATACTGAACTTTTCACGGCTAAAAAACTGAACACCGACACGGCCAGTTGACCTTTAGACTGAGGCTGCACTCAGTGATTCTGAGATAACTAATGTTATGATTTGGCACCATAAATAATATTTATGTGTGTATATTATAAAGTATTACAACATGACAGCTAGTAAAACTATTTTACTCAACTGGAACTTTTGATATACATAAAATAATAACTAATTCACAATGCTATACAGGGCACAGACCTGATTTACTGTGTATTTATTATTAAATGAAACATTGGTTTTAATGAGTTATTAGCCAACTTAAATAAATGCTTCTGAATTAATGAAAGTGGAGATTTGTACTTGCCAAAGAGCGTTTTGTGCAATCAATAATGTTTGTTTGTGTTTATTGTCCCCATGGGGAAATTATGTTGCAGTAAAAAATCAAATCACATGGTATTAAAACAGATAAGGCAAGCAGGAAGAAAAACATAACATATGTACACTGCCACTCATACTATACACCAAATCACTATGAGGGGTGGGGAGGGGGGGTAGAGTAGAGTTCCAGACCAGCTGGAAGAAAGAGAAATTACAATAAATACACAAAATAAATCTATCATCGTATTATCATATTTTGGGTAATTACAGTTGGGTAGTTAAAAAGAACATTAACCCTCATGTTGTCCTATATCAATGTTCTTTTTAATTAAGAGTAAAAGTTGACATATTCCAGTCTGTGATTATCATCAACATCCATTCCTTTAATTTTAGTCTCAATAATTCCTAATTTCTGCTTTTCTAACTCAAACATTAGGTATAATTACCTATAAATGAGCTTTATTGACCATAAATTCCAAAAATAACTGTAAAACTAAAGTTAATAAGTTAGTGTTGCATAGCGTTAAAAAAAAACGTCAAAATAAAGTGAGAAAAGTGTTGAAAAAAGGGACAAAAACGTATGAAAAAGTTGAAAAAACATTGATAAAAAGCGTAAAAGGCAACACAAGGGTTAATATAGGAAAATGGGTCAATTTGACCCGAGGACAACACGAAACAACAGGTAGGCGCCAAAACCAGCAGATTCAGGAACAGTTTTTTCCCACAATCCATCTCTCTGATGAACAGCTGACTACTGACCCACAGTGTCAGGTTCAGTTCTGGTCAATGACCCAGTAACACGGTCTCTACAGCACCTGGTTACTGGTTCCACTTATTATTCCACTTATTTAGTATTATTCATCATTCTTATATCTCACTTATTATTTACTATTTACTCATCATTCTCATTCTCATATCTCACTTATTATTTACTATTTACTCATCATTCTCATTCTCATATCTCTCTTATTATTTACTATTTATTCATCATTCTCATATCTCACTTATTATTTACTATTTACTCATCATTCTCATTCTCATATCTCTCTTATTATTTACTATTTACTCATCATTCTCATTCTCATATCTCTCTTATTATTTACTATTTATTCATCATTCTCATATCTCACTTATTATTTACTATTTACTCATCATTCTCATTCTTATATCTCACTTATTATTTAGTATTATTCATCATTCTCATATCTCACTTATTATTTACTATTTACTCATCATTCTCATTCTCATATCTCTCTTATTATTTACTATTTATTCATCATTCTCATTCTCATATCTCACTTATTATTTACTATTTACTCATCATTCTCATTCTCATATCTCTCTTATTATTTACTATTTATTCATCATTCTCATATCTCACTTATTATTTACTATTTACTCATCATTCTCATTCTCATATCTCTTATTATTTACTATTTACTCATCATTCTCATTCTCATATATCTCTTATTATTTACTATTTATTCATCATTCTCATATCTCACTTATTATTTACTATTTACTCATCATTCTCATTCTTATATCTCACTTATTATTTAGTATTATTCATCATTCTCATATCTCACTTATTATTTACTATTTACTCATCATTCTCATTCTCATATCTCTCTTATTATTTACTATTTATTCATCATTCTCATATCTCACTTATTATTTACTATTTATTCATCATTCTCATTCTCATATCTCACTTATTATTTACTATTTATTCATCATTCTCATTCTCATATCTCACTTATTATTTACTATTTACTCATCATTCTCATTCTCATATCTCACTTATTATTTACTATTTACTCATCATTCTCATTCTCATATCTCACTTATTATTTACTATTTATTCATCATTCTCATTCTCATATCTCTTATTATTTACTATTTACTCATCATTCTCATTCTCATATCTCACTTATTATTTACTATTTACTCATCATTCTCATTCTCATATCTCTTATTATTTACTATTTACTCCTCATTCTCATATCTCACTTATTATTTACTATTTATTCATCATTCTCATTCTCATATCTCTCTTATTATTTACTATTTACTCATCATTCATCATTCTCATATCTCACTTATTATTTACTATTTACTCATCATTCTCATTCTCATATGCCACTTATTATTTACTATTTACTCATCATTCTCATTCTCATATCTCTCTTATTATTTAGTATTATTCATCATTCTCATTCTCATATCTCACTTATTATTTACTATTTACTATTTATTCATCATTCTCATTCTCATATCTCACTTATTATTTACTATTTACTATTTATTCATCATTCTCATTCTCATATGCCACTTATTATTTACTATTTATTCATCATTCTCATTCTCATATCTCACTTATTATTTATTATTTACTATTTACTCATCATTCTCATTCTCATATGCCACTTATTATTTACTATTTACTCATCATTCTCATTCTCACATCTCACTTATTATTTACTATTTACTCATCATTCTCATTCTCATATCTCACTTATTATTTACTATTTACTCATCATTCTCATTCTCATATCTCTCTTATTATTTACTATTTATTCATCATTCTCATATCTCACTTATTATTTACTATTTACTCATCATTCTCATTCTCATATCTCTCTTATTATTTACTATTTATTCATCATTCTCATTCTCATATCTCACTTATTATTTACTATTTATTCATCATTCTCATTCTCATATCTCTCTTATTATTTACTATTTACTCATCATTCTCATTCTCATATCTCACTTATTATTTACTATTTACTCATCATTCTCATTCTCATATCTCACTTATTATTTACTATTTATTCATCATTCTCATTCTCATATCTCTCTTATTATTTACTATTTACTCATCATTCTCATTCTCATATCTCACTTATTATTTACTATTTACTCATCATTCTCATTCTCATATCTCTCTTATTATTTACTATTTATTCATCATTCTCATTCTCATATCTCTCTTATTATTTACTATTTATTCATCATTCTCATATCTCACTTATTATTTACTATTTATTCATCATTCTCATTCTCATATCTCACTTATTATTTACTATTTATTCATCATTCTCATTCTCATATCTCACTTATTATTTACTATTTACTCATCATTCTCATTCTCATATCTCACTTATTATTTACTATTTATTCATCATTCTCATTCTTATATCTCACTTATTATTTACTATTTATTCATCATTCTCATTCTTATATCTCACTTATTATTTACTATTTATTCATCATTCTCATATCTCACTTATTATTTACTATTTATTCATCATTCCCATTCTCACATCTCTCTTATTTGTTATTTATTCATCATCTCATTTCCTATTTTCAGAACTGTCCATAATGTTCATATAATAACATAATACTATTTATTCCAGTATCTTTGCACTATGCTCCATATTTAAATTTTTGTTCTGTTTAGAGTATGTATATATTAGTGTGTATATTTTTTGTTTTTGGTTGTTTTTGTATGTGTAAGCACAATGTGAGCGAACCATGCTCCAAAAAAAAAAATGCCTCGTATGTGTCCTCATACCTGGCAATAAAGCTGATTCTGATTCTGATTCTGATTCACCAGTTTGTGCCTGTATTTTCCGACGGTCCAGTGAGGCCGTGAACGCACCGCGGCGCTCCGCTGCCATATTGTTGTGTTATTTTCGGCGCAGCGGCGGACGGAGTTTCCAGCTGCGGTCGCTGTCTGCGGACTCAGCGTCTCTGAGGGGGGAGAGGCACCGCTTTGCTGATTTTATCTGGACTACAACTGAGCTTCAAGTCACTGTCAAAGTCATCGGACTACAAGAGGACCCGTCGGGTATGTAGTTTTTCTCATTTAAAAGTTTTCTGTCACACTTAATGCTAAAGACTAGCTCACTCCGTGTGTTGGTGCTACTTTTTCCCCATTCAAGCTAACATACGACGTTACGCTATCTGACGTTAGTTACGTTTTTGCCGTAAAAGCTGTTATTCAGACTTTCCTAAGTGTATAAACTTTGAGATAAAGATACGTGCATGCGTGTGTGGTGTCAAAAAAAAACGTGCACGTTGAGTTAGCTTCGGGACAAGTTACAACTAATGAGTTTTGGATGCTAACGTCTGTGCTAGCGTGGCTAACTGACGCTGCCAACTGACACCAAACTTGAGCAATAACTTGAAAAGTCCCCGAGGGAACTTTCTAAATGATTTTGTTGGCAGTGAATGTGGATTTTAAAGGAGGAACATTAGCTAACTCGTGGCGACAGCACGTGCCATGAGTTGGGTTGACTCAGTGGGATAAAGTCATGGTTGGTTTTTAATGGCACACTGTTAACCAACAGTTTGGACAAGGTTAGCTTGTATGATTAATAAGTACTTTTAATAACAAGTAGGAGAGAGAGAGAGAGAGAGTGTGTGTGTGTGTGTGTGTGAGAGAGAGAGAATCCAGGTGCCACCACAATCCAATGAAATCTGCAAAAAAGAAGCGCAAGAACTCTGGGGAAGAAGTTAAGTTAGTAACATGTATTAATTAGATATGAATGCACACAGATGATGAGATGAGATTAGTGTGTCATAGGAAGTCCTCCAGCAGTCTAATCCCATAGCAGCATAACTCCTATAGCGGCGGCATAACTCCCGTAGCGGCGGCATAACTCCCGTAGCGGCGGCATAACTCCCGTAGCGGCGGCATAACTCCCATAGCGGCGGCATAACTCCCATAGCGGCGGCATAACTCCCATAGCGGCGGCATAACTCCCATAGCGGCGGCATAACTCCCTTAGCGGCGGCATAACTCCCTTAGCGGCGGCATAACTCCTTTAGCGGCGGCATAACTCCTTTAGCGGCATAACTCCTTTAGCGGCATAACTCCTTTAGCGGCATAACTCATTTAGCGGCATAACTCCCGTAGCGGCATAACTCCCATAGCCGCTATGGGAGTTATGCGGCGGCATAACTCCCATAGCGGCGGCATAACTCCCATAGCGGCGGCATAACTCCCATAGCGGCGGCATAACTCCCATAGCGGCGGCATAACTCCCATAGCGGCGGCATAACTCCTTGAGCGGCATAACTCCTTGAGCGGCATAACTCCCATAGTTATGCCGCCGCTATGGGAGTTATGCCGCCGCATAACTCCCATAGCGGCGGCATAACTCCCATAGCGGCGGCATAACTCCCATAGCGGCATAACTCGTACATCAACATAACTCCCATAGCGGCATAACTCCTTGAGCGGCATAACTCCCATAGCGGCCGCATAGCCGCCGCTTAACTCCCATAGCGGCGGCATAACTCCCATAGCGGCGGCATAACTCCCATAGCGGCGGCATAACTCCCATAGCGGCATAACTCGTACATCAACATAACTCCCATAGCGGCATAACTCCCGTAGCGGCATAACTCCCGTAGCGGCATAACTCCCGTGGCGGCATAACTAAGGACAGGTCCCAGATAATCCTGAGCCGGCCCTACAGGTTACCTGTCATTAGACAACTTCATTAGACAATTTCAATGAGCAAGACAACACAAGGAATAGAAAATATGCTTCTCTCTGACTCACAGCGCAAAAAGTATAGGGACAACGAGCAATATGGACAATAAAAGAAGATACAAAGATACGTAAGTAATATTTACAATAGAATAAATATATATTTTAAATAAAGTAAGGTAAAGGTCCTTGTAGAAGTGAATATGTGACGCTGTCTGCTGGTGAAACCTCTTTCACTCCTAAAAAAGGAAGTCTGCTTTGTGTTGCTATTGCTTGAGTCATCTTTGCAGAAGGGCTGCTCGATTATGGCATTATTATTATTATTATTATTATTATGGGGGGGGAATTGATACAGCAGAGTATTGCGATATTTTCAGTGGAAATACTGTATTGATACACAGGCGACAAGTATGTATCTGTTATATATTATATATATTATTATATATTCGTTGGTGAGTTTGTCCCATTTTTGCAGTAATAACATTGAAGTGAGGTGAATAAAACAGAGAAATGTTTCTTTTTAGATGAAACCTGTTTAAGTTTCCTTTTGGGGACGTCATTATAAATTGGGGAAAATTTAGAAGTTGGGAAAAGGTTATAAATTGCAGAATATCGCAGAGTATTGCAATATGTCTAAAATCGCAGTAATATTGTATTGTTACATAAGTATGGTGATGATATCGTATCAGGAGGCGTCTGGTGACCCCCCCCCCCTAATTATTATCACCTGGGCAAATTCCACAAACTTATTGTGGCTATTAAAATATTTCTGATGATCACCATTATGGACTCTGGATCCTGGACTCAGACTCGAGTTGCTAGTCTCTGGACTTGTGACTCGTCTTGGACTCGTGCACTGATGACTTGGACTCAAACTCGAGGATTTATGAAATAAGACTCAGAAGTTGGACAAAGTTTCTACGTTATTGTCTAATAGGCAGTGATAGGTACACGAGTCCTGGACTCGGGTACTCTTCTTTGGTGACTTGAACACTGGGGACATGAGATTTGACTGAGACTCTTCTTTGGTGACTCGGACTCGAATGCTGGGGACTTGAGACTTGACTGAGACCCTTCTTTGGTGACTCGGACTCGAATGCTGGGGACTTGAGACTTGACTGAGACCCTTCTTTGGTGACTCGAACGCTGGGGACTCGAGACTTGACTGAGACTCTTCTTTGGTGACTCGGACTGGAACGCTGGGGACTCGAGACTTGACAGACTCTTCTTTGGTGACTCGGATTCAAACGCTGGAGACTTGAAACTTGACTGAGACCCTTCTTTGGTGACTTGAACGCTGGGGACTCGAGACTTGACTGAGACTCTTCTTTGGTGACTCAGACTCAAACGCTTGGGTCTTGAGACTTGACTGAGACTCTTCTTTGGTGACCCGGACTGGAACGCTGGGGACTTGCGACTTGACTGAGACTCTTCTTTGGTGACGCGGACTCGAAAGCTGGGGACTTGCGACTTGATTGAGACTCTTCTTTGGTGACTCAGACTCAAACGCTGGAGACTTGAGACTTGACTGAGACTCTTCTTTGGTGACTCAGACTCAAACGCTGGGGACTTGAAACTTGACTGAGACCCTTCTTTGCTGACTTGAACGCTGGGGACTCGAGACTTGACTGAGACTCTTCTTAGGGACTTGCTAGGGACTTGACTGGGACTCTTTGGTGACTCAGACTCAAACGCTGGGGACTTGAAACTTGACTGAGACCCTTCTTTGCTGACTTGAACGCTGGGGACTCGAGACTTGACTGAGACTCTTCTTAGGGACTTGCTAGGGACTTGACTGGGACTCTTTGGTGACTCGGACTCGAACGCTGGGGACTTGACTGAGACTCTTCTTTGGTGACTCGGACTCGACAGCAGGTGACTCGACTACAACACTGCCAGACCCAAATGGGATCTGCTGTATTTTCTATCGGGGGTCTTGTGAGGGACACGTTAACGTTCAGATTTTTATTTTTTTTTATCTTTATAATCAGAGTCCGTGTGGCGCTGACCTTATTTTCTGGGCTTTTAAACAGTGGATTTTCTTGAACTTTACACATAATTCAACTAAAAAAACAACAAATACAACAATACATCGTATAAAAGTTGAAAATTCACTTTTCTCATGACTGGTTTTTGTGCCATTTTAAGGTCAAAGTTCATTCACATGTAGTCTGTCCCGGCGGTTATAAGCTTATTATCCTTTTCCATCCAATAACTTGCCTCTTAGTTGAAGTATAAGGAGCTTCTACCTCTTGTAGATGTGAGGTGAAAACTGAAGTCACATGTACAGCTCTGTGTTTCAGGGCTGCAGGTAATGATTAATTTAATTGTCCATTCATTTAATGATTACTTAACCAATGAATTGAGTAATCATTTAGGTTGTTAAGCATCAGAAAACGCTATAAAAACAAACCCTTGCAACAAGAAGTCCAAGGTGACGTCTTCAAATGTCTCGTTTTTGTGTAACAAGAAGTCAAAACCACAAAGATATTACATTTTTAATTTATCTGCAATATTATGAAACTGCAAAAGCAGCAAATGTTCAAATTTTTGATTATTTTAAGTCTTTATTTTTTTTAAAGATTATTATTATTTTTTGGGTTTTCCCTGTATTAGTTATAGAGACAGTTGTGAAAGGGGGAGATAGATGGGGGATGACACGAAGCAAAGGGCCACAGGCTGGATTTGAACCCGTGCCGCTGCAGGACTCAGCCTACATGGGGCGAATGCACTAACAGAGTGAGCCCCCCTAAGCCTTTATTTGACAGGACAGCTGAAGACATGAGAGGGGGGGGGATGACACGTAGCAAATGGCCGCAGATCGGAGTTGGCCCTCTATGTCGAGGACTAAACCTCCATGTATGAGCGCCCGCTCTACCAACTGAGCTATCCGGGCGCCCCAAACGTTCACATTTTGAGGATCCGGGCTGCGTTTTCACATTTATAGACTGAATATTGATGGGTTTTGGACTTTTTGTTCAGGCAAAACAACTAATATTAAAAGGTCATTTTTGCCTTTTAACCCTCATGTTGTCCTTGAGTCAAATTGACCCGTTAAAAACGTCAAAAAGCGCAGAAAACAATGGATAAAAACCTCGGAAAAGTGACAAAAACGCCAGGAAAGCGACAAAAGTGCCAATTAGTTTTTAATTTTTAATTTATACCCTGAAAAACAAAAGTTGCAGGTCAATGGAAAGACAACACAAGGGTTAAGAAGCTTTCTTTTAGAGCTATTTTGCTGCATTTTTATCAACTAAATGAATATATGAACTAATCAAAGAATTAACAAAAATGAACATATCATCATAAAGAAATAAGCATTGATGATTCTGACTTCTGATGCGAGGAGAACGCGTGCAGACTTTCACCAGCTGAAACTGGAACGTCTCGATCTACTTCACAGTGACAGGAGCCCAGTTTAACAACAAGGTTGCATTTAACGTTCAATAATGTCAGTGTTGCCGCTGTTAGACGGAGCACCTCTGCAGGAAGAAAAGGTTAAAGGAAAGAGATAAGATCTTAGTACAACACGTGTTTTCATCAGAGGAGGCAGGAGGTGTAAGAAGTGTTTTTTTGGAAATGAGACTAGTTTATGCGACTGAATTGTTTGGTATTTCTGAGTTTAAAGGTCCCATAACATGGTGCTCGTTGGATTCTTTCATATAGGCCTTAGTGTTCCCTTAATACTGTATCTGAAGTCTCTTTTATATAGACCTTAGTGGTCCCCTAATACTGTATCTGAAGTCTCTTTTATATAGACCTTAGTGGTCCCCTAATACTGTATCTGAAGTCTCTTTTATATAGACCTTAGTGGTCCCCTAATACTGTATCTGAAGTCTCTTTTATATAGACCTTAGTGGTCCCCTAATACTGTATCTGAAGTCTCTTTTATATAGACCTTAGTGGTCCCTAATACTGTATCTGAAGTCTCTTTTATATAGACCTTAGTGGTCCTCTAATACTGTATCTGAAGTCTCTTTTATATAGACCTTAGTGGTCCCTAATACTGTATCTGAAGTCTCTTTTATATAGACCTTAGTGGTCCCCTAATACTGTATCTGAAGTCTCTTTATATAGACCTTAGTGGTCCCCTAATACTGTATCTGAAGTCTCTTTTATATAGACCTTAGTGGTCCCTAATACTGTATCTGAAGTCTCTTTTTTTATAGAAGGATGGAGACAAAACATTGCATGCAGAAACAGACCCACACAACACGCACATAAACAGACACACACAACACGCAGACAGACTCTCTTGTGCAGGTTGAGGTCGACGATAACAGATAAAGTTAATTAATTAAAAAGTGGTCTACTTTGGCTCGGCTCCAGCTCCGTGTCAGTCCCTCTGCTTCCGTTTGACTTCATGTCCCGCCCACAACACTCACTGTTACTGGATGTTAAGTTCAAAGCTTCTCATTGATTAAATCGGACTTAATAAATGAAACGTTGAGTTGAAACCAGAGAATATTCCGTTAAAACAGGTCTATGATGTGGTTTTCATCAATATAAGTGCTGTGCAGTGTTTCCAAATGATGTCAAAGTGAAGAACTTTAACATTTAAAAGTGGTAGTGACCCCAAAACCCAGACTAAAGCAGCCAGCCCTGTTGGTGAAACACTGAAAATAAAAAGGATATTTTGCAATTGGCACCAATTTTGAACGATACCGAGCCCTTCACACAAAAAGAAATCTGGTTTTAGCTTAAAACCAATGGCTGCAAAATCAACAAATTTTGAATTCTCAAGTTTCTGGTGCACAGCAGCAGGTCTTGTGGTTATTTTCTCTTTGTAGAGGACTGAAAGTAGGGCGCTGGCACTTACATTTCTGGGTGGGAAATTACCATTGGCTTAGTCAACTGTAAATTAAAGGGTAATTACTGTTTTTTTACAACTGATTTTCCTATGTCTTTGTGTCTAAGTGACTGATGGGAACAAGAATCTTTGACTCTGGTCCAGTATTAAGCGAGATCGCTGCAGTTGGCAGCGACAAAACAAGCTACAGTGTAAGTTAATCAGGAAGTTGTCCAACTTGTATTTACCTTCACAAAAGTGCCCATTTTGCCACTGACGGGCTCAGATTAATATTCTAAGTGTCTGACAACATTATGGAAAAGGATCCCAACAGAGATAGACCCTTTAAAACCTCTTGGAGACCTTTTTGTTTTACCGGAAACCGCTCCGAAGCCACTAGCGCTAAACCCACCAGACTCCATTTAAAAAAGCAATACTTTAAGAGTGTATAGAACTAACATATTTTCACAAGTAAATCGGTAAACTATGTGTTTATTTCAACCAAAACTAGAGCTGTGATGGTTGGGAAAGTGGAAAGACGACCCAAAACGGCTTTTCATTGTTTTATTTTGTTTCTGTCAACTTTCAGTGAAGTGTGTTTTACAATGCTAAAATACCTGTTTTATTTAGATGGAGTTTGGTGGCGTTAGCGAATGCAATTTCCTGGATGTTTTTATATTTAAAAGAAGGATGTAAGTCTCTAACAGAAAGGCCGACCTCCTTAGAAATCCTTCCCATGATGTTGTCAAACACTTTAACATTAATCTGAGCCTGTCAGTGGCAAAATGAACGCTTTTGTGAAGGTAAATACAAGCTGCAGTCGCCCTGTTAACTTACCCTGTAGCTTGTTTTACCGCCGTCGACTGCATCGATCTTGCGTAATACTGGACCAGTGTCAAAGATTGTTGTTCCCCTCAGTCACTTAGACACAAAAACATAGGGAAATGGGGTGAAAAAAACATAGTTACCCTTTAAGAACCAACAGGAAACCTCTGGTTAGTGACTCTCAGGAAGGGAAACTGTCACTTTCCATTTCTAATCCTCCCTGACCAGATTAAATACAGCCCACATTTGTTTGTTTTTTACAGGTAATCTGTCATTCACTTTGAATAATCAGACACTCAAGCTGTTAAAAGACAGTGAGTTTCCTCCTTGGAAGTCAGTCATCAGAAGTGTATTCATCCTCTTTGTGTTTTTAGCGTTGTCAGACTAGTTCTGCCAGAGCTAAACCGGGTGAGGCCCGAGGAAAATAAACTACCTGACGTACAGGAATTAGCCTCCTCCCCTTTCACTCTGCAGGCACAGGATGTCTGGACAGGGTTCCTGTGTAATCCCACACCCAGCACATAATCCAATATGTCCCTCTCTGTTTATAAATGGATGCAGATTAGAAACGTAAGAAGAGCAGGTTACTTCCTCTGTGACACGTTGACAAACAGAATAAGGAGCGCTTCATTTGATGCACTAGAGCTACCATGCTACTGGGGGTGGGTAATGTAAGTAATGTGTCAACAGGAGTGTTACCTAAGTTAATGCAGCATGTTTTTCCTTTTTAGCAAAGGTTAGCTTCATTTGCTATTGTTTCTCAAACACATCATATGTCTTACAATGACATTCCAGTACATAGTGTCCTTTTTCTCAGTGTCTTTGCATCAGAATAACATATTTTTTACTACTGTGAGTCCATTCAGCTTTACAGATATCATATCTAGTGATATTTGTAACAATTCCAGATACATTGTGCATTCATTATCCCCTCTACTACTGCTAATATTAAACATTGTGCCACAATATGAACAATAACGTTGCCACTAGTGGGCATATTTTCTTTTTATTTATTTTATTTTCAGAAGCAGAGCATCTTGCTGCCCAGCTTGCCGATTTTATTGTCTCTACAAGTACTTTACAGGACAATCCCGTGTTTATTAAACGTCCCATTTGTAATGTTTTTAATGTTTTTTTAACATTAATATGCGTTCCCCCAGCCTGCCTATGGCCCCCCCAGTGGCTAGAAATGGTGATGGGTGTAAACCGAGCCCTGGGTATCCTGCTCTGCATTTGAGAAAATGAAAGTTCAGATGGGAATCGATCTGGAATCTGGCCCCTTATGAGGTCATAAACCAGATTATTTGGCCCACCCATGAGAGAGAGACATCATGGCTTTCAAACAAGCAGAGTGGCAGTTGGTCAAGCCCCCCCCCCCTCCTTAAAAGCTACAGGCTCAGAAATGGCACATACTAAGAAAAGCTCATTGTGGTACTGGCTCTAGTGGCTGTAATTCTGCACCAATTTCATAAAAGAGACTTCAGATACAGTATTAGGGACCACTAAGGTCTATATAAAGAGACTTCAGATACAGTATTAGGGACCACTAAGGTCTATATAAAAGAGACTTCAGGTACAGTATTTGGGACTACTAAGGTCTATATAAAAAAGACTTCAGATACAGTATTAGGGACCACTAAGGTCTATATAAAGAGACTTCAGATACAGTATTAGGGACCACTAAGGTCTATATAAAGAGACTTCAGATACAGTATTAGGGGACCACTAAGGTCTATATAAAAAGACTTCAGATACAGTATTAGGGGACCACTAAGGTCTATATAAAAGGGACTTCAGATACAGTATTAGGGACCACTAAGGTCTATATAAAGAGACTTCAGATACAGTATTAGGGACCACTAAGGTCTATATAAAGAGACTTCAGATACAGTATTAGGGACCGCTAAGGTCTATATAAAGAGACTTTAGATACAGTATTAGGGGACCACTAAGGTCTATATAAAAGAGACTTCAGATACAGTATTAGGGACCACTAAGGTCTATATAAAAGAGACTTCAGATACAGTATTAGGGACCACTAAGGTCTATATAAAAGAGACTTCAGATACAGTATTAGGGACCACTAAGGTCTATATAAAAGAGACTTCAGATACAGTATTAGGGGACCATTAAGGTCTATATAAAAGACTTCAGATACAGTATTAAGGGGACCACTAAGGTCTATATAAAAAAGACTTCAGATACAGTATTAGGGGACCACTAATGCCTATAAAAAGCTTTTACAGTGGTGCTCAAAAGTTTACATACACATGCTTAAGTTGACTAAAAAGAGGAATAAAAAAATCATGTTTTGGAAATTTATTTTAATACCTAAATTAAAAAATGAGGTAAAATCCAACCTTTAAGGACACCAATTTTCTTTGTGAATGAATAACGTATTGTAAATAAATAAATGTTCTTATTTAAAATACAGGGTCATAAGTATACATACCCCTATGTTAAATTCCCATAGAGGCAGGCAGATTTTATTATTAAGGCCAGTTATTTCCTGATTCAGGATATTATGCATCCTGATAAAGTTCCTTGGCCTTTAGAATTAAAATAGCCCCACATCATCACATACTCTTCACCATGCTTAGAGATAGGCATGGGATACTTTCTATAAAATCATCTCTCAATGCAAATCAAACCAGGTATTAGTCTAACTGAAATAAAACCATGCCTATCTCTAAGCATGGTGAAGAGTATGTGATGATGTGGGGCTATTTTAATTCTAAAGGCCAAGGGAACTTTATCAGGATGCATAATATCCTGAATCCAGGAAATAACTGGCCTTTAATAATAAAAATCTGCCTGCCTCTATGGGAATTTAACATAGGGGTATGTATACTTATGACCCCTGTATTTTAAATAAGAACATTTATTTATTTACAATACGTTATTCATTCACAAAGAAAATTGGTGTCCTTAAAGGTTGGATTTTACCTCATTTTTTAATTTAGGTATTAAAATAAATTTCCAAAACATGATTTTTTTATTCCTCTTTTTAGTCAACTTAAGCATGTGTATGTAAACTTTTGAGCACCACTGTAAGCTAGTATCTAACTTCTACTCCAAGCACTCCTGTAATTAAACTCCATGCGTTCAGTTTTCTGGCGTCGTCCTCTATCTATGATGTCTATTATGTTTTTCCGCCTCCTAGATTAATCTCTCGTTGTCCGTGGTGTTGTAAAGGAGACGTATAAGATATATTGGGGGCGCTGTCTTTTGCTAAATTGACTGGATGCTCTCACTTTCTTCCCAGCCGTCCTAACGCCCCACGGCTCGTGTGAAAATAGACCTGACGCGGATCTTACGCGGAGCGGGTTAGTTGTTAGGGTAACATAATGCTAAGGGAACATTACTACGTTTTTATGTTGATTTTGATTTTCCCCGCTAACCTGGAAAACATTTTAAATGGTAACGTAAATGCAGCATGGAGGGAGGCAGAGGCTGTGGGAGCGTTTGCTAACGTTAGCTTCTTGCTCCCCCTTAAAGGGGAGAGAGAGTGGACGACCATTGGCTCGAGTCCAGTGGAGCAGAGTTGTGTAATTACTACTTTATGACATCTAGGAGCGGAGGCAATAACTGCGCAGCGGTGGTGCACCAGTAAAAGTCAATTTAACACTAGGCAAATTGAAAATGCAGTATATGTACACTCGGCAGTACAGTTCATGCAGTGTAATGCTTTGAATAGCCTCTACTTTTAGTAATAAAACAATAAAATGTGTTTGAACTACCCTGATAGGGCAGTAAAGTAACTGTAAGTGTCCACTTTCAACAGCTACACTTCTCAGTTTCATATCTGGCTACACAAACCATTACTCAACACTTTGTTTCATAGTAAGTCTGAGTTGCACTTCTCTATTTATACTCATGCGGCCCCAGCAGAGAGTTTCACACATCTGTCATTACTTTGTCTCCTTTCTGCTGGCTCACCTGCCTCAAAACTATCCAAAGGTAAACGCCGAGGAAGAAGAAGCATGCACACGGTCCAAAAACTAGTAAGATAAGTTTTGATCCTTGCAGCTGGTTCAAAGCCTTGACTATTCAACAAATTCTGTTTTTAAGGCACTTATGTAGACCACTTAAAGTGGCTGGTTGATTGAATGCGAATATAAATATAGGGGTGCATATGTGTAATTATATTTCATATAGCTACTTTTCTATTTTTTTAAGCTGATTTTTATTCAGCAAATATAAATGTAGGGGTGCATATGTGTAATTTTTTTATATTTCATATAGCTACTTTTCTATTTTTTTTAAGCTGATTTTTATTCAGCAAATATAAATGTAGGGGTGCATATGTGTAATTATATTTTTTTATATTTCATATGGCTACTTTTCTATTTTTTCTAAGCTGATTTTTATTCAGTAGTTCAACTGTGAGCACGAATTAAATGAACTCAAACTCATATTTAGTAACAACTTTAGCCACAAGACTTGATGAATAGAGATAAGAGTAAGTCATTAACCAAAGAGGCAGACAAAGGAAGTGAGATAAATGTCTGTTTCAGCCAATAGAAAGTCGTGTCTGCATCTAGTGACAGGAAACACTATGTCACACAAGGTCTAAAAGTAGTTTGAGTACAGAGAACTATATTTTGCAAGCACATTATTAAAGTATCGGAAAGGTAAATTTGAAATAAAATTCTTTTTCTTAGGTTTTTTTGTTGCTTTTTTGACATTTACGTCACTTTTTCCGACCTTTTGGGTGCTGTTTTCTTTGATGGCTGAGGAACATTTTGTTTTAGGACTGTTTTAGGACTTAATGTCGACCAAACTGGGTGAGCGTGAGAAGATTCAACAATACAGTCGAAGATATTTGACGTTTTTGATTAAATAAAATCACGTCAATAAGCTATAGATAGATAGCCTTTATTATTAGACTCACAGTCCATAAAAACATCAACAACAAAAAAAGATGCATATACATAAGACAGACACCAATTAACCCTCGTGTGTCGTCCTTGGGTCAAATGGAAATATGGATTTCTTTAAACTAAAATGCCCAAAAGTAACATTTTTTGGGTGTTGTATTTAATCTTATAGCATTTGAATTATTTTCTTTAATGGTTTCAAAACAGTATCCGGACTAAATTTGGACATCTACCCATCTGAGATCCACTCAACATCCTCTGATCTTAACTGTTAGTCAAAATAATTCATAATTTCTGCCTTTTTAACTAAAAACGTATGTATAACTTGATATAAATGAGCTTTGTTGACCATGAATTCCAAGAATAAGTGTACAACCTGTTATTAAACCAGCTTAAGTTTAGCCAAGAGCATGGAGAATGTGACAAATATATCAGAAAAAGCGACAAAAACATCGGAAAAGCCCCAAAAAATATTAATTTTTTAATTTTGATCAGGAAGGACGAGTTTATGGTCAACGTGAAGACAACACAAGGGTTAAATAAGACAGCTATACCAGTAATCCCATAAGGGGGACTGGTTTTAAAGCACTGAACCTCGGGCCAATCAGATGTGAAATGACAATTTCAAGAAGAATTCAGGCGATTTATACATCATATTCCTCCTATGCATGTCTAGCAATAATTGAGTTGAGCCAATGTGCCTCTGCTAAATGTATACAGCGGAAACACGGTTGTAATGCATGCTTTGCAACTTTAGTTTTTCAAGTGTGTACAAAAGGAAATAACTTAACTCACTTTCCTGTGTTGAGCTGAGTCTTAATATGCTCACATGCTGCGGCCCTTGATGGTGATTAGTGAACTATAAATCAGATTAAATAAGCATTTTGAAGACATACCTCCAGGCTTTAGTTCCTCGCCGTTATTGTAGAATGGATAATGAAGAGATATGTGGACATAATTAATACAAAACCCCAAACTCTTCTATTTTGACGTTAATTTAGCCTCTTTTTTTTCTCTCTGCTGTATGGATTGAAAAAGGAGTGGGCGGCTTTGAAGGATGAAGGGATTTTAAGGATTATTTGTGTTCATGGTGCATGCAGAAACACCCTAAGTCAACCATGAAGGGACGGGGAAATGTCAAACTGAAGCCAGAACTCGACTCAGAGCTTTCTGCCACCTGTTGGGTTTATTTGAACTCGTGGAAACACACGAGTTCAGCAGAATGAGGGAAACAGGTGGAGGTCTGTCCGGAGCAAATTCCTCAGAAACTCCTCAGTCGCGTGTTTTGAACACACCGAGCTGCACGCTGTGCCACTTCAGGTTGTTAGTGTGTTAGTGTTTGAACCACAGACCAGAAACACACAGCCGTCTGAGAGGAAGTCTTGTTATTCACGGCTCGCTGAGCCAGCACGCCTCCAGTTTGACTCAAATATCAGTCAAGCTGCAATTATCATTGTTCAGTTAATCTGTGGATTCATTTCTGGATTAATGTAGCAGTTGGTTGGTCTCTTAAACGTCACAAGAAGACACCCAACCTTACAGATAATGTACAATAATCAGTTATTAAATGTTATTTAAACGATGGAAGTGGGAGTTGTTGGGTTTCTGTAAATAACATTGCAGAGTCCGGTCTAGACCGGCTCTTCATGAAAAGCGCAGTGAGCTAACTGTTGTTGTTGTGATTTGACGATATATAAATAAAATTGAATTGAAGTCAGGAATTTCATCTTTTTTGTGTATTTTCTAATTAATTTGGGCTGCAACTAATAATTGTTTAAAGTGCTCATATTATGCTTGTTTTCAGGGTCATGATTGCATTTTGAGGTTGTACCAGAATAGGTTTTTGTGGTTTAATTTTCAAAAAACACTACATTTTTGTTGGACTGCACATTGCTGCAGCTCCTCTTTTCACCAGCTAAGCTGCCTGACTCTGATTGGCTAACAGCTAGCCAATGAGAGCCTGGCTCTCAGCATCCTTTACCCAGCGCAACTGGGCGAGCTCATGATTAGTAATGAGCTCAAGCAACATGTCAGCTTTTGTAATTGGTCTGATTTCTCCTCTTATTTCCAGTGGCTACAGAGCTGACAGAGGAGGTAGCAGTTCACACACACACACACACACACACACACACACACACACACACACACACACACACACACACACACACAGCTCTCTGTTTTTAGCCACAGAGTGAGGCATGAAGCTTGGCCAGAGTTATAAGGTCTTACAAAGTGACGCACGATTAGTTGTTTGTACTCTAAAATGTCAGAAAATGGTGAAAAACGTTAATCGGTGGGTGTGTGTGGGTGTGTGGGGGTGGGAGTGTGTGTGGGGGTGTTTGGGTGTGTGGGGGGGTGTTTGGGTGTGGGTGGGTGGTTGTGTGGGGGGGTGTTTGGGTGTGGCTGGGTGTGGCTGGGTGTGTGGGGGTGTTTGGGTGTGGGTGTGTGGTTGTGTGGGGGGGTGTTTGGGTGTGTGGGGGTGTGTGGGTGTGGGTGTGGGTGGGTGGTTGTGTGGGGGGGTGTTTGGGTGTGTGTGTGGGGGTGACTGGGGGTGGCTGGATGTGTGGGGGTGTTTGGGTGTGTGTGTGGGGGTGACTGGGGGTGGCTGGATGTGTGGGGGTGTTTGGGTGTGGGTGTGTGTGGGGGGGGGGTGGGTGTGTGTGGGTGGTTGTTTGTGGGTGGGTGGGTGGGTGGGTGGTTGGGTGGTTGGTTGTGTGGGTGGG
>JABXJD010000244.1:157500-217500 GCA_013375575.1 Percina caprodes | reverse complement strand
TGGCGTCCAGTGCTCTGTTAGCTGGTTAATTAGGCCTGGTTTTTATTGGAGAACAGCAGCAGCTAATGGAGAAAGAATGCAAAGACCCGTGGATGGGATATGATTTAATTCGGGGAAGGATGCTTGTGTAATACACCTTTTTTATCTTAAGTTAGGATAAGAACATCTACTTAGGGACTGTTCATCTGCAACGGCTTTTATCCTAAATCTAGTCCTGACCCTAAATAACCATGGTTACCCAACAGTTAAGATCTGCAAGTTAACCCTCGTGTTGTCGTCTTGTCAAAATTGAAAATCAACACTTTTGTTGACGCTTTTTATCAATGTTTTTACCTTTTTCATACGTTTTGTCCTTTTTTTCAACACTTTTGACGCTTTTTTTCCAATGTTTGTCATTTTTTGACGTTTAACACTACGTAACACTAACTTATTAATTTTAGTTTTACAGTTATTTTTGGAAATTATGGTCAATAAACCTCATTTATAGGAAATTATACCTACTGTTTGAGTTAGAAAAGCAGAAATTAGGAATTATTGAGACTAAAATTAAAGGAATGGATGTTGATGATAATCACAGACTGGAATATGTCAACTTTTACTCTCAATACTATTTCAAAAACACTTCAATTTGGTTTCAAATGCTATAAAATTGAATAAGACGCCCCAAAATGAATGAAAGTAGAGATTTGTACTTGGCAAAGAGCGTTGTGTGGAATCAATCATGTTATTTTGGGGAATAAAAAAGAACATTGATATAGGACAACGGGTCAATTTGAGAAGTTTCTGTAACATGGTCCTTGGTCTTAAACGCGGTTTACAACGTGCACTTTTGGCCATAAGTTTAGATATTATTATTATTATTATTATTATTATTATTGCTTACTTAGCATTAGCATTTTTAAATCAAATCAAATTCGATTTAGATGATATTTTTGGGGGTATTTTAGGCCTTTATTTGAAAGGACAGCTCAGATATGAAAGGGGAGAGAGAAGGGGAATGACAGACATGCAGCAAAGGGCCGCAGGTTGGAATTGAACCTGCTCTGGCGAGGACTAACCCTTTGTACATGGGGCGCAGGCTCTACCAGGTGAGCTACCCGGGCGTCCCATTAGGACTCTTTATTTTTTTATTTTTTTTTAAAGAATTATTTTGTGCATTTCTGGTTCGGCAGACGTCTTCAATATGTATTTAGCAAAGAAGAAAGAAATATTATAGAATCCATGATGTGTTAATCTGATGCAGACTCGTCTATGCAGATTTAAAGATATGAAGGGGGCTGCACAATATATAGTTTTTTATCTTTGCTGCAATATCAATTGGCTCCATGAACACATCACGAAAGACTGCGACATAACGCCAAAGATACAGAGATTTTTGGGTAGTTGAAAGAAAATATCATTAGAAAATGTATTCAATATTCAACAAAAGAATATTGGGAATGATTTTTTCTTTCATTTGTTTTAATTTGAACCAAAATTTGTTGTATTTTAGCAGAATACAGACAGAAGAAGACATTTTATCTGTCTATTCAACAACGTTTTTGCATATTTTTCTCATACCGTGCAGCCCTAAAAGGGAGTCCACTAACAGATACCTGTAGTCAGTTGTTTGGGTTTTAATTCTGCACTAAATCAATTTGTAGATTGTTGTTTTTTACCATTGAAGTCTAGGAGTCTGTGCATTGATCCGAGCTGGAGAATAGGGTTTATTACAGTCTACCGGCTCTGTATATATGATCTACATGATGTTACTTACTTGTAACACAAACGAGAGCTGCAGCTTCAACACTGAAACGTTCCACCGGAGACACCCGGGGCAATGGCACCGCCTTCGACAGCATCTGCCCTCACGTTACCCCCCCATCGGGATAAATGGGTGTCCTTGTTGTTTGCGGCTTCTGTTCACAGCCCAGAGAAACGCTCTTTCTCTCTCCACTCCCCGTCTTTGTCTTACTCATCGTCACACTCTCCCTTTGGCGCCTGACGCATCGTTTCCCTTTCTCCCCCAGTCGAGGACCGCAAGAGTCCAAAACCCCGCGCCCTCTTAGTCTTTACAGGCAGCTGGTTCACACTAGGGATGTCCCAAAGGATCCTTTTTTGATTAATCCAACAATTAATCCGATAAACTTTTCAATTAGCGAATTATTTTCCCATTTCTCAACTGACAATTTACACAAAACTATATTCAATTAGGTTCAAATCTCTATTTATTAACATTGTTTAGCACTGCACTGTTCAAGTAAAATGAATTTGTAGTGCAGCCTGAAGCCAGGTTTATGGTCTTTTATTTATTTGGCGAATGTTGTTCTTATCTTTATCTTTTTATCTTTGTCTTTTTTATTTATTAAATTTAAACTACTGCTGGAATCCAACAACAAAATAAAGTCTCTTTCAGGAGGAATACAAAAATAAAGTAAATGAGCCTCTATTTTCTTTTAACAGTAGTAGGTAAAATAATAAATAAGGTCTTGTTTAACATCCAAGCTCTTCTCCCTCAAATCTTACAGTAAAATAAGTGCAATTTTAGCAACATATGAACTCCGATATATCAAATAAATCCAACAATAAAACAAATTAAGTTGGTCGGGCCCTCGCTCCTCTGCTCGTGTCGGGGTTATTGGCGGACGCCGCTCCTTGCGCGGCACTCGGACTCTACAAATCATCACCATTGAAAAGGGAACTCCCTGCTGAGTTCAATGATACCTCACACAAGACTGCACCTTAAATGGTTAAAAATCCATGAGAGGGGGCGTGGCCTAAGTACACAAATGTTGTCACTGCCCGATGTGAGTCGAGTGCAGATTTGAGTCGCGCATGCGTCACTTTGCGACAAGTAGCCTACAAGATGCTAACGAGAGACTTCTGTAATGTCAACACAGTAAAAATGGACCTAGTTAATGAAGTTGGTTCACTGCTAGCTTAGCTACAAGTTAACATCAAACACAAGAGGGCCCACTTGTGGAATACCTGCAGAACAGGGACAAGTAGTTCTTTTGGAGATTATGGTTAATTAGTGGGTGTTGTAGCAGTGTTTTGCCATTGAGAACGAGCTAGCATGCTAGCACTAGCATGCTACGGTTAGCCACCTTGTCTCTAGTGACGTAGAAAGCCGTGCAGATGTTGAACAGATCACCCGGAGACTGAAGACAGAGGACACTCAGAAACCGGATCTCACTCAAAACACCATGGTTGTTTTTTTGTGTGTCTTTGTAAATGTTTAATCCGATTGAGTCGACTCCAGCACGATATGAAGAAAATCTGCTTAAACAGACATTAAAGAGTTCTCTGTTCTGCATTTCTGCTGCTTTCAGTGTTCTGCTAAAACACAACAAATTGCTTGTTGAAGGAAATCTTTTCCAACGTTCTTCTGTTTCCTTTTTTTTTAACGAATTGAACATTAAATTCAATGTAAAAGGCCGCGACATGCACAACATATCGTGCATTATCAACTGACAAGATCATTTTTTTGGGGGGCATTTTAGGCATTTATTTGATAGGACAGTTTCGATATGAAAGGGGACAGAGAGAGAGAGGGTGGAAGGACATGCTGCAAAGGGCTGACGGTTGGAATTGAACCTGCAGCCGCTGCAGCGAGGACTAAGCCTCTGTACATGGGAAGCACACTCTACCAGGTGAGCCAACCAGGCGCCCCATTGGGACTCTCATGTCTGAGAATTATCTTGTGCATGTCTGGTTACTAACGAACTACTACAAACTGTTATCGTTTCTGTGGCTGTTATTGCCACTCTTTATTCTAACCCCAACCGGTCGTCAGACACCGCCTACCAAGAGCCTGGGCCTGGGTCTGGGCCTGGGTCTGGGTCTGGGTCTGTCCCAGGTTTCTGCCCAAAAGGAAGTTTTTCCTCGCCACTGTCGCACTGTTGCTTGCTCTGGAGGGAACTACTAGAACTGCTGGGTCCTTGTAAATTCTGGAGTGTAGTCTAGACCTACTCTATCTGGTCTAGACCTACTCTATCTGGTCTAGACCTACTCTATCTGGTCTTGACCTACTCTATCTGTAAAGTGTCTTGAGATAACTCTTGTTATGAATTGATACTATAAATAAAATTGAATTGAAATTGAATTGGTTCGGGGACGTCTTCAAAATGTATTTAGCAAAGAAGTAAGAATGATAGAATCTGATGCAGATGGACACTCGGAGAATGAGTTATATTTAAAAGAGCAGTTTTCTACTCATACTTGCTTTACTAACAAAAAATCTCTGAGTGTCCATTTGCCACAGCCCTTCGCGATGTGTTTACTGAGCCAGTAGATATCGCGATGAAAATAAAAGCCGATATATCGTGCAGGCCGTCTCCCCTCGCATCTTCAACTCTATTCAGACGAGTCTGCATCAGATTCTATCATTCTTACTTCTTTGCTAAATACATTTTGAAGACATCCCCGAACCAGACATGATAATTCTCAGAAATGAGAGTCCCAATGGGGCGCCTGGTTGGCTCACCTGGTAGAGTGTGCGCCCCATGTACAGAGGCTTAGTCATTGCCGCAGCGGCTGCAGGTTCAATTCCAACTGTCATCCCTTTGCAGCATGTCCTTCCACCCTCTCTCTCTCTGTCCCCTTTCATATCGAAACTGTCCTATCAAATAAATGCCTAAAATGCCCCCCAAAAAGTGATCTTGTCAGTTGATAATGCACGATATGTTGTGCATGTCGCGGCAGTAGAGGACCGGACCTTGTAAGCGGAGAGAGAGGACAGCACTCCTAATGAATTAGTCATTGTGCTCATCTAAAGCCGCTGCTGTCCTTGTAACCCAAGGTGGCACAGCCAGTAGTCTGAATCGCATTGGCATTCAACACAACAACCTCCAGCTAAGCATCACAAAAGGACCCATGTACAGAAATAGTTTCACTTTCATTTGTTTTTCTTCTCTATAGTGATCAAGGTTAACGTTAAAAAATTGGCCGAAATTCTCCTTTTTATCAGCTATTTAAAACAAAAACGGAGACATAACAACTCAAACAGTCACATACTTACAGTTTTTGCAATAAAACCAATAATAATTCTGTTAAGATTAAGAATTTGTGAATTCGCGACTTTCCATTAAATAATAGAAATGTATTGATGATGACTCGGATCGTTAGGCAGTCTCAAATGGTATCAAATATCAACAAAAATGAACGATCTCCATCCCAAAACCAGATACAGATGTATATGACATATTATATATTTTAGCTTAACCCTTGTGTTGTCTTCCTGTCAACCATGAAAAAAAGTTAGCGCATTTTCTGACATTTTTGTCACTTTTTTAACATTGTGGGTCCTTTTTTTGATGTTATTTGATATTTCTAATGATGACATTTTCATCTTATTTCGACGGCCCATTTTATGTGATGAAAAAAACTGAAAACAGATCAAATTTGACCCGAGGACAACGTGAGGTTTAAAACAACATTACCTGACTACCTCATTCAGAGCACCTGGCAGTGCCCAGGTGCTGAAGTGGCATCTCTCCAGCCACCAATCCACACTTTGTACTTTGGTCCGCATGGGGACTTGAACCGGCGACCCTCCGGTTCCCAACCCAACTCCCTACGGACTGAGCCCCGGGTTTCATTGTTAAACAGTCTAATAGTAGTGGGGAAGAAGCTGGTGTTGAACCATGCGGTCCTAGCGCTACAGATGCATATGACATATTATATATTTTAGCTTAAAACAGCATTACCTGATTACCTCATTCAGAGTAAGCAGAACCCAACTAATACAGGGCAAAGATTTCAATGTCTGAAAATGTTCGGATCATTTAACCGCGGCACGTAAACAACTCTGCCAGATTTATTCACTGTTTCCTGCACTAACAAAGAAAAGTCGCTCCGAGTAATATTTCCTTTTCTGTTCTGAGTCTTTAAAGTGATATTTTGTTTTAAAAAAGGAACTAGGAGCAAAACAAGATTAAAGATTCAACATTTTATTGTCATACCACAGTACACTGTAGTACGAAATTACGTGCAAAGTTCACAGCTTAAAAGAAAACCGCACATAAACAATTAAAAACGCTGCGGAGTTATTTATATGAATTCAAATACATGTTTAAATGCCTATATGGGTTTGCAGAGAGGTATGTATAGTGATAAATATCTAAAAAAAACTGAAATATAAATATCTAGATACATACAGTTGGAAAGAGTATAAAGTATAAATATCCGTATTTAAAGTGAAGTAGTGCGTTAGAGAATACGGTGCATTCAGGTGCATTTCAAACAGATTATTTTGTACATAAAAAGTCAGATTGATTGGACTGTTTTAGGGTTTCATTGTTCAACTGTCTGACAGCAGTGGGGAAGAACCTGGTGTTGAACCTTGTGCATATAACATATTGCATATTTTAGCTTAAAACATTACCTGATTACCTCATTCACAGCGATTAGGCATAATTGGAAATCCCATAACGTCTATTCTTAGTAACGAGATGCATCTTTTCATATCGAATATCCAGCTAATTGGCTGTGAACATGAAGACTGAAACTAAGAAACCATATAGAAGCCATAAATAACGAAAACAAGATTCAGTATCAGTGCTGTGGGTAGATTTCCCCCCCGGCAGATGCTGTCAGATGCTCATGCAGTTTCTAAATTGTTTTTTTCTCACGCGGCCTCAGACTTTCTCCCTCCGTCCCTCTGGAATCACTTCATTTCTTTTGTTCCAGTAAAGGGTAATGGCCTGCAGAAAAGCAGAAGTATTGTCACTTCAAGCTCTCACTCACTTTTCACTCACTTTCTAAATGTGTCATCCACAGCTGCATATACACATGTGGCTGGCACTGATTTCCCTGATCTCCGCAATTTGAAGCCTTCAGTTCGTATTGATGATTAAAGTTATTATTTTACAGTACAGTAGTTATTTGTAAACGTTTCTACAGTACTTTTATTTGTTAAATGCTTGGGCCTGTTAAAGGTGTTGTTCTTTGGTTTCAGTGTATTCTGGAGTATTTCATCGTATAATAATTATAAAGGTTACTACCTCCCGGATTTCGCCTATCACGGGTTCTTTTTGGAGCGTAACCCCGTGGAAAAACGAGGGTTCACTGTATCTGAACGCTCCGCTGTGAAGCTAGCGTTGTCCATTTGCAGAGTCCGACTGTACTAGAGTCTCATGGTAACTATGGGGGCTTCTGCAGGAGCACTGACTGCTGTCTATCAGTATTAAATTGAGACAGGTTTCTAACCTGTGAAAACACTTCATAGTCACTTTAAATGGTTCTTTGTTCCGGTACGGTTGGTTTTAACGGCTGACGCGAGCCGTACGGTAGCAGCCTGAATGCATGAACAACACACACGCCACCGTTTTATCGGCCAGACTCCCTGAACAAACTGGTTGAATTTGCACTTAACCCTTGTGTTGTCTTCCCATCGACCTGCAACTTTGTGTTTTTCTTGGCCAAAATTTTGACATTTTTTATGTTTTTTTTTTTTATTTATTTTTCTTCTACAGTTTCCTGTTTTTTCCATGTTTTTTGTAGATTTTTTTTTCCAATTTTTTGTCACTTTTATTATGTTTTTGTAGATTTTTTTTTCTCCAATTTTTGTCACTTTTATGTTTTTGTAGATTTTTCGCCCCATTTTTTTTGTCATTTTTGTCACTTTTATTATGTTTTTTATTTTGTTTTATTTTTTCAAATTTTTGTCACTTTTATTGTTTTTTCAAATTTTTTTTTTTCCAATTTTTTGTCACTTTTATTATGTTTTTTGTAGATTTTTTTCCTCAATTTTTTTGTCACTTTTACCAATTCTTTTTTGTCACTTCTTTTAATAAGTTTTTGTCACCTTTAGTCGATTTTTCCGATTTTGTTTGGTCACTTTTTTGAATTTTTCCTGCATTTTTGAAGCTTTTTACAACATTTGTCACTTATTTCAACGTTCCTTGGTCCTAGTTCTGATATATACAGTAATTCTTTTATAGAAGAGTCCATTTGACCCCAAGGACAAGAGGAGGGTTAATCCGCAGTTCGTCTGTCTGTCTGTCTGTCTGTCTGTCTGTCTGTAGGGGTGGTCCCTAACACTACTGTATATTCAACATCACTGACAATGTATTGATCCATGTTTCAAAATGGAAAACATAACATTTTGTCTTCATAACACTATTGTATTATTGTACAAATTAGCTACAGCAGTAACAGAAATTATCTTACGTAAGTCGTACGTACGTGGTCAATTCCATTGTATTTTATATTCTGAATTGTTACCTGCAACCAGAATTTTGTGTTTTCCTTAACATAAATCTAGACATTTTCACCTTAAATTTGTACCTGAATATGGGGCTGGACAATATGACATATGACAAAAATATCACGATAGTTTTGACCAGATACTTCTATCGATACCACGATATTGTAGTGTTGACTATTGGTTCTTTCACAAAAAATTTACACTTTTTTAATAAATAATCATCAGTAATGTGGATATAATGACTAAGTGGGTAAATACCAATAATAGAACAGTCACACCAGTCTGGTGAGTTCAGGAAATGACAATTTTACTGTAATGCTGCCTTTTAAAATTCGTAATTTCACCCAGCACTTGTGAAAATGCACATCCGAACGCGTCTCTGTCCCCAGCACATGTCAAACAAACTGACGCCCATGCATTTCCATTCATCCCAGTCTGTCTCGGCGTGATTACCCGGTTTGGAGACCGCTCTCGCTTTATATCATTTTCAGTTGACTATCCTACAGTTTTGGACTTTTGGTTGGACAATACAAGCACTTTATAGACGAGTTAATCCATTAGCTGACAACATAAAGCATTCAGAACTGTTCATAATGTTCATATTGTAATATAATAACTTAATACTATTTATCCCAGTATCCTTTGCACTATGCTCCACATTTAACCCTCATGTTGTCCTCAGGTCAAATTTGACCCGTTTTCAGTTTCTTTTATCACAAAAATGGGCTTTCAAAATAAGCACTGAAAATTTCAGCATTATAATTATCAAATAACTTTGAAAAAAACATAAATAAATAGCACCCACGACATTGAAAAAGTGACAAAAAATGTCAAAAAAGCGATAATAGTGTTTCCATGTTTGACGGGAAGACAACACAAGGGTTAAATAATTTTATTGAACTCTTCATTGCACTCATGCCTCTATATTATTTCTGTTTATAGTATGTATATATTGTGTATATATTAGTGTGTATATTTTGTTTTGGATGTGTAAGCACAGTGTGAGCAACGATGCTCCAAAGAAGAATTCCTCATATGTGTCCTCATACCTGGCAAATAAAGCTGATTCTGATAATCAGCCATACTTGTGAGTTGCAGCCTTTTAAGATATTCTAAATAACACATTTGGATTTAAAAGAAAAGCCCCCATGTGTCAGTTATTGTCTGATTTAAAGGTGATTAAGGTGTCTCGTGAGATGGTAAAATAATCGGTTGTCTGATTGCGTCCTCAATTATCTTTTCTTTCCTTCTAACATTTGTCACAGCAAAACAAAAAAGCCCATTTTTATTTTCTGATTGAAAAGCTATACGGTAAGATAATCGTTTTCTTGAAATATTTTTTCCATAAATGAAAAACTAATGACTGAGTTTGTCCTCAGATTTCTTCCAAGATTCATCACAGCAGGTCAAAGAAAGCCCCTTTTTCTCGGTATTGTGTTTTTCACTGTGCATTTTCAGTCTCTTTTATCCTACTCTGTCTCGTTGTGATAACTGGGTTTGGAGCCTCCAGTCTGTATATGCTGCTCTCTTTCTTTCTCTCTCTGCATGCCCTCATCTGTCTGCTGATGAGCGCTGGTTGGCCAGTTGGCTCGGCGGTGGGCAACGAGCCCTCGCTAACGGCGCTGACATGTCAGCAGCCTCTCTGTCCTCTCCAGGGCTTCCAGCCGTGGCTCGCTCCCTCTCCTGGGTTATTAGTGTGCAGATCACTGGAGAGACCGGCCCAGGCTGCGCTGGCATCTGCCGGCTAATTAGCATTGTTCCTAGCTCTGTGGTTGTATTTTGAAACCAAGCGTCCAATCTCACACCTACATGTTGTTTTCTTTGTGTTAATTAGTCCAGTTCTGAGGTTTGTTCAAGTGCAGTCCACCCACTTAAAAAACAAAAGTAGCATCATGGACTCAGTAGCTTGTTAATGGACAGTAGAACTGCAAAGATTAATTGGTTAGTTGTCAACTATAAACTTTTTGGATAATCTGTTTGAGTCATTTTTATGGAAAAAGGTAAAAATTCTCTTATGTCAGCTTGTTGGATGGGAATATTTCCTAGTGTCTTCTCTCTGTGACTGTAAACTGAATATCTTTGAGTTGGGGATAAAACAAGACATCTGAGGACGTCATCTTGGGCTTTTTCACAATTTTCTGACATTTTGTCAACTCAACAACTATATTCAATTTTATTTATAGTGTCAAATCATAACAAAAGTGATCTTAAGACACTTTACAAATAGAGCAGGTCTAGACCACACTGTAATTTACAAAGACCCATCAATTCTAGTAATTCCCCCAAGAGGAAGCAATTAGTGCGACAATGGAGAGGAAAAACTCCCTTTTAGGAAAAGACCTGGGACAGACCCAGGCTCTTGGTAGGTGGTGTCTGATGGTGTGGGGGTGGGGGTGATGAACAGTGCCAGGAATGGTAACAAAACAGATAATGGAACAGTGACTAGAAATGGTAGTTGTAGTAGTTCATGTCATAGCAAGGCACTGCACGGCGTTACAGGGTGTAGCGTAGCATAGCAGGGCATAGCTGGATGCAGCAGGACACTGCAGGGCGTAGCAGGGCGTAGCCGGGGGTGCAGCAGGACCACGGCGACAGCTGCAACCAAGACCTTGTTGCCATCATAATCCATGAAAAATGCTGGGCGAAAAGAAAACATAAGGATGCACACAAATGGAAAAAGAGAGGAGAGAGCAGCTCAGTGGGAGGGAGGGAGGAAGGAAGGAAGGAAGGAAGGAAGGAAGGAAGGAAGGAAGGAAGGAAGGAAGGAAGGAAGGAAGGAAGGAAGGAAGGAAGGAAGGAAGGAAGGAAGGAAGGAAGGAAGGAAGGAAGGAAGGAAGGAAGGAAGGAAGGAAGGAAGGAAGTCCCCCGGCAGGCTAGAACTGTACCAGCATAACTGAGACAGGTTAAGGAGAGGTATAGATAGATAGATAGATAGATAGATTGATAAAAAATAATGAATACTATGAATATTATCGCTATAGTTGCAGCCCTAATGGACTGACCTTTGGTAACGTGCAAGCATGCATCTTAAAAATGTTCCATTAATTCCTATAATTGATAGCACCTTGTGGAAAACCACATTCTTCAGGTGTTGTTGGTGGCATTTCTTTAGAGGAGTTGATTTCTAACATTTTAGGCTCTAGTGCCTTATCAAAAGGCAGTATTTTGTCCACTCCTTACTTGTCTATACACAAGTCAGCGTTGATCTAAAAACGAGCTTCACCCCCAATAAATAGAAGTGAAGAATGACAGAATATGTATCTCGTATGTGTCTGTGCGCCTTGTTTGTGTCTCTACACGACGACACTGTGTACACCATCATCACTGTGCCTGTGAGCGTCTTTCTGAGGTCACGACTCTGTAATCGACCCTCGGGGCTCGCCAGAGTGGGCCAGCACATTTCCATATCCGTCATCGGTGGCCTTTGACCTCCTGCGATGTGGTTAGAAAAACCCGAGGGGCTGGTCGTCGGCCGCAGCCGAGGAACCTCCTGCTGTTTGCTCTTCTGTCTTAGATGGCTTGCTGCTAAATCACAGGAGCACTTTCAGTGATAGACTCATTCTCCCAAAATGCACCACAGAGCGCCACAGGAAGTCATTCCTGCCTGTGACCATCAAACTTTATAACTTAGACACTTAGAGAGGTTGAAACTGGACAATATTATCTGTATTATCTGTTTTGTGCAATAACACTGGCCTGAAATGTGAGCAATACTCAATGCTTCAATTATTATTATTATTATTATTATTACTTTTCACATTTCAATTCCTTAATTATGTCAATTATGTAAATACTGTATAATAATAACATTCCTTTAACTATGTAAATACGTACATATCAAAACTCATTATATGTCTTTATTTCTTTATTTATATTTCTACTCTATATTTCTAAACAAACACAATATTTTTCAGACATAGTTTCTCAAAATGCCAACAATCCACGTGTTCTTTTTAAAACCATTGGGTCTGTGCTGAACCCTCCACAAGCCACCTCTATTGATTTGATACCTGATACGTGTGAGAAATTCTTGGACTTCTTTAACAGTAAAGTTTCAAATATCAGAGCCAATATATTGGTCCCCTTTTTAAGTTTTTCCTTAAACATGCACTGCTCAGCTATTTTTTGTCAGTTTGAGCCAGTTTCACTGCCATCTCTTACAAAGATCGTCAATCAAATTAAACCCTCCACATCCCCCACAGACCCAGTCCCTTCACACCTTTTTAAGGATGTATGGGAAACGATTGGCTCTCATGTTGTGGAAATTATAAATAGTAGTCTATCTTCTGGAGCTGTGCCTACGTTTTGTAAAAAAGCAGTGATTGGGCCATTGATTAAGAAAGCTGGACTGGACTCCACAAATGTTTCAAATTATCGCCCTATTTCAAAGCTTCCTTTTTTATCAAAAATTTTGGAAAAATGTGTATTTATGCAGCTTCAGTTCTTTTTGGAGGCACATGGCATTTTAGATATTTTTCAGTCAGGTTTTAAAGCATTTCATAGCACTGAGTCTGCACTTTTAAAGGTTTTTAATGACCTGTTTTTAATGACGGATTCTGGTGATTCAGCCATTTTAGTGCTTTTAGATCTCACTGCTGCTTTTGACACAGTTGACCACACAATTTTATTATCTCGCTTGGAAACCTGTGTGGGAGTTAGGCGGACTGCCTTAAAATGGTTCCAGTCATATCTTTCAGGGCGATGCTTCTATGTTAAAGTGGGGGACTCATCAACCTCATCAACTGTGCCTCTTAACTGTGGAGTCCCCCAGGGATCTATTCTCGGTCCTATTCTTTTTGCACTGTACCTCCTTCCACTTGGAATGGTTTTTAAAAAGCATGGCATCTCCTATCATCTTTATGCTGATGATTGTCAAATTTATATGCCAATTAGAAAGCAGGAAGGCAGCCCCCTGACACCCCTACTTGACTGTTTAAATGACGTCAAAGCATGGTTAGCCCAAAACTTTTTAAACTAAATGAGAGTAAAACAGAGATCATGCAGTTTGGCCCTACTAACTCTATGATAGATTTGGGCCCTCTCAATGATTTTGTGCATTCTGGAGTAACTAACCTTGGGGTAAAAATAGACAGAGATTTTAAACTTGACAAACAAATTAATGCAGTTGTGAAATCTAGTTTCTATCATCTTCGCCTTTTAGCCAAGGTTAAACCATTTTTGTCTTTTAATAGTTTTGAACAAGTTACACATGCTTTTATTTCTTCTCGTTTAGACTACTGTAATGCACTTTATATCGGCATTAATCACAAAGCACTTTCACGCTTACAGTTAGTCCAAAATTCTGCAGCACGTCTTTTAACTGGAACCAAAAAGCGCGCTCATATAACGCCAATTCTTGCCTCATTACACTGGCTTCCTGTACGTTTTAGGATTGATTTTAAGATTGTATTGTTTGTTTTTAAAGCTGTGAATGGACTGGCCCCAACATATGTCTCGGACCTCATCCAAATTTATAGGCCAGCGCGGTCACTGAGGTCAGAGAGCCAGCTCCAGCTTGTGGTCCCCAAGACGAGACTTAAAACTCGGGGGGACAGGGCCTTTTCTGTGGTTGGACCTAAACTCTGCAACGCTCTGCCCCTCCATGTCCGAACAGCCCCAACAGTTGAGTGTTTTAAGTCTCGTCTAAAGACACATTTTTATTCTTTGGCTTTTAACTCCATGTGAGTTGTGTGGTCCTCTGATGTCTAATTGTTTTATTGTATTTTATACTGTACTTTTACTTAATTGTTTTTTTATTTTTGTGCAGCACTTTGGTAACTTTGTGTTTGTAAAATGTGCTATAGAAATAAAGTGGATTGGATTGGATTCTAATATTTGTGCAACTGCAACACAGAGTTTCCCTTCCGGGATCAATAAAGTATTTCTGATTCTGAAGTGTTTTGCAGGCTTCAGAAGTGGAGTAATTTAATAAGAAACCTTTTATTTAGCCTATAAAGAACACACTGAGAACAAGGTTGGGTTTTCAGACTGTGTCTCTTAACAAATTACAAATGAAAGAGAATATAAAAGCCTGTGAATTAGAGGTGGGAATCTTCAGTGATCTCCTGATTTGATTGCGATCATCGGGTCTTCGATCCGATACGTCGATGCATTAAGTAGTTTTTGTCTTAAAGCCGTATAGGATATTTGACTTGACAGAATGCAGTAACCCTTGTGTTGTCTTCCCGCTAAAGTTAAAAATCAATGCGTTTTTCTTGTTTTTTTTGTCCCTTTTTTTCAACACTTTTGACACTTTTTTAAAAAATGTTTTCAAAACTACGTAACACTAACTTATTCACTTTAGTTTTACAGTTATTTTATGGTCAATAAACCTCCTTAATAGGAAATTATACCTAATGTTTGAGTTAGAAAAGCAGAAATTAGGAATTATTGAGACTAAAATTAAAGGAATGGATGTTGATGATAATCACAGACTGGAATATGTCAACTTTTACTCTCAATACTATTTCAAAAACACTTCAATTTGGTTTCAAATGCTATAAAATTGAATAAGACGCCCCAAAATTAATGAAAGTAGAGATTTGTACTTGGCAAAGAGCGTTGTGTGGAATCATCACATGTTATTACATGATCACATGTTAAAATAACATGTTATCATGTTATTTTGGGGAATTAAAAAGAACATTGATATAGGACAACATGAGGACAACATGAGGGTTAAGATACTGTGTAGTTCAATATAATGCAGTTTTCTATATTACTTCATATGGTTGTGTTTCAAGTATTAGGATATATATACAATCTTTATAATTTATCAAAGTCTCAACACACACACACACACACACACACACACACCATATGAAATGCGTCACAGATGCAGAAATATTTTAATTTTCGGCCGATAGTAGAGCGTAAAATTATTCTACAGCTGACCTAATAACCTTGCTCTTTGAAAAATGTAAATGACGCGGAAATAGTGTGGGGGGTGGGGGGGGGAGAGAAGGGGAATCGTGACATGAAAGGCACAGATTATAGTTTAACACAGTGGTTCTCAAATGTCAAATACGAGATGTAAAGACGTTCGATGGGGAAGAAAAGACAAACTGATGATACTCGTTAAGAAAACAATTAAGTTTGTCTCTCAAGGCTGCTGTCAGATTTCTGTTGTGTGTTGTTTGGCCTCTCAATCTCTTACACAAATCACTTGAAAAATGGTGTGAAAAAAAAAAACATGGCCGGGTTGGTTCAGTGGGTAGAGCAGGCGCACATATACATAGAGGTTTATGCCTCGACGCAGAGGTCCAGGGCTCGAGTCTGACCTGTGACCATTTCCTGCATCTCTTCCCCCCCATCTCGCTCCCCTCTTTCTCACCTATCTGTCCTGTCCGTTAAAGGCAGAAAAGCCCAAAAAGAATAATCTTTAAAAAACAAAATTGTATATCAGCGTCTTCCGTGAAGCCTTGTGCCGTTCATAGGGTAAAAAAACGTTTTTTTTCCTCCATGTAATGGAAAGGATCCCTACAGAGTAAGATCATTTTTGTTTAACATGAAACGGCCCCGAAATCACATTCACCAAACCCACCAGACTCCATGTAACTAATCACTACTTTAAGCGTGTATAGAGTCAGTGTATTTTCACATGTAAATGGGTGAATTAAGAGTTTATTTCAACCACAACCAGAGTGGTGATGGTTGGAACAGTGGAAAGTTGAACCAAGATGGCCTTTGGTAGTTTAATTTTGTTTCCGTTGACTTTGAATGAAGTGTGTTTTACAATGATAAAATTACTGTTTATTTAAATGGAGTCTGGTGGGTGTGGCGACAGTTTTCCAAGGTGTTTTATGTTAAATGGAAAGGATCTTACTCTTTAACAGAAAGCTCTATCTCTGTAGGAATCCTTTCCATAATGTCATCAGACACTTCGGAGAGTAATCTGAGACTTTCAGCTGCAAAAACAGCACTTTTAGTGGACGGGAATTGCAATTTACTGCATGTCTCTTCTCTTTCTAGCTAGCTGTCCCGTCTGTTGAAGGCGGAAAAGCCCAAAAAGAATAAAACAAAACTGTATATCGGCGTCTTCTGTGAATCCTTGTGCCAAACTTTCGTCTCTGTCCCTTTCCTTCCAGGTGAGGTGAAGATGGTGGACCGGCTTGCGAACAGCGAGGCCAACTCGAAGCGGATCGGCGTGGTGGAGGGCTGCTTCGGCGCGGCGGGCCAGCCGCTCGCCATCCCCGGCCGCGTGCTGATCGGCGAGGGCGTCCTCACCAAACTCTGCCGCAAGAAGCCCAAGGCACGCCAGTTCTTCCTCTTCAACGACATCCTGGTCTACGGCAACATCGTCATCCAGAAGAAGAAGTACAACAAGCAGCACATCATCCCGCTGGAAAGCGTCACCATCGACACGGTGCCCGACGAGGGCGACCTGCACAACGGCTGGCTCATCAAGACGCCCACCAAGTCCTTCGCCGTGTACGCCGCCACCGCCACCGAGAAGTCCGAGTGGATGAATCACATCGGGAAGTGCGTGGGAGACCTGCTGCAGAAGAGCGGCAAGGCCCCGACGGGCGAGCACGCCGCCGTGTGGGTGCCCGACTCGGAGGCGACGGTGTGCATGCGGTGCCAGAAGGTGAAGTTCACGCCGGTGAGCCGCCGGCACCACTGCAGGAAGTGCGGCTACGTGGTGTGCGGGCCGTGCTCGGAGAAGAAGCACCTGCTGCCCAGCCAGTCGTCCAAACCGGTCCGCGTCTGCGAGTACTGCTACGTGCAGCTGACGTCGGGCGGCCTGGCGCCGCGCTCGGACTCCATCAGCCGGCTCGGCTCAAAGTTCAACAACCTGTCGGACGACGACGACGACGACGACAGCAGCGACTGAGGAACCAAGCGCCGGCGCCCACGGCAACGAGGAAATACTTCCTTTCCTTTTTTTTTGTTGTTTCTTTCTCTTCGAATCATGCTCCACCGCCCAGGATTAATACTTTAAGTCCCTTCAAACCAAATGTTTTATTTTTTCCCCTCTGATTCCAGCACGGATGCATATTTTCCTGAGAACCGTGATTCAAACAATGAAATGTGGAGTTACCCGGGCGACCAGCAGAGCTCTGGGAGACTGACTGACTCTTCATCGCTTCCTCTCTGCGCCGTCCCGCCCGGCTCTTTTGACGCTTTATTAGGCTCCGATTGGTCACTACAGAACACAATGGTGCTAATGAGAAACACCCCTCCTCTTCTCGCCTCCTCTTAAGTTCATTTCGGCTAAGAGGCTTCTCTTTTTCCACTCTATTTTTCTCCGTTTTCTTTTTATTGAACTAAACAAGGTGATTGCTTGTAATTTCTGCAGGGAAAGCCAATGCTTTGGGCTCTAACCTTTTTATCTCCTCTGTCCTTCAGGTATGACACCAAACAGGTTTTTTTGTACTAGATGTTTGGTATTTTGCGTCCCTATTTTTGTACATTTGTCTCATGCAAAATGTCAAGATCCCCTTTTTATATAAATAACATGTAGATATTACTCTAAAACCCAGAGCTTTTTCTAGATGACCTAATAATATAGTTGCTTCTGACAAATCGGCTCAAGTTTCTCACAGTGAGATTTTTTCAGTTTCCCCTTCAAAAAAACTAACTCTACCTTTTGCCTATGACATCACTTAGTGCCTTGTAGACGCTTTTGCTCAGATTTGATTATCAGTGATTTGATAATGTATCCAGGCTGCAAAAAAACAGGGACTTCATGACATTTTGACTGTGAAACACATCACACAGGGTGGAGTTGTGCGTTTGTGTGTGTGTGTGTGTGTGTGTGTGTGTGTGTGTGTGTGTGTGTGTGTGTGTGTGTTGCTGCTGCAAACAGAAGAGCAGGGAGATTAGCAACCAGCCGAAAGACGGGAAGAGTTCAATTTGGACTTTTCCTGGAAGGTTTGTCTTCTGCCAGACAACTGAAAAGACACTCGCACTAACTCTTCAATCACTGACTCTTAAATTAGCACGTTTTGAGGCTGTGTTCACACTTGGCGTCTTTTTTGACAAGAAGAAGTTGACTAGGATGCTTTTGACTGGCAGCATTTTTATTCCAAAAAGCAGCCGAGACCGTCTTTTGTTGCCATAACAACAGCTATTGCTTGAGTATCCTATAGCGCTAAGTGGAGCGCTGCTAACGTTACATAAAAAGCGATGGAGCGAGCTAGAGAAAGAACAGAGAGGGGGGGGGGCTGCTAATGTAAGCGATGGAGCCTAAATGTTTAAAAAAGAAATGAAGTTTCCTCCTCTTCGTCTTGGATGGAAGCTTTTCCGCAAAGCAGAATGTGTGTTTGACCAGAGAGATACATGAAATATGAGTCGTTTCTTTTAATGTCTTCAATTAATTAATAAAGAATAGAAAGGAGCAATTGATTTGTTTGCCCCCCCCTCCCCAATACCCTATGGAACATATTTGCCCATGCATTGATGACTAATGTGAACGAACATCTTAGAAATTTGGTCCAATTTGGAGCAAGAACCTTGTAACCAGCAGCCGTGACCCGGGAGGCAATTTAATCCTTCAGGGCAAATCTTCACCGTCAGTCAGCGTCCGCTAAAAGTTCAGATTATTATTCAAAGTAATGGAAAGGATCCCTACAGAGAGTGACTTTTCTATTCAAAAGTAAGATAATTTTTGTTTAACATGAAACGGCACCGAAATCACCAAACCCACCAGACTCCATGTAAATAATCACTACTTTTAGCGTGTATAGAGCAGCATATCTCCACCAGACTCCATGTAAATAATCACTACTTTTAGCGTGTATAGAGCAGCATATCTCCACCAGACTCCATGTAAATAATCACTACTTTTAGCGTGTATAGAGCAGCATATCTCCACCAGACTCCATGTAAATAATCACTACTTTAAGCGTGTATAGAGTCAGTGTATTTTCACATATAAATGGGTGAATTAAGAGTTTATTTCAACCACAACCAGAGTGGTGATGGTTGTAACAGTGGAAACATGACCCACGATGGCTTTTGGTAGTTTAATTTAGTTTCTGTCAACTTTGAACGAAGTGTGTTTTACGATGATAAAATTACTGTTTATTTTAATGGAGTCTGGTGGGTTTGGTGATGGTGATTTCGGGGCTGTTTTATGTTAAACAGAAAGGATCTTACTCTTTAACAGAAAGCTCTATCTCTGTAGGCATCCATCCAATAATGTTGTCAGACACTTAGAAGAATAATCTGTCTGTCTACGGCAAAAACAGAACTTTAAGTGGACGGAATTGCCCTTTAACGTTAAGTTGCAGCTTGTTTTGACACTGATCACCACTGCTGTAGACCACTGCTGTAGACCACTGCCGACTGCAGTGGTCTACTTTAATACTGGACCAATTTCAAAAGTTGTTGTTTCCATCAGTCCCATCGACACAAACCCACGGGGAAAACAAAACCAGCTCCCTTTAACACTCAGTTGATGCATCCAGTGTAAGAAATAAAATGCCATAATCAGGTTTTTAAAATCACGCTCTCGTCTTGCATCATAGTCTGTAATTCCTCTTTGTTCAATAGTTGAGGTGGTTTCCTTTTTACTGGAAAGATCCAAGTCTGCGTGCTTCGTCTTCCCTAGAGTGACTCCTCCACCCGTTGCTCTGAGGTCGGAGGGCCACGCCGTGTTACGAAACAAACGTGCCCCCTATCTGAACCCTCGCGGGCGCTTTCTCTCCACGGTCTCTGCCAAACCACGCCTGCATGGCCGTCCTTCCCTCCCTGTTTTGCTGCACTAGAACTTTCTTTTCCTTTCCACAGTCAGTGTGTGTGACCAGAATCATGTGATCAGTGACTGGTCCAGGAACGGAAAAAGCAGCTTTGGGTGAATTATGGTGAACTACTCAGTAGTAGTAGTAGTAGTAGTAGTAGTAGTAGTAGTAGTAGTAGTAGTAGTAGTAGTAGTAGTAGTAGTAGTAGTAGCTTTCAGTTGCTCTCACAGATGTTCATCCATCAGATTCAGGCTTAAACGTTGGATAATTGGAGCCAAATCCTTTTTAATAAATGATTAATTTAATCCGACGTTGTTGTTTTTATGTGCGATTAATCTACTTTCTTTCCAGAAAGAGATTTTAATCTTTTAACACCCAGCCTTTTTTTTGGGAGGGGGAATATATTGGCTTATTTGGCATACCCAAATGAAGAGTTCATAACAAAACGGTGAGGCTAACGTGCACGAAGCTTTATTTGAAAGATTCTTCTAGTTTCTAAAAGATTCTTTGCTAGGGATGTGATGATTAACTCAAAAATAACTTTGACCGATTTAATACAATCTGTTGAAGTTAAAAACTATATTATTAAAGAAAAAGTGCTAATTTTGCACACTAGTTGAGTTTTAGACTATGTTCACACTTGGCGTCTTTTTTTTACAAGAAAAAAAAAAGCAGGCAGCGCTTTTACTCAAAAAATCAGCCAAGAGCGTCTTTTGTTGCTGTAAAAACAGCTACTGCTATAGTACCCTAGAGCGCTAAGTGGAGCGCTGCTAACGTTAGATAAGAGAGAGATGCTAACGTTAGATAAGAGAGAGAGGGGTGCTAACGTTAGATAAGAGAGAGAGGGGTGCTAACGTTAGATAAGAGAGAGAGGGGTGCTAACGTTAGATAAGAGAGAGAGGGGTGCTAACGTTAGATAAAACAAAGTGGTGGAGCGAGATAGAGAAAGAACAGGGGGGGGTGCTAACGTTAGATAAGAGAGAGAGAGAGATGCTAAAGTTAGATAAGAGAGAGGGGTGCTAACGTTAGATAAAACAAAGTGGTGGAGCGAGATAGAGGAAGAACAGAGGGGGGGGGTGCTAACGTTAGATAAGAGAGAGAGAGATGTGCTAACGTTAGATAAAACAAAGTGGTGGAGTGAGCTAGAGAAAGAACAAAGGGGGTGCTAACGTTAGATAAAACAGTGAGTTCCCTGATCAGGGAGTACAGTCGTTTCCTATAACTCGCTGTGCTCCAACTCCATTCTTTCTTGTTGTTATGGAAACGACAGGTCCGCTTGTCATTGGTCGGCTATCAAAACGGCGCTTGACGTAGGGCGTTTTTATTTCCAGAAAACTTTTTTCCAACTTTAAAAAAGACACCTTGAGCTGCAGAAAAGGAGTTCACGACTTTTTTGAAAACACGTTTTTTTGAAAACACGGTTTCCTCCACAGGATGATGATGTAAAACAGACGCTAGCAGCTTTAAAAAAATTAAAATTAAAAAAACGACTCCATGTGTGAACATGGCCATGGGCTCTTTTTATGCTGCTCAAGGCTTTTTAATGGAGCTACATATGTGACATGAAACTCATAAAAAATGACTCAAACCAATTCATTGCCAACTATTTTGCTAATTGATTAGATTAACCCGCATGTTGTCCTTGGGTCAAATTGACCCATTTTCAGTTAATTCTTTTTTTTGGTCACAAAAAATGAGCCGTTGAAATAAGCGCTAAAGATGTCAACATTAAAAATATCAAAAAACGTTGGAAAAAACATCAAGAAAAGCACCCAGAACATTGAAAAAGTTACAAAAATGTCGGAAAAAGCGATAATAATGTTAAAAAAAGGAGTGGTTTTTTTTTTCATGGTTGACGGGAAGACAACACAAGGGTTAATAGTTCAATGAATCGAGTAATCTTTGCAGCTTTAAGGTCAGACAGGGAACACGTTGCATCAGTGTCTCCAGATGTGCGTCTACATCTGGACTCGAGCGTTATCTTCTACGCAGGCAGTTATTTGCACGGTTTTGACGGAGGGGATGGCGGCAAGCTAACGCCTCGTCGGAACTGTCGGTACACGATCCGTTCTACGCATGTGCGATATGTTCACACACGCGCAGATGATAATCACGATGTACGAGGATTTACGGCACTGCACGATCTGTTCCACAGTAGCGGTCTGCCGTTAGCCTCCAACGGAAAGCTAATGACGTTAGTTTAGCTAACAGCTAATTCGGCTAACCGCTAGCTGACAGCTTGATTCAGCCTAAAATAACGTTACTCAAACTAAACAGCGGGAAAAGCTGCTCCAGCTAAATGAAGACTTTACAGTAATAATAATAAAAACAAGTATTGAGTGGTTGTGTTTTAAATGAGCACAACGTAACGTAGAACTGACATAACAGCTGTTGTATATTTAAACGGTTATTTTAACTTTTGAGGGTCTTTTACATGCTGTCTCAGCTAGCGGTTAGCCGAATTAGCTGTTAGCTAAACTAACGTTAGCTTTCCGGTGGAGGCGAACAGACTTTCTTTAACTGTCTATGGGAACAGATCGTGCAGTGTCGTAAATCTGCGTTCATCATGACATCATCATGACATCATCTGCGCATGCGAGAACATTTCGCACATGCGCAGAACGGATCGCAGGCGGGACGGATCGTACCGACAGGAACTACAACTCAAAGCTGCAGAACAGGGAGAAGAAAGGGATCCTTTTCTTTGTACGTCTTGATTTTTTTATTACACGTTTAAAGGTCAGTGTTTCACGTCGCCGTAGCAACCGTGCAGGGCTGTTGACTTAACGCCCGTGTGATTTTTGTCGATGGCTTGATTTAAAGCTATAGTGCGTAGTTTGTCGCCCCCATGAGGAATTTTAAGTTTATGTTATGACAACAAAACTGTCAACATGATACAAGCCTTCCGTACCCCCCCCTCCTCCTCCTCCAATGCAGTTGCTAGTAGCCAAGGAGGATACAGAGGATTAAAAGAACTTGATGGACTCTTCAGATGAGGTCATTAACTCGAGTTCCTGCGCCGGAAAGTCGGCGGACGCCACAATCTCCTGAACATAGCCAGTTGTGTGGAGCTGATGGTCTTAATTAGCTTTGGAGCGACTCATTGTAGCAACGTTAATTGATATCAAAAAGATACGCACTAAACCTTTAATCAACAGATCTCTATCTGAAAGTTTATCTGCAAAGAATCACACAAAAGCTCCACTTTAAATCTGGTACTTGCTAGAGATGTCCTCATTAGAGGGTGACAGTTTCTTGGCGTGACGGGAGTCAGTTTCACTGTTGGTGACGTGATGAGATTATAGAAGTCAACGGTAGCGAGCGGGACGCAGAAATGTGTGTTTTGATCTCCGTTAGGAATTGGGTAATGAAATCCCGTAGGCCTGCAGGTCATGCATGGATCGTGTAGCCTCAGTTTCCAGGGCAACCTTGATTCATGCTGTGACTTCCTGCTACGTCCTGCTGGGCCTTGTAATGCTGCACAGTGTCCTGCTATACCATGAACTACTACAAACTACTATTTTTTGTGACTGTTATTGCCACTCTTCATTCTAACCCCAACCAGTCGTCAGACACCGCCTACCAAGAGCCTGGGCCTGGGTCTGGGCCTGGGCCTGGGTCTGGGTCTGGGTCTGGGCCTGGGTCTGTCCCAGGTTTCTGCCTAAAAGGGAGTTTTTCCTCACCACTGTCGCACTGTTGCTTGCTCTGGAGGGAACTACTAGACCTGTTGGGTCCTTGTAAATTATGGAGTGCGGTCTAGACCTGCTCTATCTGGTCTAGACCTGCTCTATCTGTAATGTGTCTCGAGATAACTCTTGTTATGAATTGATACTATAAATAAAATTAAATTGAAATTGAACCTCAGTGATTTGACTGTTGACCACTCACACGTGATGTCAACTGGCTAGTTCTCCTCCAGACATGGACGGGCAACGTCTATTTTAACTAGGGACAACATAGGGAACGAAGCGGGGGTGGGATTCGGGAGTCTTTCTCTCGGGATTTTGCAGGACAGGATTTTTTTGGAGGGGCAGTCACGTCATCGGGATATCGCGGAGTATTTTCGTGGGTACCGGATGGGATGGCAGCGACAGTTGGTTCCCGTCTCACCCTCTAGTGATCATACCTTTCTTGGAAATGACTCAAAAGTATAAAGAAATGACTAATCGATTGTAGAAATCTTCTAAGGGACTAAAAAGACGTCGGTCCTTTTATCCGAGACTGAAGAATTCGGTTTGTTTGGGTTGCACTTAACAAAGTTGGCACGTTGACTTTGATCCAGGTTGTCATGACGACTTCATACGGTCCCACCCACGGAGAATCTGGCGGATGGTTTCAAATGAATAAAATGTTGTTTTAATGCTGTTTTGATTTAATTTTCTTTGTACAGATGTTTTTAGGGTTTTTGTTTTGTTTGTACTGTTCTGATCAGTCTGTCTGCTCAGTCGTCTTCCTCCTCCTCCTCCTCTTCTTCCTCTTCCTCTTCTCATCCGTCACATCTCAGCAGCATCTGCAGCTCGTTCACTCTCACCACGATTAAACAAAATGTTAAAAAAAACGACATCTTTGTACATCGGTTCCGGTTCAGCAGACACTCGAACTAGGGCGGTTTCATATTTAACGGCACTTTTTTTTTTTTTTTTTTTAATGTTTTGGTCGTATTTTTTGACATTTTTGACGCTTTTTTTGACGCCGTTATCAAAGTTTGTGGCATTTTTTTCTGATGTTTGTTGACAAATCTCCAACTAATATCTTCCGCATGCTTGGAGGTTTAAACTCCGATTCAGGGAGTCGTACGTGAAGTGTAGTAACCCGGTTACAGTCGACTACAGGCTGCTGTGAGCCGGTTTGTCAAGTAAGAGGAACCGGATTTTCATCTGGAGAAATCGCAAGTAACCAGGGGTACATCCCATGCCCCTTATTTTATAGCCTCCTCGACTCCTCGGTCCTCGGCTGAACCGGAAGTTGGTCTGTCCCTCCTCGGTGGAGGCCGTCTCAAAGCTCTTATTCCTGGGTGAAAGTCCCGTATGGGTGAAAGTCCTGTATTTTACCCGGACTAACCTCCCTGTACGTATTTCCGTCCTTTCGTACGTAATTCACTGCTTAAATCCACACGCTATCGCAAGGTTATGTAAGTCAATAGAGGCCAAACGGCATTAATACACACTAAAAAGCGAGTATGCGTCTTGATTACACGCCGATAATGCCGTACGAGTTGGCGTGTCGTACATACGCCGTATCATGAGATCAGTCTACAATATCACAAAAAGCCGAAGAGGGTTTTCCAAATCGGTACAGCATACGACACCCTTTGACATCCTTTTGGGCCTCGCATCCCATAACAAAAAACTCCCACCCAAAGAAAAACCTTTAATGGGGGTAACTGCAAATTGTGAAAGTCTACATATGTTTTTTTCTCCATCTAAATATGTGAATATCTGTTAAATTCAGACACGCTGAAGCTCTGTCCACACACAGTTGCAGGTGTAACTTCATTAAATTAACACTCATGTTGTCTTTTGGTCAAATTGACCCATTTTCAGTTAATTTTTTTTTTTTTGTCACACAAAAATGGGGCCGTGGAAATAAGTGCTGAAAATGTCAACATTAAAAACATCAAGAAAAGCAGCCACAACATTGAAAAAGTGACAAAAATGTCGGAAAAAGCGACTAAAATGTTGAAAAAAACGACCATAATGGTTGTTTTTTTTTCATCAGGAAGACAACACGAGGGTTAAAGCTGCAGATCCTGAGATCTGTTGAGGAAACTATGCAACGAGGAGACCTGGTGCAGCTGAAAGAGCATGGGGGAGGGCGTCTCACACCTGTCTCGTGGATCTAATGTTCTCTGTTGCTTCTGTCATTAGTGGTGGTGGTGTTCTGTAGTTTTATTTTATTTCTTTTTGAAAAGCTTCTTCTTGAAAAGGGCTTCATTCAGAATGTAACCCAGCATATTGTTTAATACTAATTCCTTCAGAAATCTTTAAGTATGTATTATATATAAATAATGATTTGCTTAAAACTGGACTGTTGTCTTCATTCAGCTCGTCTCGGGAAGAAAGATAGCTTAATTATTGGGTCTGTCCGAGGTTTCTCCCTAAAAGGAAGTTTTTCCTTGGGGGAATTACTGGAATTGTTGGTTCTTTGTTAATTATAGAGTGTGGTATAGACCTACTCGATCTGTAAAGTTTCTGGAGATAACTCTTGTTATGATGATGATATAAATGAAATTGAATCGAACCCAATTTTGCTTGGATAAAAACAGTTTAAAGTGCCCATTTGGAGAAAAAAAATCACTTTCTGGGATTTTGGGGGTTATTTTGTGTCTCTGGTGCTTCCACATGCAAATAACTATCCATGTTGTTTTTGAGTGAGATCCGGTTTCTGAGTGTCCTCTGTCTTCAGTCTCTGAGTGAGATGTCCAACATCTGCACGGCTTTCTACGTCACTAGAGACGAGGTGGTTAACACATGCTAGCGCTAGCATGCTAGCTCGTTCTCAATGGAAAACACTGCTTCAACAGCCAGTAGTTCACCATAATCTCCAAAAGAACTACTTCCTGTCCCTGTTTTACTTCCTGTCCCTGTTCTGCAGGTATTCCACCAGTGGCCCTGGTCTAGAAGAAGTCTCCCAGCTAATCCTGCCTTGGACTGACCAAAGCTGGAGAAAGAGTTATCTAGCTGATGGGATCTTACCGAGCTACGTTGAAAACGTCAAAAAAGTGACAAACATGGGGAAAAAAGGGACAAAAATGTAAGAAAGTTAAAAACATTGATTAAAAAGCATCAACAAAATTGTTGATTTTCAATTTTGACAAGAAGACAACATGAGGGTTCAAGAGAAATCCCAGAGGTACTTTAGAAAAAGTCTAAATGATGAATAAATTAGCATAGAGTTCATAACGGACTCATCGCTTCTAAAAAAACATCACAATCCCCAAAAAGATCATGAAGTATTTAATATTAATTGATATCAGATACGACACAGCTGGAAGTTTCCACATCCCTGCCACTGAAGTTGGCTCATGAGGCATCAAACAAAAATACAATAACAAAGTTTTCTTATAACCCTTGTATGGTATTCGGGTCAAATTGACCCATTTTAAAGTTTTACAAGAAGAAAAATGGTCCAAGTAAAAAATTTTTTGCACTTGAAAATCAACAGCTTTACCTTATTTTCTGAGATAAACATGTATTCCTGACTCAGAAAATTACTCTGGATATGACCACTTATGTTTTTTTCCATAGTGGATTTTTAATCACACTTCCACTTTTGTGTGCTAGTAGAGACTGATTGTGTTCCCTAAACATATGTTATCTCAATTGTTTGAAATTTGATATAAAGACAATATTTGTAAATAGAGCATGAAGTAAAATTGTATTTCAGAAATCTTTTTAAAACAATACAAGGTTATTAAAGCATTGCAAATGGGCCGTTATGCATGAGTATGATGAGTATTTTTACTTAAATTATGTTGCATAGGCCTATGCTAACTTTTTTACTTTAACTAAAGTAAAAGAGTATTTCTAAACTGTTATTACTTTTACTTATCTAGAAAGATCTGAGTACTTTTCCACCACTGGTTGTCAGTCACTTAGAATTGGACGTCATTACATTTGCAGGTTGTACTTGAAGGCAGCGCCCCGCTCCATGTATTTACTCCCTGCCGCCACACTGCGGTCCAGTAGGGGGCGATAGTGCGCCCGCCTATGAGCTGTTTTACCCGAAGAAGAAGATGTCAGTTGGCAGCAGTTGGCGGGTTAACCGTCTATGGTTGACGCTAACCCATAGATACGTTAACAAACTCAATCGTTTCTGGGAAACAGAACATTTGTTATGTAAAACAAGCAAATGAAGAAACGTACTGCTGTAACAGGGACTTTAAAGAGAGAAACGAAGATTTTTAAGGACACGTCGTACACTCTGGAGCTAATGTTGTTAATGCTAACGTAACAGTAGCCGCAATTAACGCACCAGCCGTACCTGCTAACAGCTAGCTAGCTAAGTTAGGTAATTATAGCTAGCTAGCTAACGATAATTAGCTAACTTAGCTAGCTACAGGGTTTGTCGTATGGCTGCCGGATAATACCTGCTAAAAGCTAGCTAGCTAGCTAACGATACTTAGCTAGCTAACTTAGCTAGCTACAGGGTTTGTTGTATGGCTGCCGGATAATACCTGCTAACAGCTAGCTAGCTAACGATACTTAGCTAGCTAACTTGGCTAGCTACAGGGTTTGTTGTATGGCTACCGGATAATACCTGCTAACAGCTAGCTAGCTAGCTAACGATACTTAGCTAGCTAACTTGGCTAGCTACAGGGTTTGTTGTATGGCTGCCGGATAATACCTGCTAACAGCTAGCCACCTAACGATACTTTGCTAGCTAACTTAGCTAGCTACAGGGTTAGTTGTATGGCTGCCGGATAATACCTGCTAACAGCTAGCTAGCTAGCTAACGATACTTAGCTAGCTAACTTGGCTAGCTACAGGGTTTGTTGTATGGCTACTGGATAATACCTGCTCAAAGGGCCGGAGTGTCATCAACGTGGAAGCAACAAAACACCTGGTAAAGGTAAAAGACGCATATTAATGTTAACTGTTGATTTACTTAGCGTTAATGAGCAGTTTGTCGGTCATCGTCAAATTTGTATAGCGTTAGCACCTTTCATTACGGGTAACGTTACATTAAAGCATGAATAGAGACAAGAATACAAAAGACAGTCAACAAAAACATACAGTTCTCACACGCACACACACGTCCATTACCATTAAGTAACTAAGTACATTTACTCAAGCACAGTAACTTTAACTGTTTATTCTGAAGTATTTGTACTTGAGAATTTTAATTTTAGCCTACAAATGTATACTTTTAACTCCAGTACATGTATCTAGCCGCTGAAACGTAAGTTACTTTGCAGATGGAGATTTTAAACACTATAACGAGCAGTATGTAAAATACAATATATTAATATATAATTATATATCTAAATCACCCAAAGGTGCGTAGTAAAAGCTGTGAACAGGTGACTGTGAGCCGGGTACAGGGGCTAAGTTCGGCTGGCATCCAGGCTAGTAGCAATGTGCAGAACAACAAAAATGTAGTTTTTTAAAAATTAAACATTAAACTCTCTCTCTCTCTCTCTCTCTCTCTCTCTCTCTCTCTCTCTCTCTCTCTCTCACTCAGCTTCAGCCAATCACTCTTGGTGATATGTGATGGTATTTAAAATGTACTCATATGAATGAAAAACAGGAAACTGATGGGTGATTATTTCTCTTTGCTTCAGCACCCATGGCTGCGCTACAGTTCAGCACCCAAGGCGGCGTCAGTGAGCGACAGGTAATCAAGGCGAGCGGCGGCCATCAGTCAGCTGGTAATGGAGGATAATAACAGTAATCATAGTGCTTATTTAATATCAATCCTGCATCATCAGCGCTCCCAGTCTGATTGTCAGGGCTACTGTTACAGTCTGCAGCCTTAAGACTTTTTATATTTAAAAAAATCTTTTTTTAAATATTTAACTACGGCCCTTGGTCTATGAATAATTTTTATTTATTTTTTTAACCCCATAATGCTTCCTCAAGCACCATTATCAGGCCAAAAGTTCCCCTCAGCCCATATATACATCCATGTTAAGGTAATGTAATTTTATCTATTTATAAAGCTGCAACTAACGAATATTTTTATCTGCGATCACGGGAGGCTTGTATCATGTGGACACGCCGACAGTTTTGTTATTACTTATAATTCCTCATGGAGGCGACAAACTACGCACTACAGCTTTAACTTAGCAGCATAGTTATTTATATGACAAGATGGCAGCAGATGACATCATGTGTCTCTCCAGATTCTGCAAATTAGTAGTAATATGCTTGTTTATCCAACGTATTTTTGGCAAAAACATTGTAGCGTACTTATTGTACACCCGACAGGAACTTTTAACGCACTTCCAGAGATTGCTAAACCAACGGCACATCCAGACGGACACGCAAACGCCGCCGAAGAGGCTAAAGCTAACTCCACATCGACTCGTTCTTCCAAGCCTTTTTCTCGTCGATGTTCGCTCGCTGGTGAACAAAATAGATTAAAATGCGGCTGAGGATCACCACACACACACAGTGATTATGGACTACAACATCGTGATTTTCACAGAATCTTTGCTCAACAGCAGAATAAATATATATTTCATTCTAATCCCAACCGGTCGTCAGACACCGCCTACCAAGAGCCTGGGTCTGGGTCTGGGTCTGGGTCTGTCCCAGGTTCCTGCCTAAAAGAAGTTTTTCCTCGCCACTGTCTCACTGTTGCTTGCTCTGGAGGAAACTACTAGAACTGTTGGGTCCTTGTGAATTATGGAGTGTGGTCTAGACCTACTCTATCAGGTCTAGACCTACTCTATCTGGTCTAGACCTGCTCTATCTGTAAAGTGTCTCGAGATAACACTTGTGATGAATTGATACTATAAACTATAAAATTGAATTGAATAGAATACCCAACAGCGCTATTGAGCTAGCTGGACGTTTCCTTCTCCGTACGGACAGAACAGCTGTTCACGTCGGCAAAACCAGAGGTGCGGATTAACACAGAGAGTCCCTGCTCAGCTAACCGTGAGGCCTGAGCGTGGGCTCAGCCCCGGTCTAACCTCCCTTCCTCTTCCTGGAAGTCAGTTTGCGTACCAGGGGCACGAAAATGTTTGGAAAAAAATGGCAGAGTCCACTCATCCACAATAGGTACCGGTAGATGGTACCGTAGGGAGGTTACCTGAGACCACCAAGAAATTAGACGGTACCTTATGGAGGTTACCTGAGACCATCCAGAAAATAGACGGTACCGTAGGGAGGTTACCTGAAACCATCCAGAAAATAGACGGTACCGTAGGGAGGTTACCTGAAACCATCCAGCAAATAGACGGTACCGTAGGGAGGTTACCTGAAACCATCCAGCAAATAGACGGTACCGTAGGGAGGTTACCTGAAACCGGTGATTTAACATCACCGCTCATTTTACAAAACAAAACGCTTAGCTACGGACAAAACAAAATTACTAGCTACGGTTTTCATGTTGGTTTTATGTTGAAAAGATTTTAGACCGAGTTTTCACTTATGTAGCCGCCCCCCCTCCCCCATCTTGGCCACTCAGACCACCTCTCACGGTTTCTACTGCCCAAGTACTCATCAAACGTGTGAAACCAACAGTGAGGACGCCGACTCTGCACTTCAGCAGCGTCTTGGTAACACTGACTGGAGAGTGTTTGCAGCTCAGGCCGCCCGTGACTCCCACACTGACTCATATGCCTCCTCTAGAGCCCGACCGATATATCGGCGGGCCAATATTATCGTCCCATATTAGGCATGTCCCGAACTATCGGTATTGGCATTTATTATTTTATTTTAAATGTTCATTCATCAGAATCATTTATGATGAGAAATTCTTTTTTTAGTTAGTGTTTTTGCGGTGAAGAGAATTTTCTCAAGTTTGGTCTACTGGCAAAGAGCCAAAGGCCATTTTATCTGGGTGAAACTACTTTAAAAAAATTTTTGGGGGTAATTATGTTGTATCGGATCGGCGCATAGTCATGCGTACCCGCCGCAGTATCGGAGGCTTTTGAGATGTTGGTATCGGAGCAACTCTGAACAGCACTAAATATATAATATAATATATATAACTATATATATACCTATATATGTAACTAAATATACATTATAAAACTCTGAAGCTGACACCAACTCCTGCAAACCCACTCCTTGCCACAGAAGTATAGCCTGAAATATAAGTATACCTTATACGTGAATGCAGTGTCAAATATAACGTAAATTGGGAGACTTGACAAATGAACAATGAGTCGTTACTGAGGTGGGAGCAACTGTGTCTCTAACATGTAACATCAAAGCACATAATTACTCTTTGTATAAAAGCTGTTATTACCGACACAGCTCTCCGCTGCCCCCGCAGAATGGAGCCTAATCAGGAGCTCATACAGAGACACACAAACTCTTCTTTTGTGCTTTTTGCTGTCGTTTGCAGGCTAAACGTTCGGAGCGATCCATTTTCTCAGTGAGTCTCTACTTTTCTTAGTTTGACCCCAATTCAGCAGCCATCATTTTAACTTTACAAGCCTCTTGGAAGTCAGATTTAAACTCTTTCTACAAACGTACACTCGCTGTTTCGGAGGCTGTTTTTCGAGACGTCACAGAGCAGAAAATAGCCCTCGCTCATTCAGATCGTTGGCGGGTAATGGATCCGGGATCATTATGAGACCACGAGAGACTTCAGCCTCACGGCTCAGTGGTCTGTCAGTCAATATAATTACTCTCGTGTCCTCTCAAAAGCCTCTTTACTTTTGGATCTTTGTAGTTTCTCACACACACACACACACACACACACATACACACACACACACACATACACACACAGACACAGTGTGGAGTTTAAAAGTTATTGTTCATTTGAATTCATGTTTGCTAAGAACGCAATCTATACTGAACAAAATTATAAACACTTTTGTTTTTGCCCCTTTTTTGGTGAGCTGAACTCAAAGATCTAAGACATTTTCCATTTTTTTATTTTTAGGATCTCACATTACACTTTCAGTCACTATGACAACCACTACGGTCAGAAATACGGTGCCAAAATATGAAGAATAATGTCGCTGTCAACGGGCTTATCTGCTAACGTTAGCTACCGACTGTTACTTTGAAACCATCTAGCAAATAGACGGTACCGTAGGGAGGTTACCTGAAACCATCCAGCAAATAGACGGTACCGTAGGGAGGTTACCTGAAAACCATCCAGCAAATAGACGGTACCGTAGGGAGGTTACCTGAAAACCATCCAGCAAATAGACGGTACCGTAGGGAGGTTACCTGAAAACCATCCAGCAAATAGACGGTACCGTAGGAGGTTACCTGAAAACCATCCAGCAAATAGACGGTACCGTAGGGAATTACCTGAAACCATCCAGCAAATAGACGGTAGCGTAGGGAGGTTACCTGAAAACCATCCAGCAAATAGACGGTACCGTAGGGAGGTTACCTGAAACCATCCAGCAAATAGACGGTACCGTAGGGAATTACCTGAAACCATCCAGCAAATAGACGGTAGCGTAGGGAGGTTACCTGAAAACCATCCAGCAAATAGACGGTACCGTAGGGAATTACCTGAAACCATCCAGCAAATAGACGGTAGCGTAGGAGGTTACCTGAAAACCATCCAGCAAATAGACGGTACCGTAGGGAGGTTACCTGAAACCATCCAGCAAATAGACGGTACCGTAGGGAATTACCTGAAACCATCCAGCAAATAGACGGTAGCGTAGGGAGGTTACCTGAAAACCATCCAGCAAATAGACGGTACCGTAGGGAATTACCTGAAACCATCCAGCAAATAGACGGTAGCGTAGGGAGGTTACCTGAAAACCATCCAGCAAATAGACGGTACCGTAGGGAGGTTACCTGAAACCATCCAGCAAATAGACGGTACCGTAGGGAATTACCTGAAACCATCCAGCAAATAGACGGTAGCGTAGGAGGTTACCTGAAAACCATCCAGCAAATAGACGGTACCGTAGGGAATTACCTGAAACCATCCAGCAAATAGACGGTAGCGTAGGGAGGTTACCTGAAAACCATCCAGCAAATAGACGGTACCGTAGGGAGGTTACCTGAAACCATCCAGCAAATAGACGGTACCGTAGGGAATTACCTGAAACCATCCAGCAAATAGACGGTAGCGTAGGGAGGTTACCTGAAACCATCCAGCAAATAGACGGTACCGTAGGGAGGTTACCTGAAAACCATCCAGCAAATAGACGGTACCGTAGGGAGGTTACCTGAAACCATCCAGCAAATAGACGGTAGCGTAGGGAGGTTACCTGAAACCATCCAGCAAATAGACGGTACCGTAGGGAGGTTACCTGAAACCATCCAGCAAATAGACGGTACCGTAGGGAGGTTACCTGAAAACCATCCAGCAAATAGACGGTACCGTAGGGAGGTTACCTGAAACCATCCAGCAAATAGACGGTACCGTAGGGAGGTTACCTGAAAACCATCCAGCAAATAGACGGTACCGTAGGGAGGTTACCTGAAACCATCCAGCAAATAGACGGTACCGTAGGGAGGTTACCTGAAACCATCCAGCAAATAGACGGTACCGTAGAGGTGGAGGCTAACAGACTTTCTTTAACTGTCTATGGGAACAGATCGTGCAGTGTCGTAAATCCGCGTTCATCATGACATCATCTGCGTATGTGCGAACATATCGCACATACGCAGAGCGGATCGTGCAGGCAGGACGGCTCGTGTACCGACAGATGTAATTAAAAAAAATTAAAACCGGCAGCTGATTGGGCGAACACATCACGTGGGTCTGGCTTGTCTGGAATTTCAAAGCCAGACCATAACGCGTCTCGTTCGGAGTACGAACGCGTTTCAGCCGTGCAGCTGCTGAATTTTTCGTCTCAGATCGGTCAGTTCAAAAGATTTTAGTCAGATTTTGAGAGGCGTTCGTTACGCTCAACGCTCGTCTAGCACTCCGCCAATCAGACTGGTCATTGAGTGTGACTGCCCGCCCACCGGTTCCCTGCCAAAACGAAGGCCGGCGGTTCCTCCGGCTGACAACGGCGTGGGAAGACAACGGAGTCGGGTCACTGACCTCGCCAGACTGGCCGATAATCGCGTTGGTGTGTCAGGTCCTTTTATTTTCATCAACAGTTTTTAATTGCTATGTAATGTTTTATGTAAAGCACTTTGAGTTGTCTTGTGTCTGAAAGGTGCTGTAGAAATAAAGTTGCCTTGCATTACAACCTCAGCCTGCCAGTCGGTCCCCAGGGCATAGAAACCCCTGTAGCGCCTGCTTGTCTCAGACGTAGTGTAACGTTAACAGCACCGCGACTGCCACGGCTCGCCGTTAGTATCATCACAGTGAAGGGGGAACTGAAACTACTCCGTCCTTCTCTCTGTGTGTGTGTGTGTGTGTGTGTGTGTGTGTGTGTGTGTGTGTGTAGGCCTTAGACCCTGTTTTAGGGTTAGTGTCGTGTGTGTGTGTGTGTGTGTGTGTGATATCATTCTTTGTGGGGACCAGTATGTTTTCAAGGTCCTCACTTCTCTTTAACAACGGTTTGAAGCCTTAGACCCTGTTTTAGGGTTAGTGTCGTGTGTGTGTGTGTGTGTGTGTGTGTGTGTGTGTGTGTGTGTGTGTGTGTGTGATATCATTCTTTGTGGGGACCAGTATGTTTTCAAGGTCCTCACTTCTCTTTAACAACGGTTTGAGGCCTTAGACCCTGTTTTAGGGTTAGTGTCGTGTGTGTGTGTGTGTGTGTGTGTGTGTGTGTGTGTGTGTGTGTCAGAGCTCTGCTCTCTGTCAGTATGCAGAGAGGACAGATAAGCGAGGTACCAACATTTGGTAAGTGAATCGGTCCTCGGGAGGTACTGTGAGGAGAATGTGGAATATTTGCATTGCAGGTTAGGATTTAAGTTGTGCGCCTCCCAAATTTTCTGCCTTTTTTTTTTTTAGTTAGGGGCTACAATGCTCCCAGTAAAACAAGTTAGTCTGGAGCCCTGTATCACTCCCCGATGTGAGTCGAGTGCAGATTTTAGTCACACTTTGCGACAAGTAGCATACAAGATGCTAACGAGAGATACGAAGCTACAAGCTAGCAAACGCAACAAAGTCAGTTGAATGGCGTTTTGAGCTAACGTTAGCAATCAAACAACCATAGATAGCTACGTTTATGAAAGGATTCCCATCTTCTGTTATTGTTTGTAATGAGAAGGTTATTATTTCATGGATTTCACAAATTTCAGTGTGTCAGTTATGCCGTAAACCGTTAAAATCTGAGCATGCGCTACTAGCATCTGCACTGGACTCACATCAGGGAGTGACAGGCTGTATAGTTTTTGATGTGTGTGCTTTATAACACCAGCCGCAGTAAGAAAATATTGCCCTCAGCATTTTGTTCCTTAAATAAGCGTGTTGTGTCTGATAAAATAATGAAGAGAAGCTTTCAGTGGACTGCTGCACAAACAGCTGTCAGGTTTAATTAAAAGGTTAAAGAGACTTAAGAGCGTCTCCTCGGCTCACGCCTCTTTGTTTCTCACTCTGCTTTTTGCCTTTCTGGAATGATGTTCCAGCTTTTTTGTTTGAGGGACCTAAAGAGTTAAGTAACGTCCCTACTGGGTGGAGGAAATTTTGAGCTTCAAAGACATTTTCAGGCACCAATTATGGTGAAAACGTTTATTTGCAGTGGAGAGAGCAAGTATTTGATCCACTGCTGATTTTGCAGGTTTTCCTGCTTCCAAAGCATGTAGAGGTCTGTAATTTATATCAAAGGTACACTTCAGCTGTGAGAGACGGACTCTAACACAAAAACCCAGAAAATCACATTGATTGTATGATTTTTAACCCTTGTGTTGTCTTCCAATGAACCATGAAAAAACATGAGCGCATTTTCTGACATTTTTGTCACTTTTTCAACGTTGTGGGTCTTTTTCTTGATGTTTTTTCCAAAGTTATTTGATATTTCTAATGATGACATTTTCAGCTTATTTCGACGGCCCATTTTATGTGATAAAAAAACTGAAAACGGGTCAAATTTGACCCGAGGACAACATGAGGGTTAAATAATTAACGAGCGTAACGAACGGCCGTGGTGAACCACAAAACCCGTTATAAAACATTAGCAACTAAACACAGCAACACAACAGACGTGCACCTACAACACAATCGTCGGGGGACTACAATAGATGGGCCGTCTCCGTCTCCCTGACTACACAATCACCGGGGCGATTGGTCGACAACGTACAACTAGGACGGTGTAAAATGGCGGTCACTCACAGACCGCGCAGGTCGCTCCATTGCTAAAGAGATGCTGCCCTTTAGTCTCTCTCTCTCTCTCTCTCTCTCTCTCTCTCTCTCTCTCTCTCTCTCTCTCTCCTTGGTGCACACCCTGCAGGACTGCGATTCGCTTTATTTGAACAAAGCCTAATGCTGGAGAAATTATTTTTAACCCTCCTGTTGTCTTCGGGTCAAATTTGCCCCGTTTTGTAAAAGTTTCTACATCAGAAATTTGGGATTCTTTCATTCAAATTGTCCAAATATTACACGGATGGTTCCATGTAACGCTGAAGGATCAGTTCACTACTTTATTGACTTTGGGTGTTTTATTTCCCCCCCAAAAAAGTAATAATTTTCATATAAATGACATTTCTTGACCATGAATTTGAGGAAGAAAACAGTGTAACACTAGTGGTGATATATTGGTGTTAGTGATGTGAACAGTAAACTGATGGTAGTGTTACAAAATTAAAGAAAATGTTGAATGAAAACAAGTCAAAGTGACAAACAAGTACCTCAAACGCGTCAAAAAAGCAATGAAAAAGTGTCAAAAAGCAATAAAAATGTTCATTTTCAGCTTTGACCTGGGAGGACAACACAACGGCTGAAAAGCTGAAAAGCTTTGTCTGAGTCTAATAATATTAATCAATATAATATAAATTAATATTTTTTGAAGTGCAATTTTGTTTACATCCATTTAATTTATTGTCTTGGTTGTGTGTGGTTTTTAATTTCCATGTTATGTATTGTTTTGGGTTTTATTCCAGTGCATTTTTTGTTAACAGAGACCACAATATTGTCGTTTATCGCAATAATTTCTGGGACAATTTATTATCCAGCAAAAACCGTGACAGGCCTATTTGGACCCATATACTAGCTTAGCTGTAGTTGGAAGCACATATAGAGCAACGTGTTTCTACTTTCAACGTGTAGGGCAATATTTCTGCTAACCGTCAATAAATAATGCCGGAAAAATTAGCGCAAGCAGCAGCCACGTTACGCATAAAAACGTGAATATCGGCCCAATAAATCGGATGATATGATTTATTTTATTGACACTAGCATTTAAATGTCTTGGCATTGAGCTTTGAATAGAAAAAAAGGCTTCTTTGAAAATACTGCTTTGTTCTAATTGACAACAATATCAGAGAAGGCTAAAATCATCTGTCTGAAAACACCCTCGGACCCCGGAGGGATTACGAAGTGTTCGTATCGCCGCTCGTATCAGCGAGCACTCAAATATAAGTACGTGATCTTAAAGAAAAGTGGTATCGCTGCATCCCCACTTCAGACGCCTCGCGGCTCCAACAGTAATCCTCATTCTTGGCACTTCACCCTGGAGGTCGAGCTCGGTACTGACGATACCGCGACGCTCCCAGCGGGCCGTCGCTTCAGCTCCTCGTTACGCTTGAAGTTGTAGAAATCTCAACTTGTGAAAAGAAACCTGTTCGGTGTGACCCTGGAGGAAGGAAGTGAGGGCAAATAGGAGGAAAAATCCAGCTAGTCTCTGAGTCTCTGGTGTATTTCCTTGTCTGAAGTGATGGCAGCAGAATCCAGAGAAAGTTTCTGGAGTTGAGGAGTGAAACCAACTCAATCTGTCATGGATGAGTCAGTTGTGGAAGTCTGTGTAAAAGTTTTCACCCACCAGAAAATAAGAGAGATTTCTTTTTGCAGCATTTTAGTGTGTGTGTGTGTGTGTGTGTGTGTTTGACGGATATTTGCTCAGCTGGGGAGGGGGTTTGGTGATATTTGAGGAGAGTCTGACACATTGAAGAGGCGAAAAAGGAGGCAGCGGAGTATGACATTAAGTTTTTAAATTTCATTTATTTGGTTACTACTTTATATTAAAGGGCTGGTTGCTGCCTGTCGGGGGTAAGAGACGCACGATGCTGCATGGTATTATGCGTTTATCTATTATTGCCTCTTGGACACTGTTGGGGGAGGCTGCTGTGTACCTTATATTAGCTTTTCTATATGTTCCACACTAACTTTAAAAGGACTAAATGGAAGAACATTGTTTGTTGCAGTATTCTCCAAAACAGAGTGTACAGACACAACAATCTCTGAATAAGCAAGATAATAATGCTTCTATTATTATTACTGTTCATCATTACAACTCCTTTATTATGTAAATACCGTATCATAACATTCTTTTAATTATGTAAATACTGTACAGATCCACACTTATTTCTTTATATTTCTACTTGATATTTATTAATATAATTCGTGCAACTGAATTTCCCTTCGGGGATCAATGAAGTATTTCTTATTCTGAAGTATTAGCGGAGAAGAGACGGGAAGCAGGCTGCCTAGCAACAGTAGTAAACACATCCCTGATGAAACATTACATGTATCTACTCGTTTATCTCCAGTATGGAGAGGACGTTCTGCCTGTAACACTGTGAAGAACACGTTAAACTTTTGCAATGAATCGCCGGCTCACGTGCATGTATTGAATCGTGAGTGTTGATCCGTACTGACCGACTAGGGTCCGTCACGCCCCTGATGACGAGAACATGTGAAGGAGTAGTATAGTATATATATATATATATAAAGTCAGCAGGAAAACACAGAAACTGTTGCTGAATGAGCATAGCTTCATTCTTTCAGAAAGCTTTGAAAAGCCCGTCCTTTGTGTTGATGTGTTCAGTCTCTGAATAGTTAATTAATGTGTACGTACCGGCACCTCTGACCTTACTGAACAGATCCAACAGAACTGGTTACATAACTCATACACATTAGGCTGAATACAGTTTTGTTTGTTCAGGTTATTTGCTGAGACTTGGCTGTTTTTTCTTAACTTAATTAGCGGTATTAGTAGCAACATGTACAAAGCAACCTTGACCTTTGCAGAGTTGCTCAATTTAACACTTTAAAGTTTCTAATCCACTGCACAGCACGTAATCTGATAAGAAAAAATGCAATTTTTAAAGCTGGTTTGCTCGCCTGTTGCTCCTTTTAAGGACATAATGGAAGTAATTAGGGGCCGCGCAAACAAAAATACCAAGTTAAAAAATGGTATCATCGTATATAACGTTCTCGTTGTCTTGTCCCCCTCCCACGTCGGAAAATGCTTGTTGAATGATTTGATCTTGATGTTGGCCAATCAAGAATTGAGTTGCCCCTAGTGACGCGTGACTGGCGAGTAACGGTAAACCGCGTTAAAAATGATGACGATACCAATTATTATTATTATTATTATTACCATGGTGTGGACACCGGGTGTTCAATCTTTCCCAGCTTCATCCGAGTCTCCTGAAGTCGCTGCGTAGGCGCGCTGCGTAGGCGCGCTGCGTAGGCGCGCTGCGTAGGCGCGCTGCGTAGGCGCGCTGCGTAGGCGCGCTGCGTAGGCGCGCTGCGTAGGCGCGCTGCGTAGGCGCGCTGCGTAGGCGCGCTGCGTAGGCTCCGACGTACGTTTCCTGAAGTAGCCGCGCAGGCGCGCTGCGTAGGCGCTGCGTAGGCGCGCTGCGTAGCCTCCGACGTACGTTTCCTGAAGTTGCCGCGCAGGCGCGCTGCGTAGCCTCCGACGTACGTTTCCTGAAGTTGCCGCGCAGGCGCGCTGCGTAGCCTCCGATGTACGTTTCCTGAAGTCGCCGCACAGGCGCGCTGCGTAGCCTCCGACGTACGTTTCCTGAAGTCGCTGCGTAGCCTCCGACGTACGTTTCCTGAAGTTGCCGCGCAGGCGCGCTGCGTAGCCGGCGACGTACGTTTCCTGAAGTCGCCGCGCAAGCGCGCTGCGTAGCCTCCGACGTACGTTTCCTGAAGTCGCTGCGTAGCCTCCGACGTACGTTTCCTGAAGTCGCTGCGTAGCCTCCGACGTACGTTTCCTGAAGTTGCCGCGCAGGCGCGCTGCGTAGCCTCCGACGTACGTTTCCTGAAGTCGCTGCGTAGCCTCCGACGTACGTTTCCTGAAGTCGCTGCGTAGCCTCCGACGTACGTTTCCTGAAGTTGCCGCGCAGGCGCGCTGCGTAGCCTCCGACGTACGTTTCCTGAAGTCGCTGCGTAGCCTCCGACGTACGTTTCCTGAAGTTGCCGCGCAGGCGCGCTGCGTAGCCTCCGACGTACGTTTCCTGAAGGTGGAATCATGGCGGAAGGAGGACATGATGGTGCTCAGGACATTGATCAGCCCTCTAAGAGGACTCAGTCTGAAGCATGGGCGTATTTGGGTTACTATAGGAACGCCCAAGGACAGTTGATTGAAGGTAGTTCTCCTGTCTGCAGAACTTGCAGGAAAAAACGTTGCTGCTAAAAGGCGTTGAACACACTTTTTAAAAATACCACCATAACACCTGAAACCGTGAGGTTACATTTTCATACCGTTACATCTCTACTGGCAACTGTGTGGGTAGAAGAAGAAGGTGGCTGTGAACAAGCTAAAGCAAAAGAGTGTTTCAAGCGTCCTGGAAGAAGTTCTCTTAGGTTGCAGAAGTGGAAGTAAAAAAACAATACCTTAACGTTGAACCCTGCAAGATGATGATGATGATGATGATGATGATGATGATGATTATAACAGATGTGAACTAACCACAGTTGGCGCAGCTGAATGAATACAGAGGAGATGTTTCTGGTGTTTGACCTGTACAATTATAGGTGAAACACTGCAACTTTAATTCAGAATAAATACATTTTAATGGCCTTTCCTTTGAAACATAACTCTCATTTCAGGGTTTTCTCCAGGAAACATATTAATTTGGACAAAAAAAAGATAGTGACATTTGTGTCTCCTTGTGACGTGGTAACTGAAGACCCTGGAAGCTTTTAATTAATCATCTAAATCTGGTAACTAATTTATAAAATCTCCATCTGTCTCTGTACCCTCAAATTACCTCCAATTGTTCCCTGAAACTAGTCACTTTTGCCACTGAAATTACTTAATCGCGTCATAATCGGCTGATTTCCATCTGTCAGCTCGAAAATGCTCCGACTAGTGCAGCACACATATTTAAAATGATCACAGGTTGTATTTGACATAAATCACATGGATTTTACAGGCTTCAGCTCTGAAACTTTAGCACAATAATGTAATTAATTGGGGGGCATCATTAGGAATAATGTGGGTGGAAGTTGTTACTTTATCAAACGCCTACTGTGCTTTTTAGGAAACATGCTGGGTGCTAAATAATTCAATAAACTAATGTTCTGAGGCTTTCATCAGGCCTTTTCTTGTTTGCACAAAGACTGTAGCTCGAGGTTTGAAGTCTATATGAAATTTAATTAGATTTTTTGTTGCCTTTCAGTGCCTACACGGTGCGTTCAGGCACATTATTGAGTCGGTCAGCACTCAGAGCCCACACAGTTGCTCAGTCCCAGCACAATAGACGTGAGTGACATTTATTTTGTGCTCCTTAGAGAATTTCATGATATTCTCTTTGAAGAAACTCAGATGTGAGCGTTCAGAGGTAAGAATGAAACTGAAATTTGATTGGGGTGAACGGTCTGTTTCCTGCAGCTCATTGCAATGAAAATGTATTTAGTGAGTTTAATTTTCAATACAGATGTGCTATAAAACGAGAAACTCATTTTGATTTGTATTAAATTGGAGCTTTTTAATCCAACAGCAATTTAACACAGTTGTGTTGTCTTTCCCATTTTTTTTTTTGTTTTTCCAATGTTTTTGATGCTTTTTCCAATGTTTTTGATGCTTTTTTTTTTTTAACCTGAGCTGGTTTAATAACAGGTTTTACACTTATTCTTGGAATTCATGGTCAACAAACCTCATTTATATCAAATTATACATACATTTTAGTTAAATTTTGACTAGTTAAGGTCAGAGGATGTTGAGTGGATCTTAAAACCATTTAAAAAAAAAAAATTCAAATGCTATACGATTAAATAAAACACCCAAACAATTCAATAATGTCACCTGAAGAACGTTGTATGGAATCATCCATGTTATTTTTGGGCAATTTGGTTGAAAGGAATCCATATTTCTGACATAAACCACTTAGAAACGGGTCAATTCTCCCGTTTACTGAGGACAGATGTTCTCTGATCTAATCTTGTGTAAATTTAATATAAAACGTGTGATTTTGCTCCATTTGTCTCACATCTCTCTATCCCATCATTACAAAGTTTTACAACTTTACGTATTTTTTTGTCAATTTCACTTGTTAACCCTCCTGTTGTCCTCGGGTTGAATTTGACCCCTTTAAAAAAAAGTCTATATCTAAAATATGAGGGTTTTTTTAACCAAATTACCACAAAAAATGGATTGAATTCCTTCCAACGCTCTTTGTAAATACAATGAATCACTTTTATTCCTCTGATCTGAACTATTAGTCAAAAATAATTCATAATTTCAGCTTTTTTTTTTTAACTAATGGTACTGGGATCCACACAGGAAGGTATTGAAACCAACGTCAGACCAGACTTCATGTTAATAATCCGTTATTCTTTGTATTTATGTTTCATAATGTTCCAGACGGTCATTGCGCGGTGAACTAGAGCTCCGACTCGTCAGCAGGCGGCAGCCGATTGGTCGACCCAGTCCCACACGTGCACGGAGCCGTCTGAGGCCGCAGACAGCAGCGTCCGCGGCCGCTCGGGATGCCAGACGTGGGCGGTGACGAAGACGTCGTCACACTGCGATGAAACGGCGTGACCGCGGTGCTCAAACAGCGGCCGGACGTCCTGCCGCTCCGTCCCCCAGACGGACGTCTCATAGATCTGAACTGCTCCGCCGAAACCTGCCGACAGAGGAGAAGACCTTAACCCTCATGTTGTCCTCGGAGAAGACCTTAACCCTCATGTTGTCCTCGGAGAAGACCTTAACCCTCATGTTGTCCTCGGAGAAGACCTTAACCCTCATGTTGTCCTCGGAGAAGACCTTAACCCTCATGTTGTCCACCCTCATGTTGTCCTCGGAGAAGACCTTAACCCTCATGTTGTCCTCGGAGAAGTCCTTAACCCTCATGTTGTCCTCGGAGAAGTCCTTAACCCTCATGTTGTCCTCGGAGAAGACCTTAACCCTCATGTTGTCCTCGGAGAAGTCCTTAACCCTCATGTTGTCCTCGGAGAAGACCTTAACCCTCATGTTGTCCTCGGAGAAGTCCTTAACCCTCATGTTGTCCTCGGAGAAGACCTTAACCCTCATGTTGGCCTCGGAGAAGTCCTTAACCCTCACGTTGGCCTCGGAGAAGACCTTAACCCTCATGTTGTCCACCCTCATGTTGGCCTCGGAGAAGACCTTAACCCTCATGTTGTCATTTTAGTCTCAATAATTCCTAATTTCTGCTTTTCTGACTCAAACATTAGGTATAATTTCCTATAAATGAGGTTTATTGAACATACATTAACTGTAAAACTAAAGTTAATAAGTTAGTTTTTTTTCCAGTGTTGAAAACATCTAAAAAAACATTGAAAAAAGTGTGAAAAAGTTATAAACATGGATAAAAAGCATTCATTTTTAACTGTTAACTCACCCGACACTGCGATACAGTCGCCCAACGCCGGAGCCCATGACACTCTGACATCATCCAGGTTGCAGCGATGTGATTGGACGTCCAGCTGAGCCCAGCTCACAGCTTCTCCCAGGTCCCTCAGGTCTGAAATCACCGCCTGTCCAGATGAGGAGAGTCTGACGACCCTGTCTGCCAAGGCGTCTGTCCACCAGAGGACGGATTCCCCCCGAGACCCTGGTCCAGGGGACAGCTGAGGAGCAGCAGACGTCCGAGTGTCGGCAACGTACACGTCGCCGTTACAGCAGCCGGCGAGGAAGACGGTGTCGCTCACAAACTGTAAAGAACTCAGAGGATCGGCCGAGTCCGTCTCTGTTGGGACAAAAGGACTCGTATTGGTATACATGACACGCCTTCGTCTCCTCCGGGCTCGATTACTGTGACGCACTTCTCATCGGGATCCTAACGAGTCTGCAGAAACTACAGTATGTTCACAACAGTGCTGCAAGGATCCTGATGAGACCACATCTAACCGTTCTCCACTCACTTCACTGGCATCCCGTGTCTGCTAGGATTGAATATAAGGTCTCAATTCCCCCACCAGTGCATCTATGGAAATGCCCCCCCCCCCCTACCTGAAAGATCTACTCACCCCTCTAACTACAACACGATGCCTCCACTCAAAAAACTCCAACCACCTCCTCCCTGACCATCTGAGGGCCCCACAGACTATTGAGACCTTTAAAAAAGGACTAAAAACATTTATTTTTAGCAGAACTTATGAGTTTTAACCTTGCACAAAAATGTCGTCGCACTATTTATGTATTTTTATGATCTTACCTGTAGCACTTTGAGGTTTGTCTTACAAATAAAATGTATTATTATTATTATACATGTTCCTAAACTGAGACAAACCGAGAAAAGAAACACGGAAATAAAATACATTTCCAGGTTTTACATCGGCAATTAAGTAAAATATGGCTGTTGTTGGCTCTTTGATCTGCTACGTCGTCCCCTAACGTTAAATGAAGAGCTTCAAATAACTAGAATGACTTTTTAATAACATACTAGGAAGGACCGAAGAACTTCTTGGAACTAGTTTGTGGCTCAGCTCAGTTTTTTTTAACCTGAGCTGGATTAATAACCGGTTTTACACTTATTCTTCGTCAACAAACCTCATTTATATCAAATTATACATTTTTTTTAGTTTAAAAGGCAGAAATTATGAATTATTTTGACTAATAGTTAAGATCTGAGCACGTTTGAAACCATTAAAAAAAAAAAAAATTCCAAATGCTAAAAGATTAAATAAAACACCCAAAAAATTCAATGAAAGTAGTCATTAATGTTACCTGAAAGAACGTTGTATGGAATCATCCATGTTGTTTTTGGGCAATTTGGTTGAAAGAAATCCATATTTCTGATATAAAACACTCAATTTGACCCATTTTTTTTTTTTCTCATATATAAAGGAAGTCGAAATATGGGTGAAAAATGTTGGAAAAAGCAGCAAAATCAATGAGGAAAAAAAATACAAAAACTTTATAAAAATAAAAAGCAACAAATGTTTTTCATGGTCAAAGGGAAGACAAGGCATTTCACATTTTTATTATTATTTTTTTTCCCTTTATCAGACAGAGAGACGGATAGATTTGAAAGGGGGAGAGAGACGGGGGAGGCAGGCTGGATTCAAACCCGGGCCGCTGCAGGACTCAGACCACATGGGGTGAGTGCACCTACTCAGTGAGCTATAGTTAGTTAATATATAATTAAAACTGAGCCGTAATGGAAGAAGAATAGTAGTAGTGGTAGTAGAAAAAGAGGATAATATTATACAGTCTTTCACTGCCTACTACTTCACACCAGACGTACTGCGATCCTTCTCACCGAGCGAGTACAGAACCTGTTCTGAGGTCAGCTGGACGTCGCTGCTTCGATCTCCGTGAAGAACTCGTGAGGAGTTGTCCTCTCATGTTGTCTTCGGGTTAAATTTGACCCGTTTTCAAAGTTGTTTTTTTCACATCCAAAATAAAAGGAAGTCGAAATACGTGGTGAAAATCTTTGGAAAAAGCATCCAAATCAATGAAAAGAAAAAAATCAAAAATACAAAAACTGGAAAAAGCTACAAAAACATCGATAAGAGGAAAAAATGTTTTTCACGGTCAAAGGGAAGACGAGGCATTTCACATTTTTTCCAAAGACAAGTGCCTTGGATATACTAGTACTAGTATACACTAGTACTAGTATATCCAAAGACAAGTGCCTTGGATATACTAGTACTAGTATACACTAGTATATCCAAAGACAAGTGCCTTGGATATACTAGTATACACTAGTACTAGTATATCCAAAGACAAGTGCCTTGGATATACTAGTACTAGTATACACTAGTACTAGTATATCCAAAGACAAGTGCCTTGGATATACTAGTATACACTAGTACTAGTATATCCAAAGACAAGTGCCTTGGATATACTTGTACTAGTATACACTAGTACTAGTATATCCAAAGACAAGTGCCTTGGATATACTAGTACTAGTATACACTAGTACTAGTATATCCAAAGACAAGTGCCTTGGATATACTAGTACTAGTATACACTAGTACTAAGTGCTTTGGATATACTAGTATACACTAGTACTAGTATATCCAAAGACAAGTGCCTTGGATATACTAGTACTAGTATACACTAGTACTAGTATATCCAAAGACAAGTGCCTTGGATATACTAGTATACACTAGTACTAGTATATCCAAAGACAAGTGCCTTGGATATACTTGTACTAGTATACACTAGTACTAGTATATCCAAAGACAAGTGCCTTGGATATACTAGTACTAGTATACACTAGTACTAGTATATCCAAAGACAAGTGCCTTGGATATACTAGTACTAGTATACACTAGTACTAAGTGCTTTGGATATACTAGTATACACTAGTACTAGTATATCCAAAGACTAGTGCCTTGGATATACTAGTACTAGTATACACTAGTACTAGTATATCCAAAGACAAGTGCCTTGGATATACTAGTATACACTAGTACTAGTATATCCAAAGACAAGTGCCTTGGATATACTAGTATACACTAGTACTAGTATATCCAAAGACAAGTGCCTTGGATATACTAGTACTAGTATACACTAGTACTAGTATATCCAAAGACAAGTGCTTTGGATATACTAGTATACACTAGTACTAGTATATCCAAAGACAAGTGCCTTGGATATACTAGTACTAGTATACACTAGTACTAGTATATCCAAAGACAAGTGCCTTGGATATACTAGTACTAGTATACACTAGTACTAGTATATCCAAAGACAAGTGCCTTGGATATACTAGTACTAGTATACACTAGTACTAGTATACACAGTAGTTGGGTTGGGAACTGGAGGGTCGCCGGTTCAAGTCCCCGTTCATACCAAAGTATGGTGGTGGACTGGTAACTGGAGAGGTGCCAGTTCACCTCCTGGGCACTGCCAAGGTGCTCTTGGGCAAGGCACCAAACCCCCAACTGGTCGGAGCGCCCCCCCCCCACCACTCTGACATCTCTCCATTAGTGCATGTACAGGACCTGAGCATGTGTGTAATGTGTATAATAACAGTGTGTAAATTGTAATTTCCCTTTGTGGGATTAATAAAGTATACATTATTATTACTACTATTATTAGTATACTAGTACTTTACACCAGACGTACTGCGATCCTTCTTACCGAGCGTGTACAGCACCTGTCCTGAGGTCAGCTGCGTCAGCTGGACGTCGCTGCTTCGAGCTCCGTGAAGAACTCGTGAGGAGAGTCGAGCTGCGATCCTGCTTCCTCCCTCGGAAACACCCCCCCCCTTCACACTTCCTGTTCGTCTGATCACGTCTGCCAATCAACGACGAGATGCAGCAAGATAACCAATCACATCGTGAGAAAATACGACACATATAACAATATCAACTTCACTTAAACTTCAAATTCACTTAAAACAAAAAAAAGCTTCCTTCTTTTTACTTGTAATTACAGTAAAATAAAAGCTTTTTTTTTTTACAACTTTACATATTTTTTTGTCAATTTCACTTGTTAACCCTCCTGTTGTCCTCGGGTCAAATTTGACCCCTTTAAAAAAAAAAAGTATCTGAAATATGAGTTTCTTTTTAACCAAATTACCACAAAAAATGGATTGAATTCCTTCCAACGCTCTTTGTAAATACAATGAATCACTTTTATTCCTCTGATCTTAACTATTAGTTAAAATAATTCATAATTTTTGCATTTTTTAACTCAAATATTAGGTATAATTCTATATAAATGAGGGTTATTGAGCATGAATTCCAAAAAGTAGTAAAACTGGTAAGGTGGTGTTGGTGAAAATTAAGAAAAAGTCTGAATAAGGATGAAAAAGTCAATTTATCTGAATAAGGATGAAAAAGTGTATTTATGAATGGCCGCTCGCCCCTTTGTTGTTTTGTGTGTACGTGCTGCAGTATAAGATCTAATTTGATTATACGTTTGTTCCTCTGCTGTTTTGATGATTCAATAATAAATAAACTAACTGGGAGCGTTCTGATTATCATTTTTGGTTGATTTAAATTCATTTTGAACACGTAAAAAATAACAAAAAGGGTCAAATTGACCCATTTTCCTACATCAATGTTCTTTTTAATTCCCCAAAATAACATGATTGATTCCACCAACGCTCTTTGCCAATTACAAATCTCTACTTTCATTAATTTTGGGGCGTCTTATTCAATTTTATAGCATTTGAAACCAAATTGAAGTGTTTTTGAAATAGTATTGAGAGTAAAAGTTGACATATTCCAGTCTGTGATTATCATCAACATCCATTCCTTTAATTTTAGTCTCAATAATTCCTAATTTCTGCTTTTCTAACTCAAACATTAGGTATAATTTCCTATAAATGAGGTTTATTGACCATAAATTCCAAAAATAACTGTAAAACTAAAGTTAATAAGTTAGTGTTACGTAGTGTTGAACATTGAAAAAAAGCGTCAAGTGTTGAAAAAGGGACAAAAACGTAAGAAAAAGTAAAAAACAACAAAAAGTTGATTTTTAGTTTTGACGGGAAGACAACACGAGGGTTAACTAGTCTTTCGGGTAAAGTGAGAAACACGTAACGCAGTCGGTTCTTCGTGGTTTCCCACCTGACGGCGACTTGAACTCACCGCTGTCGTCTCCCCCGACGGTCCACACCTGCAGGTCGGAGCTCCGCCCGTCGTTGGTAACGACACACCTGCAGGACGGTAACAGGAAGTTCATTTACATTTTCAAAACAAAAGTCTTTACTGTGCTGGACTCAAGTTAATAAGGTCTGACGTTAAAAACAACATACTATACTATGACTATTCAACATACTATGACTTTATTCAACATGCTATACTTGGACTATATTCAACATGCTATAGTATGACTTTATTCAACATGCTATAGTATGACTATATTCAACATGCTATAGTATGACTTTATTCAACATGCTATAGTATGACTATATTCAACATGCTATAGTATGACTTTATTCAACATACTATACTATGACTATTCAACATACTATACTATGACTATATTCAACATACTATACTATGACTTTATTCAACATACTATACTATGACTATATTCAACATACTATGACTTTATTCAACATACTATGACTTTATTCAACATACTATGACTTTATTCAACATACTACACTATGACTATTCAACATACTATACTATGACTATATTCAACATACTATACTATACTATGACTTTATTCAACATACTATGACTTTATTCAACATACTACACTATGACTATTCAACATACTATGACTATTCAACATACTATACTATGACTATTCAACATACTATGACTTTATTCAACATGCTATACTTGGACTATATTCAACATGCTATAGTATGACTTTATTCAACATGCTATAGTATGACTATATTCAACATGCTATAGTATGACTATATTCAACATGCTATAGTATGACTATATTCAACATGCTATAGTATGACTTTATTCAACATGCTATAGTATGACTATATTCAACATGCTATAGTATGACTATATTCAACATGCTATAGTATGACTTTATTCAACATACTATACTATGACTATTCAACATACTATACTATGACTATATTCAACATACTATACTATGACTTTATTCAACATACTATACTATGACTTTATTCAACATACTATACTATGACTATATTCAACATACTATACTATGACTTTATTCAACATACTATGACTTTATTCAACATACTACACTATGACTATTCAACATACTATACTATGACTATATTCAACATACTATACTATACTATGACTTTATTCAACATACTATGACTTTATTCAACATGCTATACTTGGACTATATTCAACATGCTATAGTATGACTTTATTCAACATACTATACTATGACTATTCAACATACTATACTATGACTATATTCAACATACTATACTATGACTTTATTCAACATACTATACTATGACTTTATTCAACATACTATACTATGACTATATTCAACATACTATACTATGACTTTATTCAACATACTATGACTTTATTCAACATACTACACTATGACTATTCAACATACTATGACTATTCAACATACTATACTATGACTATTCAACATACTATGACTTTATTCAACATGCTATACTTGGACTATATTCAACATGCTATAGTATGACTTTATTCAACATGCTATAGTATGACTATATTCAACATGCTATAGTATGACTATATTCAACATGCTATAGTATGACTTTATTCAACATGCTATAGTATGACTATATTCAACATGCTATAGTATGACTATATTCAACATGCTATAGTATGACTATATTCAACATGCTATAGTATGACTTTATTCAACATGCTATAGTATGACTATATTCAACATGCTATAGTATGACTTTATTCAACATGCTATAGTATGACTTTATTCAACATGCTATAGTATGACTATATTCAACATGCTATAGTATGACTTTATTCAACATGCTATACTATGACTATATTCAACATGCTATAGTATGACTTTATTCAACATGCTATACTATGACTATTCAACATACTATGACTATTCAACATACTATGACTATTCAACATACTATACTATGACTATATTCAACATACTATACTATGACTATATTCAACATACTATACTATGACTTTATTCAACATACTATACTATGACTATATTCAACATACTATACTATACTATGACTTTATTCAACATACTATGACTTTATTCAACATACTACACTATGACTATTCAACATACTATACTATGACTATTCAACATACTATACTATGACTATATTCAACATACTATACTATGACTATTCAACATACTATACTATGACTTTATTCAACATACTATGACTTAATTCAACATACTATGACTTTATTCAACATGCTATACTTGGACTATATTCAACATGCTATAGTATGACTTTATTCAACATGCTATAGTATGACTATATTCAACATGCTATAGTATGACTTTATTCAACATGCTATAGTATGACTATATTCAACATGCTATAGTATGACTTTATTCAACATGCTATAGTATGACTATATTCAACATGCTATAGTATGACTTTATTCAACATGCTATAGTATGACTATATTCAACATGCTATACTATGACTATATTCAACATGCTATAGTATGACTATATTCAACATGCTATAGTATGACTTTATTCAACATGCTATACTATGACTATTCAACATACTATGACTTTATTCAACATGCTATACTATGACTATTCAACATACTATGACTATTCAACATACTATGACTATTCAACATACTATACTATGACTATATTCAACATACTATACTATGACTATATTCAACATACTATACTATGACTTTATTCAACATACTATACTATGACTATATTCAACATACTATACTATGACTATATTCAACATACTATGACTTTATTCAACATACTATACTATGACTATATTCAACATACTATACTATGACTTTATTCAACATACTATGACTTTATTCAACATACTATACTATGACTATATTCAACATACTATACTATGACTTTATTCAACATACTATGACTTAATTCAACATACTATACTATGACTATTCAACATACTATGACTATTCAACATACTATACTATGACTATATTCAACATACTATACTATGACTTTATTCAACATACTATGACTTTATTCAACATACTATGACTTTATTCAACATACTATGACTTTATTCAACATACTATGACTTTATTCAACATACTATGACTTTATTCAACATACTATGACTTTATTCAACATACTATGACTTTATTCAACATACTATACTATGACTATTCAACATTATGATGACTTTATTCAACATATTATGATGACTTTATTCAACATATTATGACTTTATTCAACATACTATGACTTTATTCAACATATTATGATGACTTTATTCAACATACTATTACTTTATTTTCGACATACTATACTGACTTTTTCTCACGACATTTTGGTTCTCGGGGGGTTGATGACTGAGTGTCATTTTAAGCAGACAGCATATGATTGGAAAACATGTCCAAAATATAATTTCCATCTCCTTTCCACATTAAACTGCTGAGTTGTAAATTGTCAACTTTAGCTAACTGCACTAACGCCGTTAACGTATAAACCCCACAACGGTCAGGAGGCAACGATGTTCTCATAAAACCGTGAACATCTAACAGCTGAATCCCGTCTCTTATGGTTAACAGTCTCACCTCGTCCCTGGGACGTGTCTGAGGCAGCAAACGGGACCCTCTGCGAACCCACCGTGGACAACTTTGAAGTCTCGTTCTGCACAGAGACCCTGAACACAACACACAAACAGCAGAGGCTAAAAGTGACATTTGGATTTTGCGTTTATAGAAGATAAAACCCCCAAAGCTTGGACTGATTTGTTACCTTGTTTTCATCAGCAAAGAGTTTCATAGGTAAACGCAGCTCCAGGATTTCATTGTTAGACGACCTGTATCCTGCGACGCACACGGCTGTAAACATATTAAATAATATGTTAAAATTGGAATTTGAGTGTGAGAACATCTCTTCTTGTGTCAGGTTGTTCAACATATCCAATGTATGCGTAAAATTCTGTTTATAATAGTATTCATCTCTATATCTATTCAGTACATATCCATGTCCTGCACTATGGAACCAGTGTATATCCTGTACCTGCTGCTATTGCACTTCTGGTTAGACCCAAACTGCATTTCGTTGCCTTGTACCTGTACCTGTGTAATGACAATAAAGTTGAATCTAATCTAATCTTCCTGTTGTTATTTTTTTGGTGGATGAAAGAAACTGGAGCCTTTAATCTGCAAACCTTCAAAGCTAACAGCTAGCGCTAACTAGCTAGCTCGGGTGGCAAAAAGCAGAAGACATTAGGCGATCAAAATGTTAAATTTGATGAAGTTAAAACACAGTGAAAGTGTCAGAGTTCCTGATAAAAACACAGACAACACCCAAAAATAAGTGGATGTCTATTTTAATGTCCACAGTGTTAGCACGGTTAGCATTGCTGAGCATCTGTCCTACCTGACAGAAGACAAGCAGGGCATGATTCAGGGCCTATTTTTAAATAAATGGGACCATAATTTTAAAAATGAACATCATGCTGCGTTGAACACGTGAAACTAGCGATTAAAACCATAAAGTTGTTAATAATAGTTGTAATAAATCAAGTGAGAAACAGGCAGATGTTCACGTAGACTGCTAAAAAAACAGACATCTTTGAAGAAACTAGAATATAAGACATGTTTTTACTTATTTTATAACTTTTTTGTTAAGTACATAATTCCACGTGTGTTCATTCATAGTTTTGATGCCTTCAGTGATAATCTACAATGTAAATAGTCATGAAAATAAATTATATATATATATATATATATATATATATATATATATATATCTGAACTCACTCCTCCCTGATGTCCACTCGATGACCTGGGTCGGATGTTCCAGCTGATACACATGAAGATCTTTGTACCTGAGAAACCAGACAGGTGTTAAAGACTTCACACAAGGACCAAAATCAGACAAATTGCCCAAAAAAATTCAGAAACATTGGGACGATGGATTGTTTTTTTTTAACACGTTTATTTTGAAATTTAGTGAAATTATTTCCGTGTTAACATCTTGTCACAGAAACCAATATTTTTACTATATTTCTGCCTGTTTCATTGCTTACATCTGAATTAAAGACATACAGATGTACACTTGGCTATGTTTAGACGTCCCCAAATCATATTAATACACTCCACGATTGGTCATTAGTGAAGTTTATGTTCATTTTTATGCAAAAGTGTACCTTCTTTCTATAAACCTGTTTTTGTTTGTTTTTTACACCAAACCCCATCCAAATGTTTTTATATTTAATATTTGCTATCTCAGAGCTAAGCACCCATACCTTAGCTATACATTACGACTTATTTTATTTAAATCAATAGAAAGGACTCTTCAATTCGGCATGGATGGAGTCCACCAAAGATAAGTTTCTTAAAACATACTTTACATATTGTTGCGTTGGTTTTGGCACACAGCGGATAACTAACTCTTCTTAATCTCGACCTTTTAACAAAATGGGGGACTGCTAAGTTTAGTAAAAGCAAGCCGAATTGAAAAATGACTAAATTAGATGCAGGAAATGTCTTTTAATATCATCTATACGTAACGTACATGCGGGTAAGTAAGGAGAAATAAAACTTTGACGATATTAAAGTGGAGTCCGGTTTGCAGGGACAGCTACCAGCTAACGTACAGTGTTAAACAAAGAGGATACATTTCTCACGTTTTCAGGGTCTCGATGAACCAGTCGTCTAAAATATCATTAAAGTCCGTTTCTTCCATCTCAGCCATCACCTAACCTGACTGCAGGCATGGGTCTGTTGTTGTTTCACTTCCTGTATGTCTCATTCTTGAGTTTATTGGTGGTTAATTTAAGGAATGGATCAAGTTTCCCCGCCCCCTGCTGGACAGGAGCTCCATGCTTTAGTAGTTCAGCCACAGACGGTATATACTATATATTGATATTATATTTAATGTAATGGCCAATTTGGCTATATACGTTTGTTATGTGTGTTGTGTGTGTGTGTGTGCGGTAGGCCTGCGTAAATGGTTGTTTGTTACGTCACCTGCGCACCTGTTTGTGGGTGCTAATTGGAGATTATAAAGGGAATCACAGGTGAGGTGGATGGGAGATCTGGATCTGGGAAGCCATACAGTTTTTCAACCTCAGCTGTGTGAGAGTAATGTTTTTAGATCTCGTCGTTCTCGGCTTTTAATCACTCAACTTGGTCTTTTTGTACGTGCTTTTATCTAAACTTTTTGTACAATAAAGGATTAAACGTACGACGACGGCGGACCTCATTATTTGCACCTGCAAGAGTTGGAAAGGGCTTCAGATTTCACCCAGTGGCTTTATTAGTGGACAGACTCTACATTTAATATTAAGGGTCTATGAGTTCAGCCCAGCCTTGCAGCTCCAGACCGCTCGTGGTGTCTTCCCGTTAACCGTCAACTTGTCCTTCCAGGTCAAAATTGAAAATTAACATTTTTTTGTGCATTTCCAATGTTTTTGTCACTTTTTCCAGCTTTTGGTGCTTTTTTTTTTAAAAACCTGAGTTGGTTGGTTTAATAGATTGTACACTTGTTCATGGAATTCATGGTCAACAAAGCTCATTTATATCAAATTATACATAAGTTTTTAGTTAAAATTATGAATTATTTTGACTAAAAGTTAAGATCAGAGGACGTTGAGTGGATCCCAGATGGGTAGATGTCAAAGTTTAGTCCCCATACTGTTTTTAAAAAGAATTCAAATGCTATAAGATTAAATAAAACACCCAAAAAATTCAATAAAAGTAATCATTAATTTTACCTGAAGAATGTCGTATGATATCATCCATGTTATTTTTGGGCAATTTGGTTGAAAAAAATCCATATTTCTGATTTAAAACACTTAGAAACGGGTCAATTTAGCCCATTTTTTAAGTTTTTTATATCAGAAATATGGGTTTCTTACAACCATATTACCCAAAATAACATGGATGCATGCACGTTGTATGTATGGAAGCCATGCAACATTCTTCGCAGGTACAATTGATGATTATTTTTATTGAATTTGGGACGTTTTAGTCAATTTTGTAGCATTTGAAAGAAAAAAAATTGGTTTTAAAACATATCCTGACAAACTTGGACAGATACCAGTCTGTGGTTCACTCAACGTGCTTTGATCTGAACTTAAATTCAAAACAATTCATAATTAAAAAATGAGGTATTTCATATAAATTAGGTTTATTGACCATGAATTTAACCCTTGTGTTGTCTTCCCGTCGACCATGAAAAATCGCTTTTTCTGACATTTTTGTCACTTTTTCAATGTTGTGGGAGCTTTTTTTGATGTTTTTTCCAAAGTTATTTGATATTTCTAATGTTGACATTTTCATCTTATTTCAAAGGCCCATTTTTTGTGATGAAAAAAACACTGAAAATGGGTCAAATTTGACCCGAGGACAACATGAGGGTTAAAAAAAAAGTGTCAAGAACAGTTAATTTTCAAATTTGGACCCGAAAGACAACAAATTCCTGACGGACGGGAAGAACACACGAGGGTTAAAAGAGGAAAATGTTCATTTTGCTTTTTTAATAGTCACAAAATTTGACATTAGACATATTTATCTGTTGTAGACAACAGTAGGCCTACGTGTGTGTAGACGTGTCTGTGTGTGTGTGTAGCTCTGTTGTGTTGTTGTTAATGTTAATGTCGTCCTATGTGTGTATATCTCTGTTGTGTTGTTGTTAATGTTAATGTCGTCCTATGTGTGTATATCTCTGTTGTGTTGTTAATGTTAATGTTGTCCTATGTGTGTATAGCTCTGTTGTGTTGTTGTTAATGTTGTCCTATGTGTGTATATCTCTGTTGTGTTGTTAATGTTAATGTTGTCCTATGTGTGTATAGCTCTGTTGTGTTGTTGTTAATGTTGTCCTATGTGTGTATAGCTCTGTTGTGTTGTTGTGTTGTTGTTAATGTTGTCCTATGTGTGTATAGCTCTGTTGTGTTGTTGTTAATGTTAATGTTGTCCTATGTGTGTATAGCTCTGTTGTGTTGTTGTTGTTAATGTTGTCCTATGTGTGTATAGCTCTGTTGTGTTGTGTTGTTGTGTTGTTGTCCTATGTGTGTATAGTGGACCTGTTGCAGCCCGGATCTCTGACGTCAGTTCCAGCGTCCCCGCTCCATACTGGACTCATTTTAAAGGCTTTTGTTGACATCATTCCCTGAGACATGGAGGCGAGGGGTAAGTAGGGAAAAACAACAGAATTACCCTTTAATGTTTTTAGGTTTGACTCCGGCAGCTGGTGACCACAGCCGACACTTCTGCTGATCTTCATCACTCCGGCTGTTATTTACCCTCCTCCTCCTCCTCTTCTTCCTCCTCCTCCTCTGCCTGTCGTTCTGTTCTTCCTGCTGTCTGACAGGAGAGAGACTGAGTCACATCTCTGTCCGTCCCTCTTCCTCTCAGAGACTGGATCAGCAGCTCTCAGTGTGGACACGCATGCAGCAGTTGTTGTTGTTTTCTCCGATTAATCAATTAATTAACCTTTAATTAAATTGTCCCGCTTTAATGCACGGCTGCAATCACCCAGATCCCAACTTATTTAAAAAGTGGGCCTATATACTTACAGCATCCATCTTCATCCATCTTATCCGGTATCGGGTCTCGGGGGCAGCAGCTCCAGTAGGGAACCCCAAACTTCCCTTTCCCGAGCCACATCAACCAGCTCCAACTGGGGGATCCCGAGGTGTTCCCAGGCCAGGTTGGAGATATAATCCAGCTGGGAGGAGGCCTCGGGGAAGACCCAGGACTAGGTGGAGGGACGTCCAGCTGGGAGGAGGCCTCTGGGAAGACCCAGGACTAGGTGGAGGGACGTCCAGCTGGGAGGAGGCCTCTGGGAAGACCCAGGACTAGGTGGAGGGACGTCCAGCTGGGAGGAGGCCTCGGGTAAGACCCAGGACTAGGTGGAGGGACGTCCAGCTGGGAGGAGGCCTCGGGGAAGACCCAGGACTAGGTGGAGGGACGTCGAGCTGGGAGGAGGCCTCGGGGAAGACCCAGGACTAGGTGGAAGGACGTCCAGCTGGGAGGAGGCCTCGGGGAAGACCCAGGACTAGGTGGAGGGACGTCCAGCTGGGAGGAGGCCTCGGGGAAGACCCAGGACTAGGTGGAGGGACGTCCAGCTGGGAGGAGGCCTTGGGCAAGACCCAGGACTAGGTGGAGGGACGTCCAGCTGGGAGGAGGCCTCGGGGAAGACCCAGGACTAGGTGGAGGGACGTCCAGCTGGGAGGAGGCCTTGGGCAAGACCCAGGACTAGGTGGAGAGATTATATCTCCAACCTGGCCTGGGAACGCCCGGGATCCCCCAGTTGGAGCTGGTTGATGTGGCTCGGGAAAGAGAAGTTTAGGGTCCCCTACTGGAGCTGCTGCCCCCGAGACCCGATACCAGATAAGCGGATGAAGATGGATGGAAGTAGATTTGTTATGATCTGTGATGTCAGCTTTGTTTTAAATGTGAATATCTTCTAGTTTCTTCTCTCCTCTGTGACAAGAAACTGGATCTCTTTGAGTTGTGAACAAAACAAGACCACCGCGGACGTCACCTCGGGCTTTTTGGGAAACACTGATCCACATTTTTCACCATTTTTGGCCATTTTACAGACCAAAAAAAACAACTATTCCACTCATCTGGGAAAAAAAATACCCAGATTAGTCAACAATTAAAATAACATTTAGTTGCAGCCCCATATGCAGAGTTCCTTCGGTGCTTTTGCCCTCATAAGCACCAGTTTTACAGTCGTCTGTGTATTTTAAGCAACACCAGGCAACTGAAACGAACACTGCCTGTTAAAAAACACACTCAGGCGAAGATAATAAACACATTTAAGGCTGCCACTCGACAAGTTATCAGAAACTAAGCGCCACCGCTCTGTTTTCTTTTCCCTGCTGTTCTGCCAAACTCGCAGCAGGAGAGCGCTGTGTTTTTCATCAGATATGATAATTATCGGACTCTCTCAGACGAGCCGGAGCGGAGAGTCAATACAATCCCAGCAGGTCCTAATAAAGGAGAACAACCCAAAACGCCTGTGGTGATGAGAGGCTGAATGTTTGTTATATCCGGATGTTCACAGATATATAAATACAGTAAATGTTCTGTATTTATGAAGCGCTTTCTGCTCACCTACACCTACAGCAGTGTGGTTGTCTGCCAAAAGCTTTCAGGAACTGACTTTTTATCCAATTTTAAGCCACATTTTTACACTAGACTTTTCAGATCTTGGAGGTTTTTAAAGGTGTCACAATGGACTTTAATTTTGACATTCATTTAAAATGAGTTTTCGATTTTGAATGTCGAAATTAAAAGCAGGATTGTCAATTCCCAGAGTATTTCTCTCTCTCTCCACCCCTGCCTACTATTTGTTGACAATAAGAAAAATAAAGAATAACGAGAATAAAGAATAACGAGAGACGTATCTTTTAAAATTTTCATTTAGGATTTTATGAATTAGGATTAAACAGAAAATAGAAATTATTTTGGGCTGTGAGTTGATGAAAAGTGAAAAGATGCAGTACATTTTTAATAGGATCAGCGGTCAACAACCCTCATTTTTAATCAGCAGCTCATCACTAATTGCTTAATTACACAGCTGCTGTCAGTCCGTGTGGCTTTGTTTGTGTTGGCAGCTAAACAGAAAGCACTGACATCAGAGAGCTGAATGTAATACTACACATCAGACGGTCAACAGCGTCCCCGAATATTATTATTATTATTCAACCTGATGACAACATGAGGACA
>JABXJD010000244.1:140000-152500 GCA_013375575.1 Percina caprodes | reverse complement strand
TGCACATAAACTGATGCATCAGCCTTCCTCACACCTGGAATAAATAAAGAAATAAATACAGCTGAACGGACAAAGACGAGAGCGGCACCTGCATAAATAAATCAGAAAGGAGGATGTTACACTCTCGCCCACACACTGTTTTGTTGACAGGTGGTGTTGGCAAAGTGCAGAGAAGAAACAACAGGGACGACTGAAAAGACATGAATAAAGAATATTAAGAACTCAATATGTAAATTATACGAATAGCATACCCGTTAGGAACAATCTGTTGCGGTTGTTAGTCCTTGAGTGTCATGGGTTGGGGTCTTGTTGGGATTATTTTTCCCTTTTTTTTGCCTCCTTGTGTGTGTTTCTTAGTTTTCTCCCTGGTTTTGTGTTGTTGATCCTGTCTGTAAGTGTCTGTTTGTCCTACTTCCTGTTTTATGTTGATAGTCTGGTTTCCTGTCTTGTATTGTCTTGTCTAGCTTGACTTTTGTCGGTCTGATTGTCCTGCCCCGCCCTAATGTAATTCACCTGATGTCTCACCTGTTCCCTGTTACCTCGTTCCCTCTCGTCTTTAACCCCCGCGTTACTACCTCTCGTATTTAACCCCCGTGTTGCTACCTCTCGTATTTAACCCCCGCGTTCCCTTTTTTATTTAACCCCCGTGTTACTACCTCTCGTATTTAACCCCCGTGTTACTACCTCTCGTATTTAACCCCCGTGTTGCTACCTCTCGTATTTAACCCCCGCGTTCCCTTTTTTATTTAACCCCCGTGTTACTACCTCTCGTATTTAACCCCCGCGTTACTACCTCTCGTATTTAATTACTACCTCTCGTATTTAACCCCGTTACTACTTAACCCCGTTACTACCTCTCGTATTTAACCCCCGCGTTACTACCTCTCGTATTTAACCCCCGCGTTACTACTTAACCCCCGCGTTACTACCTCTCGTATTTAACCCCCGCGTTACTACCTCTCGTATTTAACCCCCGCGTTACTACCTCTCGTATTTAACCCCCGTGTTGCTACCTCTCGTATTTAACCCCCGCGTTACTACCTCTCGTATTTAACCCCGCGTTCCCTTTTTTATTTAACCCCCGTGTTACTACCTCTCGTATTTAACCCCCGCGTTCCCTTTTTTATTTAACCCCCGTGTTACTACCTCTCGTATTTAACCCCCGCGTTACTACCTCTCGTATTTAACCCCCGCGTTACTACCTCTCGTATTTAACCCCCGCGTTACTACTTAACCCCGCGTTACTACCTCTCGTATTTAACCCCCGCGTTACTACCTCTCGTATTTAACCCCCGCGTTACTACCTCTCGTATTTAACCCCCGCGTTACTACCTCTCGTATTTAACCCCCGCGTTACTACCTCTCGTATTTAACCCCTGTATTCCCTTTTGCCAGTTTAACCCGTCGGCGTGTCCAGACCTTGAGTTTGTTGTGCCATATGTTCCAGATGTTCCAGATGTTCCAGTTGTTCCAGTTGTTCCATATGTTCCAGATGTTCCATATGTTCCAGATGTTCCAGTTGTTCCAGTTGTTCCAGATGTTTCAGTTGTTCCAGATGTTCCAGATGTTCCAGTTGTTCCAGATGTTCCAGTTGTTCCAGATGTTTCAGTTGTTCCAGATGTTTCAGTTGTTCCAGATGTTTCAGTTGTTCCAGATGTTCCAGTTGTTCCATGTTTCAGTTGTTCCATGTTTCAGTTGTTCCAGTTGTTCCAGTTGTTTCAGTTGTTCCAGATGTTCCATATGTTCCATATGTTCCAGTTGTTCCAGTTGTTCCAGTTGTTCCAGTTGTTCCAGTTGTTCCATATGTTCCAGATGTTTCAGTTGTTCCAGTTGTTCCAGATGTTTCAGTTGTTCCAGTTGTTCCAGATGTTTCAGTTGTTCCAGTTGTTCCAGATGTTCCAGTTGTTCCAGTTGTTCCAGATGTTCCAGTTGTTCCAGATGTTCCAGTTGTTCCAGTTGTTCCAGTTGTTCCAGATGTTCCAGTTGTTCCAGATGTTCCAGTTGTTCCAGTTGTTCCAGTTGTTCCCTCGGACTTTAATTCCCGTGAGTTTTTTCCCTGCCTTTGTTCCCAGTTTTTTTGCAGTTCTTTTCCCCGGGACCTTTTTGGATTTTGGGACTGTTTTGAGTTTTCCGTTTGGACTGTTTATTCTGTTAACCCTCATGTTGTCCTCATGTTGTCCTCATGTTGTCCTCATGTTGTCCTCATGTTGTCCTCATGTTGTCTTCATGTTGTCCTCATGTTGTCTTCATGTTGCCCTCATGTTGTCCTCATGTTGTCCTCATGTTGTCCTCATGTTGTCCTCATGTTGTCCTCATGTTGCCCTCATGTTGTCCTCATGTTGTCCTCATGTTGTCCTCATGTTGTCCTCATGTTGTCCCCATGTTGTCCTATATCAATCTTCTTTTTAATTCCCCAAAATAACATGATTGATTCCACCAACGCTCTTTGCCAAGTACAAATCTCTACTTTCATTAATTTTGGGGCGTCTTATTCAATTTTATAGCATTTGAAACCAAATTGAAGTGTTTTGAAATAGTATTGAGAGTAAAAGTTGACATATTCCAGTCTGTGATTATCATCAACATCCATTCCTTTAATTTTAGTCTCAATAATTCATAATTTCTGCTTTTCTAACTCAAACATTAAGTATAATTTCCTATAAATGAGGTTTATTGACTATAAATTCCAAAAATAACTGTAAAATTAAAAAGGTAATAAGTTAGCGTTATGTAGTGTTAAATGTAAAAAAAGTGACAAACAGTGAAAAAATTTTGAAAAAAAGGACAAAAACGTAAGAAAAAGTTAAAAACATCAATAAAAAGCGTCAACAAAAGTGTGTATTTTCAATTTCAATGCCGAGCCGTAACACTTTAGGATCTTATATACAAGTTTTTTCTCTGCAGAGAAAAACCTTAATTGCTGCAATGATTCCCTTGGTTTAGATTCTGGGTTTTCTGTGTAAAAGGGTCTAAAATAAATTAAAACAGAATACCTCTGCTGGGTTTTATTCTAGTCACACTGGTCTGCAGAAGCAGAAATGTTCCCACTGAGATGAAAAAGGAAATTGTTTTTATTTGGTATGTGGGAGAAAAACAACTTATTTTCCTATTTAATGTTTTTATAAGTTTGAAATGGCTTATTGAGGTACTAACAAAAGTTATTTTATCTTAAAAATTGGAAATATTTGTGTACAAAACATCCATATTTCTGTTATTTTGACACTTGCTTTCCACCTTGCTTTTTGTTTTTTACAATTCGCCTCTTCTAAATGTCGTTCACAGCTCAATACTGCCACCTTGTGAAAGGACTCACATGCATATATATACACAATTATTTGATGCAAATAGGCATAAATATACACACAATTATTTGATGCAAATAGGCATATATATACACACAATTATTTGATGCAAATAGGCATATATATATATACACAATTATTTGATGCATATATATATATATATAATTATTTGATGCAAATAGGCATATATTTAGACATTTATTTGATGCAAATAGGCGTATATATACAATTATTTGATGCATATAGGCATATATATACACAGTTATTTGATGCATATATAAATATATATATATATACACAATTTGATGCATATATGCATTTATACGCAATTATTTGATGCATATATATATATATATATATATATATATATATATATATATATATATATATATATATATATATATATATATATATATATATACACACTTATTTGATGCATATATACACAATTATTTGATGCACATACACACATATATATATATATATATATATATATATATATACACACTTATTTGATGCATATATACACAATTATTTGATGCACATACACATATATATATATATATATATACACACAATTTGATGCACATAGGCAAATATACGCAATTATTTGATGCATATATATAATTATTTGATGCGTATATGCATATATATATATGTATATATATAAATAAATACAATTATTTGATGCAAATATTTAAGTAAATTTCAAATACGTTACATATGGCTCCCTTCACACTTTCTGTATTTTCTGTGTGTGATACAACAACAACAAACCCTGCCACCACGGACAGATGTTTCAGATGTTTCAGATGTTTCAGATGTTTCAGATGTTTCAGATGTTTGAGCTTTGCTCATCAACTGTGTGGGTGGGTTGAGGTGTGCAGAGTCCGTGTACCACACAATCAGGGACAGAAGTGACACAAAGTGATGCTTTTTTTTTAGACTTTCCTCTAAACAATGCTTTTTTCCCCTCTTAAATTAAAGAATAATTTTACTTCATTAGTCTCACATTACCAGCTCTATCCCCACAGCGCTGTGGCGTCAGGTCTGCCTACACCACAGACACATTCTGGGACTGTAGGAAAGAAAAACACTCCTGGTGGTTTGCATTTCTTTAAACCAATCACAATTGTCCTGGGCGGCGTTAAGCTCCAGACGCAGAGACAGTGGCTCTGCAAAATAGTCTCGGGGAGGAAAATTTGCACCCCGCAAAAGAAAACGCCAAATACAATATTAATCAAAGTTAACTGTTCACACAGTTCAGTAACGTGAGCTATTTAAATCAGCTGATACATGGTTACACCTCATTATCTCCATGGTTACACCTCATTATCTCTTACCCCACCAACCAGTCCCAAAACGTCCCAGTTAGAGAGGAGACGCCCTGAACATAGTCTTTTTAAAGCTTTACAATCATTCCCAGAAAGACCCAAGCAGACCTGCCTTGTTGGACCATCCGAATGTTCTTCAAAACTTGACATTTTCAGCGTGTAGCTTGCTAGCTCAAAGTTTTTTGTTGTTTCCCGTAGAGAAGGGATTTTGAGAACAGCAACGCACACAGAGCAGAAGGTGAGGGATAAAGCCTGACATCCTTTATCCTGGAAATTAACTTCCATTGACTACTTCTTCAAGGCACAAAACAAGATGGTATTTTGGTTGAACTGGTCACAACATGTGAACATGTGCAACCAGTGACAAAGAGCGGTAAGCATTGCTTAGTTTTAAAGGGGCACAAGTTTTAGAGGTTGGGAACTTCTGGCATTATCTGCATGTGTAATACAGAAAATATTCAAATGTGAAATGTGTTGGCCTGACAAAGATCCAAGGAATGAGTCTGAACTGTCCCCTCTTAACATGTTCTATATGTCAATTCCTTGTAAAGTGCGAGCGTCTGCAGACTCACCTGAGGAACAGGTAATCACAGGACATGTCCCACTCACAGTCATCAAACACCAGCACCCGGAAGTCACAGGAAGTACACCTCAACTGGTGGCATGATCTGTCGATACAGCTCTCTTGTCAGTACTTGTATACAGAAGTGTGTTTTTACAGTTAATATTAAGGGTGGCACGGTTCAGTTTGTATCACGGTTTTAGGCTCATGGTTTTCGGTTCTGTATGGTTCATGTTGTTATTTTTTCATTTAAATCTTTAAAAATCCAGTTCCGGTCTCGGACATTTTTTAATGATAGCCCTATGTATCATTATAAAACAAAAACAGGCGAAACATGACAGACGCTCTCGTTAGAAAATCAGTTTTTCACACCTCTTGGATGTGGCTGTTCCTACACCGTTTGTGACAGAGCTCCCGCCAACGAACACAGGACAGCATCTGGAAGCAAAACAAACAGCGCAGATTGATAAAATCAGCTTCCAAATTTAAGAGAATCTAACAAGCCAACAGAACTGGAACTGAAGACTAATAGCATTATTATAGCAGAACCTGGGGAACACCTAGTCTGTAATTTCATACATGTACACACCTATTTAAGAGACAAAAATGTGTCCAAAACAAAAGTTACTGCCAGTTATTTTGGTGGTTAATGCCGTAAAAGACCAAACATTTTAAACACTAAAAAGATATCTATTTCATTCTGAACACAAGCTAACTATTACTGACATTCTGCATATTTACTTTAGCTTGTAGCCAGGGCTGCAGTACTCGAGTCCGGTCTTGGACTCCGGACTCAAGACTGTTTTTCTTGGACTTGGACTTGTCTCGGTCACTGGTCTTGCCAAATATGGCTTCTGGTCTCGACGGAGTCTTAATTATGTTCATAATAATATTGGACGGAAAGTGAAACACTGACCACCTGATAGCCAATCACACACTAGATTATCCTGGCACGCCCTGCATCTGCGTGCCCTGCTAACGTTATTGTCAATCATTGTCATTGCTTCACACGCACTGTAACAAACAAAGATGTCTGCCAGTTCTACCATAACCAAATGTAGGTATAGAAATCAGCAGGAATCTCTCAGCACTGCGCTTTTAATCCTGTCCTGGACTCCTGGTCCTGTCCTGGTCCTGTACTGGTTTGGTCTGGTCTTGACTCGGACTTGAACCAAGGTGGTCAAACATATCAACAAGTGCTAATTCAAAGGCAACTGGATTTAAATTGAATGAAGACACACACAAAGCTACAACCAAACTTTCAAAATGTCTGAGTGCATTTCTTCCCTCTGCATATACCGGGTAATTATTATTCCCAGATGTATGTTTTTTATTCAGAATTAACTCATTCACTTACCTTCTCCCTCCAGACTGAGACGGCAGCTTCTTCTCGGCTTGTGTTCCTTTAGGAAATGCTTCAGTCTGAGATAAAAGAACAGATTACAGACAAGGTAAAATATACATTTTCAATTCATTTAAACCTGAATAGATGCATTACCACCATGCTTAATGCAACATTCACGTACATCTTGTCACTTTGCACACACAGGTGTCTGTCTCTCGGCTCTAATTTGTTTTTCATAAGACAGCCGAGACTTGGAGATGAGACAGCTGCGTGAGAATAATTTTTTGGAAGAGAAGTAATTTGCTCCGGAGCTGTGCATATTTGAGATACTGGCACTTTAGCTGAGTGTTTCCATTATAGCAACAATGAGTGTAAGCACAACTTCACGGGACCCTTGGATGAAAATGCTGCATTGTGCATTGCTGCATTCTGTATATTTGGAGTAAACATGCCAAATACAACCTTGATTCAGAACGCTGCTGCTCGGGTCCTCACTAAGACCAAGAGACTGGATCACATCACTCCAGTCCTCACTAAGACCAAGAGACTGGATCACATCACTCCAGTCCTCACTAAGACCAAGAGACTGGATCACATCACTCCAGTCCTCACTAAGACCAAGAGACTGGATCACATCACTCCAGTCCTCACTAAGACCAAGAGACTGGATCACATCACTCCAGTCCTCACTAAGACCAAGAGACTGGATCACATCACTCCAGTCCTCACTAAGACCAAGAGACTGGATCACATCACTCCAGTCCTCACTAAGACCAAGAGACTGGATCACATCACTCCAGTCCTCACTAAGACCAAGAGACTGGATCACATCCCTCCAGTCCTCACTAAGACCAAGAGACTGGATCACATCCCTCCAGTCCTCACTAAGACCAAGAGACTGGATCACATCACTCCAGTCCTCACTAAGACCAAGAGACTGGATCACATCACTCCAGTCCTCACTAAGACCAAGAGACTGGATCACATCACTCCAGTCCTCACTAAGACCAAGAGACTGGATCACATCACTCCAGTCCTCACTAAGACCAAGAGACTGGATCACATCACTCCAGTCCTCACTAAGACCAAGAGACTGGATCACATCACTCCAGTCCTCACTAAGACCAAGAGACTGGATCACATCACTCCAGTCCTCACTAAGACCAAGAGACTGGATCACATCACTCCAGTCCTCACTAAGACCAAGAGACTGGATCACATCACTCCAGTCCTCACTAAGACCAAGAGACTGGATCACATCCCTCCAGTCCTCACTAAGACCAAGAGACTGGATCACATCACTCCAGTCCTCACTAAGACCAAGAGACTGGATCACATCACTCCAGTCCTCACTAAGACCAAGAGACTGGATCACATCACTCCAGTCCTCACTAAGACCAAGAGACTGGATCACATCACTCCAGTCCTCACTAAGACCAAGAGACTGGATCACATCACTCCAGTCCTCACTAAGACCAAGAGACTGGATCACATCACTCCAGTCCTCACTAAGACCAAGAGACTGGATCACATCACTCCAGTCCTCACTAAGACCAAGAGACTGGATCACATCACTCCAGTCCTCACTAAGACCAAGAGACTGGATCACATCACTCCAGTCCTCACTAAGACCAAGAGACTGGATCACATCCCTCCAGTCCTCACTAAGACCAAGAGACTGGATCACATCACTCCAGTCCTCACTAAGACCAAGAGACTGGATCACATCACTCCAGTCCTCACTAAGACCAAGAGACTGGATCACATCACTCCAGTCCTCACTAAGACCAAGAGACTGGATCACATCACTCCAGTTCTGAAGTCCTTACACTGGCTTCCTGTGCCCCAAAGAATTGATTTCAAAGTTCTTTTGCTAGTTTATAAATCACTAAACGGTTTAGGGCCAAAATACATTTCTGATCTGCTAGTACACTATGACCCCCCCAGACCTCTAAGGTCATCTGGGACAGGTCTACTTTCTGTTCCTAGAGTCAGAACTAAACAGGGGGAAGCAGCGTTCAGTTTCTATGCTCCTCATATCTGGAACAAACTCCCAGAAACCTGCAGATCTGCTGCTACTCTCAGTTCTTTTAAACCAATGCTGAAGACCTTTCTTTAAATGATGCTCATTTCTTTAATATTTAATCTCTAATACTGCACTGTAACTTTTATTCCTGTGTTTTATCTGTTTTTATTTTGAAATGTTTCTTCTGTTTTTTATGGGTTTTATTTTCTTTTAACTGTTTTTATTGTTTTTAACTGATTTTGTGTAAAGCACTTTGAATTGCCCTGTTGCTGAAATGTGCTCTACAAATAAAGCTGCCTTGCCTTAAAATACTTATTACAGTCCAGGGTTTCTTTTATATCCTTAAGACAAATGTTATATGTATGTATAAGTGTATTAATATGTATGATGTTAGAAGAGGTGAGTACAATGAGTACTTGAATTAGCTTAGTGCTAACACTGTGAGAAGTGTTTCCTTGTTTTTGAATACTCTAACTTTAGTAAAAATGCTTTTGCCTTATATTATGGCTTTAATTTTAGGGAACTATTCCCTTAGCAGCACTCACTGAAGATATAGGTTGTCACAGGTACACTTACACACACACACACACACACACACACACACACCCTAATCTTTATCTGAAAAAGACCATTTGTGGTTGAAAAATTGTCCATATGGAGAAAGAGAAAAACTGGGAACGTGATAGCAGCGTGCAGGGATTTCTTTGTCATATACATACACACACACACACACACACACACACACACACACACACACACATACATACATGTTCACCTTTAGTTGAGGGGAATCGCTGAAGTCTTCCTCCATTAGTTCTTCCAGAAGCGCGTCGATATCGTCAGTGACGCTGCTTATCGGCTGGTCGGGTTTTGTGGTACTAAAGGAAACAAAATTATGAATAAAAACATCAATTCATACTTCTGAAAGTACACCTCTATGTTTATGATTCATCAATTTAAACCTTACACATACTGATATGTTATGAGCTGATTTGAGTATTTTTAGACACAATGTTTGTTTTCAGTATTTCTCCAGAATATAAGTCCTGGTAGTTTGGAGAGTGGAGTGTTTATAGCTTTGTGGAGGGAATTAAATATGGAAATTTGTTCTGGTGAGCTGGTTGATGTGGCTCGGGAAAGGGACGTTTGGGGTCCCCTACTGGAGCTGCTGCCCCCCCCCCCCTGACCCGATACCGGATAAGGGGATGAAGATGGATGGATGGATGTTCTGGTGTAGGGGGGTAAGTGGTGTGTTGGGTGAACTTCTCATGACTTTAGTATTTCTAAAATTCTGGCCACAGGATAATAAATAAATGAATGACATAACTTTGTTATTCTGGTTTTGCACATTACATTATACAATGTGTACATTATATTTTACACTGTAAGTAATGCAATTGTTATGTTAAACACTAAAAAGATATCTATTTCATTCTGAACACAAGCTAACTATTACTGACATTCTGTACATTTACTTTAGCTTGTAGCCAGGGCTGCAGTACTCGAGTCCGGTCTTGGACTCCGGACTCAAGACTGTTTTTCTTGGACTTGGACTTGTCTCGGTCACTGGTCTTGCCAAATATGGCTTCTGGTCTCGAGGAGTCCAGGTGTCTTAATTATGTTCATAATAATATTGGACGGAAAGTGAAACACTGGCCACCTGATAGCCAATCACACACTAGATTATCCTGGCACGCCCCTGCATCTGCGTGCCCTGCTAACGTTAATAGGCTCGTTGGAGATGATCCAGGTCTGCGCAGAATCGATCACCGGCGATCGGCGCCCGTTGCATGCCGGTTAGATTTGTGTCCGACTTGATCCCGACTTGCTCTGACGTCATTCACACGTGGGCAACGGAAATCTCACGAGAGCAAGGCGGCCGCAGGTCTGAGACCAGGCGGCCGCAGGTCTGAGACGCAGGCGGCCGCAGGTCTGAGACCAGGGGAACGCAGGTCTGAGACCAGGCGGCCGCAGGTCTGAGACCAGGCGGGCAGGTCTGAGACCAGGCGGCCGCAGGTCTGAGACCAGGGGGCCGCAGGTCTGAGACCAGGCGGGCAGGTCTGAGACCAGGGGGCCGCAGGTCTGAGACCAGGCGGCCGCAGGTCTGAGACCAGGGGGCCGCAGGTCTGAGACCAGGCGGGCAGGTCTGAGACCAGGCGGCGCAGTTGCTTTTCACCGACTGCAAGAGCCAGGCGGACCCAGAGCATGCTGGGAAACGCCGGCTTCTCAGCTGATTCAACAGCTGATTGGTTCACAACATGATGACGTTTTATATAAACTTTTTATTGTTTTTGAATCAGAGGGATTTTAATTGCTATTTGTCTGATTTAAAGACTTATTCTGTCCAGAACACACGTTGTGTGGCTGATAGTGACGTTAAGAAGTCAGAGAGACTAAATCTGTTCAGATCTCTGATCATCTCCAGTCTGTTAATTAAAATCAGCAACAGATCTCATGTAGAACATAATGAGAGCTACTCTGTCATAATTAAAACAACTAGAGAGTGTGTACCAGCTGATATGTGGGTCTGATTATATTTTATTAAATCGGAATCGCACCACAGTGTTTTTGTCACTTCCTGTCCAGTCTGAAGGCGGCTGGAATCAGATGGAAACTGTCCGACTTTACCGTAGCTTTTTTGCCCCCCCCCCCTATTTTCATTGCTTCACACACACTGTAACAAACAAAGATGTCTGCCAGTTCTACCATAACCAAATGTAGGTATAGAAATCAGCAGGAATCTCTCAGCATTATGCTTTTAATCCTGTCCTGGACTCCTGGTCCTGTCCTGTCCTGGTCTTGACTCGGACTCGAACCTTTTTGGACTCGGTCTTGTCTTGGACTCGACTAGTCCTGGTCTTGGACTCGACAAAGGTGGTCTTGATTACAGACCTGCTGGTAGGGTAATTAGCTTACGTTTAAGCCCTTTCAGGCCCAGAAGACACAGCTCGTCAGGACACCCCAGTCCCAAACGTTAGCTTTTAGCTAACATATGCTACCCGCATTAGCAATGTTTACCTGTGTTTTCTGTGTCCTTCGTTGTTTCTCCCGCATTTGCCAGCCTCGCTCTGATCCACGCAAGCCGAAGATGTGACAGCAACGTTGCGACAAAACTTTTCTTCAATTTCATCTAGCAGTTCGTCCAGGTCGTCTTCATCATCCATGTTTGGGCTTTCCAAGCTAGCACCTAGCTAGCACACAGCAAGCAAGCGGAGCACGGTCACAGCGTTCGTCGTTGCTAAGCAACAAGGGAACGGAAGGGGGAAATGGAACGAGACAGCCTTCAAAATAAGTGTCATTAAAAAAATTCAGATGTTCAGAAGCGACATAATAAATAGCTAAGAAGTAGGAAAACATAATGGTTATAATAATACATTAAAGCAATGACATCTACAAGCTACATTCTGGATTTGTTTTTTGAACTGTGCACAGAAGCAAGGCAGCTTTATTTGTAGAGCACATTTCAGCAACAGGGCAATTCAAAGTGCTTTACACAAAATCAGTTAAAAACAGTTAAAGTACCTGTGACAACCTATATCTTCAGTGAGTGCTGCTAAGGGAATAGTTCCCTAAAATTAAAGCCATGCAAAAGCATTTTTACTAAAGTTAGAGTATTCAAAAAACAAGGGAAACACTTCTCACAGTGTTAGCACTAAGCTAATTCAAGTACTCATTGTACTCACCTCTTCTAACATCATACATATTAATACACTTATACATACATATAACATTTGTCTTAAGGATATAAAAGAAACCCTGGACTGTAATAAGTATTTTAAGGCAAGGCAGCTTTATTTGTAGAGCACATTTCAGCAACAGGGCAATTCAAAGTGCTTTACACAAAATCAGTTAAAAACAATAAAAACAGTTAAAAGAAAATAAAACCCATAAAAAACAGAAGAAACATTTCAAAATAAAAACAGATAAAACA
>JABXJD010000244.1:97500-137500 GCA_013375575.1 Percina caprodes | reverse complement strand
CTGCGCGTGTTTGTGTGTGTATTTGTGTTTGACTGCGTGTGTTTTTGTGTGTATTTGTGTGTGACATTGTGTGTGTGTGTGTGTGTGTTTGTGTTTGACTGCACGTGTTTGTGTGTGTATTTGTGTTTGACTGCGTGTGTTTTTGTGTGTATTTGTGTGTGACATTGTGTGTGTGTGTGTGTTTGTGTTTGACTGCACGTGTTTGTGTGTGTATTTGTGTTTGACTGCGCGTGTTTTTGTGTGTATTTGTGTGTGACAGTGTGTATGTGTGTGTGTGTGTGTGTGTGTGTGTGAGACTGTGCATATGTGTGTGTGTGTGTGTGTGTGTGTGTGTGAGACTGTGTTTGTGTGTGACTGTGCGTGTTTGTGTGTGTATTTGTGTTTGACTGCGCGTGTTTTTGTGTGTATTTGTGTGTGACAGTGTGTGTGTGTGTGTGTGTGTGTGTGTGTGAGACTGTGCATATTTGTGTGTGTGTGTGTGTGTGTGTGTGTGTGTGCATGTGTGTGTGAGTTGTTAATCACATAGAAGACTGGGGGGTTTTACAGGGTCATAACTACTTATCTTCAGTACCAGTGAACACACCTCATGACCTTTGCTTGCAATCTGTCTGTTTTACAGGAAGTGTTGTTTTGAAGAAGTCCCGCTGCCTTTAAATGATGATTAGGCGTTAGCAAAGTGTCGCAATGGGGGTGGAAGAAAAAGTACAGGCTGAGAATACAAAATACACGCCTGAGCAAAGGAAACAGAGCGTGGTGTTGTGTGTATGTGTGTGTGTGTGTGTGTGTGTGTGTGTGTGTGTGTGAAGGTATTAACTTCCTCAAAACGCAAGTGAAACTGACATTAATGCTGTGGGTGATGGGGGTTTCCCATCAAGTGTGTGTATCCTGTGCCGGTGTTGCGTTTTAAATAAAAAAATAAATAAAAACTTTATAAGTGGCATTGAGATAAGAAACACAACTGGATAAAAAACACATTTCAATGACTTTCCAACGTTCTTTTTAAGGAACAAAATCAACACAAAATAATGATAGGTACATTTTAAAGTGCAGTTTTAACTCAACAACAACTTGCATCAGTATCATGCAGACATAAACTCAGGCTTAAAACATTGTTTCTTTTATCTGTTTTTCTGTTTTTTTTTATCTTTAAGATAAGAAAACAAAGTCAAAAACAAAACATGTCGTCACAAATTCCAGTGCCATGATGTTAAAGGAGAAGTGATCCATTAAAAAAAGAAAACCCAACAGACATGCTGTCTGTTGGGTTTTCCCCAGTGTGTCAAAATAAAGGTCAGATCAATTAAATAGCATACATAAGAGGCATATAAAGATGTCATCCTTTTCAGTTCTTCTATTGAAAGGCTAGCTTCTCGCTGCGACCAAACATCTGTAGTTTCCATGATTAAAAAAAAAAATATATATATATATATATATATAAAAGCTATAGAAACTTATAGAACAAAGACTGCTCTGTCTGATGTGATGCTACATGTCTGAGGACATATTTCTAACACAATTTCCTGTTTGTAGAATAGAAATGAACAGACTCGGAAACAACTTAGTAAAAGAAATAAGATTCTGTAACGGCTCCTATTATCCAGAGGTGTGTTTTAGCTTCTTCATCTGTCGTCAACCCCGAGTTGCCCCCCCGATGCTGCCCATTGGTGTGTAAATGTGTGCGAGTGTGTATCTGATGCCTTGTACGGCCATAGTGTGAATGCGTGTGGACGGTGAATGGCTCCTGTACTGTGTGAAAGCGCTTTGAGTAGTTGTTAAGACTAGAAAAGCACTATTCTAAATGCTGGTCTTCTACATTAACCTGGTCCACTTCCTGAGCCCCAGCAGGCCCGGGGACCAGCATCACATGTCTGGACTCTCCGGGGAGGAAGAGCCCGCTCTGGGTCCACGTGTGTTTTAGCTTCTGAAGAGTTTTCTAAGAGTCGGTCCTTGTCCTCGGCTGGAGCATTTTAAAAGTAGGTGGGGAATCGTTGAATTAGTCAGTGATTGTGATTCAAAGTTGTCCAATAATGCAGATTTTTTAGATGCTTATTGGAGGGATTGTCCTTTAGCGTTCCACTCACATGCTGCAGGTGAATTTGTAGGTCAATAGGTGGATTTTTACATTTTTCATGAAGATTTTTTAAATAAATGTCATTAATTCTTCACGTTTCATTGCAAAGGCCCTACCTGAGGACAAGTTATAGATGTTGTAACGTAGAAATGTTGATTCTTACGCTAAAAAGAAGCTATTTTTGTGGAGTGGTCTTCCTGGTCGTCGGGCTTCCAGTCGTTCTTCTGCAGTTTTCCAGAACAATCGTGGTCTTCAAACGCAGACATGCTTCATCGTGGGTGCTTTGGACACTTTAGGACCCAGGGTGTAGATCAACTTTAAGTCCTCTTTGTCCAGCGGTTTGAGCGGTGCGTTCAACACAACTTCTTTTATTGTCCTCCTGTTTCTTTCTTTGATCATATTCTTCAAACTGCCCTGTGGTGGAGACACGGGAAACAAATACATTGAGAGGAGGAATGAAGAGCGACAGCGTAGCTTTGTGTTGTAGAGTTAACCCTCATGTTGCCCTCATGTTGCCCTCATGTTGCCCCCATGTTGCCCCCATGTTGCCCTCATGTTGTCCTCATGTTGTCCTCATGTTGCCCTCATGTTGCCCTCATGTTGTCCCCATGTTGTCCCCATGTTGTCCCCATGTTGCCCCCATGTTGTCCTCATGTTGCCCTCATGTTGTCCTCATGTTGTCCTCATGTTGCCCTCATGTTGCCCTCATGTTGCCCTCATGTTGTCCCCATGTTGCCCTCATGTTGTCCTCATGTTGTCCCCATGTTGTCCCCATGTTGCCCCCATGTTGTCCTCATGTTGCCCTCATGTTGCCCTCATGTTGTCCTCATGTTGTCCTCATGTTGCCCTCATGTTGCCCTCATGTTGTCCTCATGTTGTCCCCATGTTGTCCCCATGTTGCCCTCATGTTGCCCTCACGTTGCCCTCATGTTGCCCTCACGTTGTCCCCACGTTGTCCCCACGTTGCCCTCATGTTTTCCTCATGTTGTCCCCATGTTGCCCTCATGTTGTCCCCATGTTGCCCTCATGTTGCCCTCATGTTGCCCTCATGTTGTCCCCATGTTGCCCTCATGTTGTCCTCATGTTGCCCTCATGTTGCCCTCATGTTGCCCTCATGTTGTCCCCATGTTGTCCCCATGTTGCCCTCATGTTGCCCTCATGTTGCCCTCATGTTGTCCCCATGTTGCCCTCATGTTGTCCCCATGTTGTCCCCATGTTGCCCTCATGTTGTCCTCATGTTGTCCTCATGTTGCCCTCATGTTGCCCTCATGTTGTCCTCATGTTGTCCTATATCAATGTTCTTTTTAATTCCCCAAAATAACATGATTGATTCCACACAACGCTCTTTGCCAAGTACAAATCTCTACTTTCATTAATTTTGGGGCGTCTTATTCAATTTTATAGCATTTGAAACCAAATTGAAGTGTTTTTGAAATAGTATTGAGAGTAAAAGTTGACATATTCCAGTCTGTGATTATCATCAACATCCATTCCTTTAATTTTAGTCTCAATAATTCATAATTTCTGCTTTTCTAACTCAAACATTAGGTAGAATTTCCTATAAATGAGGTAAAAAAGGGACAAAATGTAAGAAAAAGTTAAAAACATTGCTAAAAAGCGTCAAAACTGTTGAAAAAAGGGACAGAAATGTAAGAAAAAGTTATTAAAGTTACTATTAATGTACAAAATCATCTGTTCTGACTGCACCTTATTCTCCACCGCACTATTTTATTTTTAAATATAGATATATTTATACTTTTTCCCAAGTGTATGTATCTAGTATCTAGATAATTATATATATTTTTTAGACTTGGTATATTTATATTTATCACTTTACATGCTCTGCACACCCATATAAGCATTGATGTATTCTCATTCATATAACTAATATCTCAACTTTTCCACTGTGTTTTTAATTGTTTCTGTATTCTTTTAAGCTGTGAACTTTGCATGTAATTTCATAATTTCGTACTACAGATTACTGTGGTGTGACAATAAAGAAATCTTGAATTTTGAGTCTTAAAAAGCGTCAACAGAAGACAACACAAGGGTTAAAAACAACTAACTGATCATTAAGTGAATCCATGTAAACTGGGTTGTTGTGAAGAAGTTCCCAGGCATTAGTGTGTGTGTGTGTGTGTGTGTGTGTGTGTGTGTGTGTGTGTGTATGTGTGTGTAGTGTGTTTGTAATAAGAAATCTTGAATTTTGAGTCTTAAAAAGCGTCAACAGAAGACAACACAAGGGTTAAGAACAACTAACTGATCATTAAGTGAATCTATGTAAACTGGGTTGTTGTGAAGAAGTTCCCAGGCATTAGTGTGTGTGTGTGTGTGTGTGTGTGTGTGTGTGTGTGTGTGTGTGTGTGTGTGTGTGTGTGTGTGTCCATGACTTACATAGCTTATGAGGTATATCACGAGTGCGAGCATCAGCACCACCGTGGCAGAAACCACAAGGAAAGTGTCCGTCATCAGATTTTCAACGGGAAGGTCGACACAATCTGAGAATAAAAACAGACATTTAAGTTTCTCAAGGTCAAACCTGCATAACTTTCTCAAGGTCAAACCTGCATAACTTTCTGTTGCTGTGCATTTTAAAGGCTTTAGCATCGGATGAGTTAAGCACATTTAGTCTCGCAACACCCGCAGAAATCTTGAGAACCAGTTGAGACCAGCAGCTTAAAAACCCAAAATCTGCAGACTGGACGATGATGAAGAAGATGTGGTAATAAAATTGATTTTTATTGAACTCCCAATCCCGAGCGTTGTGCTGGGCCGTGTGTTTCCGCGTTGGAGACCCTCTGACTTGGTTTCTGAGGACAGATGAGTCCCCCTATCTCAGCCGGGCTCCATATCCGGAGCCAGAGATCCAAAGATCCATGTTCTTCTACAGTAGATGTAAATGATATGGTCGTATGTGGAAGTTCCCTGACTCTAATTTAAAAGTGATGGATGCCTTAGGCGTCCATGTGTTGTTGTTTGGAACATGTGGCGAGCCGAGCCGGTCGCTCCTCATTTGCATAAAGTTGGCTGGATTTGACTTTATGCAAATGAGGAGCAGGCGACTCAACGTCCCGCTTCTCCAAAGTCCCCTCAAATGTACCAGAATGCATTGCACAGCTGCTCCAATAGAAATGAATCTGACAATGGACACTGTCACTGCCCGATGAGTCGAGTGCAGATTTAAGTCGCGCATGCGTCACTTTGCGACAAGTAGCATACAAGATGCTAACGAGAGACTTCTGTAATGTCAACACAGTAAAAACGGACCTACTTAACCAAGTCACTGCTGGCTACAAGTTAGCATCAAACACAACAAAGGCTGTCAGTCAAATGGCGTTTTGGGCTAACGTTAGCAATCAAACAACCATTGATAGCTTCAACGTTTTTGAAATGACTGCTAGCTTAGCTACAAGTTAGCATCAAACACAACAAAGTCTGTCAGTGGAAGGGCGTTTTGAGCTAACGTTAGCAATCAACCAACCATAGATAGCTTCAACGTTTTTGAAATGACTGCTAGCTTAGCTACAAGTTAGCATCAAACACAACAAAGTCTGTCACTTGAATGGTGTTTTGAGCTAACGTTAGCAATCAACCAACCATAGATAGCTTCAACGTTTTTGAAATGATTCCCATCTTCTGTTATTGTTTGTAATGAGAAAACTTTATTATTTCATGGATTTCACAAATTTCAGTATGACACGTTATGTCGTAAACCGTTTAAATCTGAGCATGCGCGACCCAAATCTGTACTTGCCTCACATCGGGCAGAGACACTGACAAGGGACACAACATTATTCTTCCTCACCTTACTTCCTGCTTTGCTCCTGTCATAACTACAACGGCCACTAGAGGGCTCTGCCACTTTAATGTAGGTCGTGGGAATGTAGGTCGTAATTGCTGCTCATACAAATGACTTATGTGGCCGTTTTCATCGGGCAGACAAAGGTCTGTGTTTACCTGTGAGAGTGAGGAGCACCTGCCCGTCCTGGTTCTGCTCCCCGACAGGCGCAGCCAGGTGACATGTGTACAGTCCGCCGTCACCGCACGTCACGTTGGGCAGGACGAGGTCGCGGGACTCGCCCAGCAGCTTCACCTCTCGCTCCACGCCGCCGTACCGATGCGTCGCGCCGTTCGGGAGGTCTTTGGTCAAAAGGCCGCTGAGGCGAGACGACGGAGACTCTCCGACCTGGGACGACATCGTACGTTGTTAGATTCATGGAAAACTACGCTGTTCATCATGAAAACTAGTTCTTCTTCTTTTAACTGTAATCAGTGGTGGAATGAAACTAAGCCAACCTTACAACAAATATATATATATATATATATATATATATATATATATATATATATATATATATATATATATATATATATATATATATATATATATATATATATATATAGATATGTATATATAGATATATATATATCTATATATATATATCTATATATATATAGATATAGATATATATATATATATATATATATACATACATACATATCTATATATACATACATATCTATATATATATATAGATATATACATATCTATATATATATATATATATATATATATATATATATATATATACATACATACATATCTATATATATATATCTATACATACCTATATATATATATACACATATCTATATATATATATATATATATATATATATATATATATACACACATTTATATATATATATATATATATATATATATATAACACTTAGCAAGAAGCCATTCTGCACAATAAGTACTTTTACTTTTGCTGCTTTAAGTACATTTTGCTGATAATACTTACTGTATCTATTGTAAAACTATCATTTTGAATTCAGGACTTTTATTTGTTCTAGTTGTGTTATTTGAGTATTTTCAGACTCCCCCCCTCTGATAATATCTCTGTAAATACTTCTTTCACTGCAACCGTTTTTACTTTTACTACCAGAATCTTTTTTTATAGTCTATAAATACATTTTGGTAGACTACAGCTGCTTTTATAAGCAGAGTGAAACAGAAAGTAGGCTAAAAATTTGAATCCAATCCAACAATTGAGAAGTCGTATCTTATTTCTGGAGCATTGTACACACAGCATACAATTTAAAAGATAATAAAGTAGTTTTGTACCTTGTACCATCTCACAGCTCTGTATTGGACACCAGGCTTGTATCTGGCGGTGCATTGAAGACCACAGTCCGCACCGGTATAGGATAAAACCTGCAAAATGTTCTCAGGGATAGCCATGCCCGCAGTAAGACACACACCTGCAGGAAGACAACAAATACATCAATAAGGCGTATAATGTGTGTAAAACCTTCAATATCAGAGGACTTATAGACACAGAAGACACTCATACGTACATTAAAGTATTCTGTCTAGTTGGCACAATCCAGCTATGACATACAGTTCTTCTTTTACACACAGCAGGTACAGTATCAGAGTCAATGTAAAGATTAATTAAGATTAAGGTGTCCTATAGTCCCACAAGGGGAAATTACAATTTACACTGTTGTTGTTGTTATTACACACACATGCTCACTAATGGAGAGAGGGGCTGCACATGGAAAGGCACCCCCAAGCAAGACCACCCATGTGAACTGGCACCTCTCCAGCTAACAGTCGACCACCATTTGGTCCGCATAGGGAATTGAACCGGCGACCCTCCGGTTCCCAACCCAACGGGAGCTACTATCACCCCTAATGCAACGATTTGGATTAAAATGCATTATGGCGGATGTTAAATAATGATTTAAAAGTAGGCTACTTACACAACAGCGACAACAGCAGAGCAAGGTTCATAATTTCTGGAGACATGATGATGATGACGACGATGATGATGATGATGATGATGAAGAAAACGACTGAGAAGCTTTGAAACGGCGTCTGAGACAGTCCGTGTGTTTTATATGTGGTGGCAACACAACCGAAACCGCGTGGGCGTGACGTGGCTGGTGGAGCACTTCCCTTCTCTTTTTTATTTTTTTATTAACAAATGACATCACAAAAATTCAGACATCGCAGTTCAAGTATGAAATTCTAAGAAGAAAATTACAATTTATAAAAAAAATCAAGTAAAAACTGTGATTAAAAGAAATAAATAATAATAATACAATATAAACAAGAACATGAAATAAACATCGTAGTCATAATAAAAAGGAAACAAAGGAAAAGGACAGATTTGCAAAGACGTATAAAGTGTGACAACATCAATATCAATTATTAATTATATAAGAGTATGTAAGAGAAATAAATTTAGCTTTTTTTATATTTGTTATTAAATTAAGAGACTCAAACTATGTGTCAACTTCAGTTTGAAATAAATTAAAATAAATTAAAATAAATTAAAATAATAAATAAATAAAATATAAATATATAAAATATAAAAAAAATAAATAAATTGAAATAAATTAAAGCAGTTTTTTTGTTGTTTTTTTGTAACTGTATTTGTGTAAAGCACTTTGAATTGCCCTGTTGCTGAAATGTGCTCTACAAATAAAGCTGCCTTGCCTTTGAATGGGCATTTCCCTTCTTTAAGTGCCTCCCTACGGGCACGTCACGCATTGTCCCACCAACCCACCATCCCATTGTGTTTAACGGAGTGGACGTTCAGCATTATCATCTCATTGCACTATGTGCCACAGCGTTATGAAATCGTATTTTGTCCCTTCGCTCCTTTTAGGTGAGTAAAGCAAGATATTTCATTTTCACTTTAACATATTATAAGTCAGTGATTCATTATTATTAGTATTATTGTTGTTGTGCTTTACGGTGCTAATAAACTATATAACTAATAGGTTCGTTATAGCCCCGTTAGCGACCTGTAATGCCAACTTCATTCACAAACTTGGCAATTAAATGTCCCCCAATTAAACATGCATCCAAGAGGAATAAACACTCATTCTCTCTCTAGTTATTAATAGTTGTCGGTAACTGATTAATCAGTGGATTGTACTTAATCTTACTTAAATGTCAACCTTTTTAAAGCAGCAGATGAATCTCCCTCCTATTACTTACACTAGATTGAGTATTAAAAGATAATTGAGATATGAACATTAGTGTGACATGAGCCGAATTATAGACCGGATCATTTATAAGTAGAGAATATGTTAAAGTAATGCTTCACCTGCTTAAAAACATAGTCTACAAGATAGAATATATTAAATTGACGGATGTTTGAATGACGTTTCGCGTTACGTTTTTGGGATAGAGCGGGTTGCGTTTTTAAAATTGTGAATTATATAACAGTTAGTAGTGTGACTGTATATAAACATGATATATGTTTTGTAAACTACTTTGGTGTGAATGGTTATGGTTTGTGACCACTGTCAACCTTTAGTTTAGCTGATGTAATCTAATGGCGTCCCTGTAGCTGCAGACGCTGCACCGACATCTTACTAACTTTTTTAATAATTTACTGCTACAGTACTATTTCTCTATTAGGGATGTCTCGAGCTAATGCTTACTATTAAATCATGTAACAATACGTTATTCGGGTATCATAATGTTGCGTTTACATAACTATTGACCGTGTAAAGGTGTCATTGAAAGTAAAAGTACCCAAGCCTGTGGGATTTCCCAAACTTTACCAGCTACACATGCAGGTGGTTTCCAGTGTGAAGTGGAAAATTATTTTAAACCGGTTAGGAAATCCCAACTATGAGTGAGGCTAATGGATGTTAAGTGTTTAATTAGCAGCCTAATGCTTCAATAAAGAAACCAAAACATGCTGACGTGTTAAGGAAGTTTTCCTTCTTTTGTGTTATTGGTATTTGATATTTTTAGGTACACATTTGAAGTAATTTGTTTTATTTGCAGTTCAAGTTTAAAGGCTTTGTCTTTCCTCATAATTGATGTTAAATTACAATAAAAGCAGACCAAAAGAGAGGGAAACAATGACAACAGAGCATTCAAATTCACAATAATGTATATTTTTCCTTTGTTTGGTCAGTTTCGGCGGCTGTGGTGTCTGTGAATGGAAACTCAGAAGTGAAGGAGAGACATTCTCCTTATTCCTGCTGTGAAATCCCGACATTTGAGATCAACAAACACTCTGAAACCACATGGAGCACAAATAACATGGTAATAAAATCACCCAGCATGCATTACAATACAGAACATTGGCTATAACTATTATCCAACCCCCCAAAAACCCACAAACAGAAACAAGCACAACCTGCCACCTGATAACTTTCAATAAAGCTGTAAGCTGCAGCTGTTTCACTTCCCGGGCCACATGACATCATGACATCATGACATCATGACATCATGACATCATGACATCATGACATCATGACATCATGACATCATGACATCATGATTTCACGTACACATACACGCCGACTTTCTTAAGCCAAGTGGCGTGTTATCTGTACCCATTTTGAGCCATCCGCGTGTACGTCTACGCTGTACACAGCGGACGTAAACATACACGCCACTTGCCGTGTTATCGCCACATGGCGTGTTATCGCCGCATGGCGTGTTATCGCCGCATGGCGCGTTATCGCCGCATGGCGCGTTATCGCCGCATGGCGCGTTATCGCCGCATGGCGCGTTATCGCCACTTGCCGTGTTATCGCCACTTGCCGTGTTATCGCCACTTGCCGTGTTATCGCCGCATGGCGCGTTATCGCCCCACATGGCGTGTTATCGCCACTTGCCGTGTTATCGCCACTTGCCGTGTTATCGCCACTTGCCGTGTTATCGCCACTTGCCGTGTTATCGCCACTTGCCGTGTTATCGCCACATGCCGTGTTATCGCCACTTGCCGTGTTATCGCCACTTGCCGTGTTATCGCCACTTGCCGTGTTATCGCCACTTGCCATGACATCATGACATCATGACATCATGATTTCACGTACACATACACGCCGACTTTCTTAAGCCAAGTGGTGTGTTATCTGTACCCATTTTGAGCCATCCGCGTGTACGTACGCTGTACACAGCGGACGTAAACATACACGCCACTTGCCGTGTTATCGCCACATGGCGTGTTATCGCCACATGGCGTGTTATCGCCGCATGGCGTGTTATCGCCGCATGGCGCGTTATCGCCGCATGGCGCGTTATCGCCGCATGGCGCGTTATCGCCACTTGCCGTGTTATCGCCACTTGCCGTGTTATCGCCACTTGCCGTGTTATCGCCGCATGGCGCGTTATCGCCCCACATGGCGTGTTATCGCCACTTGCCGTGTTATCGCCACTTGCCGTGTTATCGCCGCATGCCGTGTTATCGCCCCACATGGCGTGTTATCGCCACATGCTGCGTTATCGCCACTTGCCTTGTTATCGCCGCATGCCGTGTTATCGCCGCATGCCGTGTTATCGCCCCACATGGCGTGTTATCGCCACATGCTGCGTTATCGCCACTTGCCGTGTTATCGCCGCATGCCGTGTTATCGCCGCTTGCCGTGTTATCGCCGCATGCCGTGTTATCGCCGCATGCCGTGTTATCGCCCCACATGGCGTGTTATCGCCCCACATGGCGTGTTATCGCCACTTGCTGCGTTATCGCCACTTGCTGCGTTATCGCCACTTGCTGCGTTATCGCCACTTGCTGCGTTATCGCCACTTGCCGTGTTATCGCCACTTGCCGTGTTATCGCCACTTGCCGTGTTATCGCCACATGCCGTGTTATCGCCGCATGGTGTGTTATCGCCGCACATGGCGTGTTATCGCCGCACATGGCGTGTTATCGCCGCACATGGCGTGTTATCGCCACACATGGCGTGTTATCGCCGCACATGGCGTGTTATCGCCCCACATGGCGTGTTATCGCCACATGCTGCGTTATCGCCACTTGCCGTGTTATCGCCACTTGCCGTGTTATCGCCGCATGGCGTGTTATCGCCCCACATGGCGTGTTATCGCCCCACATGGCGTGTTATCGCCACTTGCCGTGTTATCGCCGCATGGTGTGTTATCGCCGCACATGGCGTGTTATCGCCGCACATGGCGTGTTATCGCCGCACATGGCGTGTTATCGCCACTTGCCGTGTTATCGCAAGAAGAAAGCAACGGTTAAGTTTAGGAAATGTGACACGCGGTTGGGTTAGGAAAAACAAGAACCGGTTGGGATTTAGGAAAAGAAGAATGGGGTCGGGTTGGCGTGAATTCACACGCCATCGCAAGGTAATGTAAGTCAATGGAGGCCAAACGGTGGTGATAACGCGCTAAAAAGCGAGTTTTCCTCTTGATATCACGCCGTACCAATATTGTGTAAAACAGGCATAACAAGAATCCCAATATCAATTTGGGAGGAACTTGATTTGCTGATTTGAAAGAGGGACTTGATACATCACAATTTACTGAATTAAAGTGTTTTACTGTACATACCCCTGAGTGCAAAATGCATCTGCAAAAAAATGGGTAAAATGTAAAGACAAAAATATACATAGCATTTTTTCCCACACACTTGTCTCAATCCATAACTAAAATTTGGTAGGACATTCAACTTTGTGATTAGGGTTCAAAGCAACAAGATGATTAATTAACTTGTCATACACTCTGCCTTAAATGAAATATGTAAGAATAAGGATGAAAAAATCCTCTTTCTTCTATCAAAGATTTAAAAATAAACCTATACTTAAAATATACAATCTATATAGATACATAACAAGTAACAGAAATGACTTAAAAGGCCAATAATGCCGTACCAATTGTAAGTCAAAGGTAATGTAAGTCAATGGAGACCAAACGGCGGTGATAACGCGCTAAAGAGCGAGTTTTCCTCTTGATAACACGCCAATAATGCTGTACCAATTGGCGTGTCATACACACGTAATTTCATGAGATCAGTCTGCAACGTGAGCTGAAAGTGCAGTTGGCAGTTTTATTTTGTATTTTTCTAAAAGCAGATTCCATGTCACATTCATGTCGTTATGGTTATAATACTTTACTTTAAAGAGATACCAGCAGTTCAGATGTTTTGAAGGTGGATCTGAAGCCATTATCGCTCCTCTCTTCAAAGCCACCAGACTCCCTTAATAAAAACAGTTATTTTAACTCTTATAACACTGGACTCTACCGCTGCCTCCGTCGGTTAGTTAGGGTCATTGTGTGACTTTGGTGATTTAAAGGGATAGTTCGGGTTCACCAAAGTCACACAAAAACACAAATTAACTAACAGATGGAGGCAGCGGTAGAGCAGCAACTCCCATGTTCTGCGAGGTAAAATACCTGTTTTTGTTAATGGAGTCTGGTGGCTTTGAGAGAGCAGAGATAACGGCTTCAGTTCCCCGTCGTAAAGGGCTGTCTGACAGCAAGATATACGCTGAAAATATTCTAAATATACCATACAATTAACCCTTGTATTGTCTTTACTTTCGGGACCCTCTCAAAGTGACCCGGGACTTATTTGGGGTTTTAAAAACAATTCTGAAATAAAGTTTTACTTCATAATCTATTAACAAATATTGTCTTTATCTCAATTTCAAATAATTGAGATAACATATGTTTAGGGAATGCAATCAGTCTCTACTAGAACACAATTAAAATGAAAGTGTGATTCGTTAGTTGAAGGTTATAATTCATTTTAAAAATCCACTATGTGATCATTCTTATCTTGGAAAAAGTAGTCATATCCACAATAATTTTCAGAATTTAGTCAGGAATACATGTTAATCACAGAAAATAAGGTAAGACCGTTGATTTTCAGGTAGAAAAAGTGTAACTTGGACCATTTTTTTTCTTCTAAAAATTTGCAATGGGTCAATTTGACCCGAATACCATACAAGGGTTAAACTGATATTGATGTTTTTTAAGTGTTTGTTTGTTTGTTTATTTGGATCCCCATTATCTTTAGCATACACTAAAAGCTCTTCTTCCTGGGGTCCTACAATCTTTCCTTGACAATACTCATTTTAACTCTTCATTACACACACAGACATACATTTAACACTAAAATCAAAAAATCATACAGTTAATGCAATTAATACAAATAAAACAAAAGCACTACTAAATCTATTTTAAGAATAGGATAACAAAAAGCCCGATACCCAACTAATCTCATATTAAATGTTCAATTCCTTTGAAATAAATATGTTTTAAGTGATTTTTTAAAACCATATTGAGAGTCGTGTTTGATGGTCTTTGGGAGAGAGCTCCATTCACACACACACACACACACACACACACACACACACACACACACACACACACACACACACACACACACAGAGTTCCATTCACACATTGCTCTGTACCGAACTGAACGTTGAATTGATTTAGTTTTTACTTTAGGTAAAATAAAACTCCCTCCTACTGCATGCCTCGTTATATAGTATATAACGAGTATATAGTGAGTATATACACACTACACATCACTATATAACGAGTATATAGTGAGTATATACACACTACACATCACTATATAACGAGTATATAGTGAGTATATACACACTACACATCACTATATAACGAGTATATAGTGAGTATATACACACTACACATCACTATATAACAGTATATAGTGAGTATATACACACTACACATCACTATATAACGAGTATATAGTGATGTGTAGTAGTACTAAAAGATAATTTTGTGAATAAAGTAAAAGGTGTTTTGTTTGTTATAACATTATATAAGAAAACCATTAACGAAATCTATTTTTAACTTTAAGCCATGAGAGTTGTTCATGCATTTTATGCAAGTGTTTGCATAACAAAACACAAAATGGTGACCCACATATACAAAAACCAGCTCCACAGCATTACTAGAGGTAAAACAAATAACTCCACAGGGAACCTTAATATCAGCTGCAATTTGGATCAATGCAAACAACTTTATGGTCTTTTTTTATTGACGAATGTCCTTATTGTTATTATTATTTCTGCTATTTTTGTCATCTTTATACTGTCACTTTTCTTTTCTTGCTAAAACAGATGCTGGAAATTTCAATTTCTTTGCAGGAGTCATCCCAAGAGGGTTAATAATTAAGAGAAGTCTAAGTCTAAGTCGAACAAAATGAGTCCATTAAAGTCCATTCTGGACTCAGGACCCCCCTCCCGACCCCCTCTTCTTTCTCTGCACTACCTACACTTTATATTTTTGACTTTATATTTTTGATATTTTATATTATCTTATATTTTAGTGCCACTGTAAAGGGATTGCACCAATTTCATTAGGTACTGTGCACTTGTGTATAATGACAATAAAGGCTTTCTATTCTATTAAAATGTCCCCCTTCTCAGCGTAATGTTCAGGTAAATTACCCACAGTTCATTAAGTGATTGTTGTTTTATTCTTGCAGCCGTTTGCCGTCTCCAGCGGTGCATCCACTAGGTGCCGTCCTCCGTGCATGAAGATCGAAGGCGGACGGATGACGTTGGATGAATGCGTGAATATAACCGCCACCATGGTGTCCGCCAACGTAGGTCACAAACCTTCTGTCATTTAACTCGGACTTTATGTGTCTCTGTGTATTATTAGTGTTCCCAAACCATGAGAAAATGTAAAAATAAGTGATGTAGCAGCAGTGACTGGGATTGGGCAGCGAGAACCGGTTCCATGTGGGAACTGTTTCCAAAATTACGAGTCCAGTGTTTTTTAATTGAGAATAATTCGGTAAAATTTGGATTTAATTTGATTGATCATCTATTTTTCGACTTCTGAAGCGAGCTTTAAGAATAATATTTTGTGTAAATCGTAGACACCCCTCCCAGGTATTCTTAGTGTTTACCAAGTGAATCAACTTCAAATTGCTTTATTTGTTTATAGTTCTATAAAAATGTTATTTCCTCAGCATTTTTGTAATATTTTTACTTTTAATAATGAATTTCACCATTATCCGACTCGTAGTAGTTGTCTTATTAGGCCTCCTACGCTCGAATGACTCAAACACAGTTTAGTGTATTATACAGATCAATATTATATTATTATTATTATTATTATATATTATACAGAGGGTCAAAGATATGGAACAGTCTCCCCACCTCACTTATAGCGCTTTCTAAAGAACAGTTTAAACTAAACTAAATTTTCCAGATGGGTTTGTGCTCTAAATGTAATTTTAAATCGTTTTGTTCTCTTTTTTTTCTACATATATTATATATAAATTGTTTTTAAATTGTTAAATGTAATTGTTTCTATGGAGATTGCCACTTATTAAAAGCCCCTTGAGGGTTTTTCGGCAATTGTCCATCACATCTTTTTGTGAAACATATAACACTGTTTTTAATGTTTTTGTTGCGAAAATAAATGAAATCAAAATAAATCAAATAAATCATCGGTTCCAAATTTAACACGTGCAGGTTCACACTCAGAACTGGAGTCAGAATAGTTTAAAGCCAATCGATGCCCAACCCTAGCAGTGAGGTCCCCCGTTAGTTTGTGGACTGAGCACAGCTAACCCTAATAGAGACCTCCTAGCACCACAGCTAACCTAATAGAGACCTCCTAGCACCACAGCTAACCTAATAGAGACCTCCTAGCACCACAGCTAACCCTAATAGAGACCTCCTAGCACCACAGCTAACCTAATAGAGACCTCCTAGCACCACAGCTAACCTAATAGAGACCTCCTAGCACCACAGCTAACCCTAATAGAGACCTCCTAGCACCACAGCTAACCTAATAGAGACCTCCTAGCACCACAGCTAACCTAATGGAGACCTCCTAGCACCACAGCTAACCTAATGGAGACCTCCTAGCACCACTGTGGTGCTAGGAGGTCTCCATTAGGTTAGCTGTGGTGCTAGGAGGTCTCTATTAGGTTAGCTGTGGTGCTAGGAGGTCTCTAGTGCTCTATGAGCCGCACAGTGCGCATGAAGCGCAGGAAGTTGAACTTTTTGGGCTTCATGAGCCACTGAGAAACTCTCATAGGAGCAAATGGGGTTCCGCCTCGAATGCTGGATCCGGGTCTCATTATACATCCATGGTCTATTTCCAGGAGAATGACGTGGCCACGGAGGAAAGGATCTACTACTACGGCCAACCGTGCTCTGATTCTCCATCAGGCATCGGAGAACCTGGAAATCAGGGCGGATCTCGTGCTACAGGTGGATTTCTGATGTTATTTGAATGACATTTTGATCTGAAACACTTTAAAGGATAGTTTCATTTTTTTCAACCTGGATTTAGCCACTTAAAATATACATAATCAGCTTATTTTACATTTAAATGGGTGAATTGAGGGTTGATTTCAACCAATCCAGAGTGGTGATGGTTGGAACAGTAGAAAGAGAAACCAAGACGGCTTTTGACAGTTGTATGGTGTTTCTGTCGTCTTTGAATTAAGTGTTTTACGACGATAAAATTAGTGTTTTTTTTAACCCTTGTGTTGTCTTCCCGTCCTTTTTCAACGATTCTGCTCTTTTTTCACTATATTCACCACTACCCAATCAACTTAGCATCGATAGTTTTACACTAAATTCATCGTTTATAAACCTCATTCATGTGAAATTCTACCTAATTTTTGAGTTAAAAAAAATAAATCTTAACCCTCATGTTGTCCTTGGGTCAAGTTTGACCCGTTTTCAGTTTTTTTATCACAAAAAATGGGCCTTCAAAATAAGCGCTGCAAATGTCAATATTAGTAATATCAAATAACTTTGGAAAAAACATAAAAAAATGCACCCACAACACTGAACAAGTGACGAAAATGTCAGAAAATGTGATAATAGTGTTTCATTGTTGACGGGAAGACAACACAAGGGTTAAATGACAAAATTAGTTCAATAAATAGTTACGATTTGAGTGGATGATCACTGAGGTCAGGGTGCTATTTAGAAACCATTTCATTGTTTCTTCAACTGCTACACACTGTACAAAACACCCAATATTCTGTGTAAGTACAGATCTGATCCTTGAATTTCTTCGCGAAGAGCATCGTATAGAATCATCCGTGTTATTTTTGGTTAATTTGCTTGAAAGAAACCCCAATTTCTGATGTAGAAACTTTGAAATTTGGTCAAATTTGACCTGAGGACAACAGAAGGGTTTCCCTTGTGTTGTCTTTCCCTCAACATGAAATAAACACTTTTGTTGTCCCTATCTCAATGTTTTGTTGCTTTTCAAAAGTATTGTTTTTTTGTTTTTTTTCAAAATTTGTCTCGTTTTTTTGTCTTTTTTCTCGTTTTGTCTTTGTCCCTTTTGACGTTTTGTCACTTTTTTTTGACATTTTAGCCGTTTTTCCCCAAAGATTTTGACACTTACAGTCCCTTGAGGTTTTTTTTTTGTAGTTTTTTGTCGCTTTTTCCAATATTTTTCACGCTTTTTTCCCCCCCAATTTTTTGTTGCCTTGTTCGACATTTTTTACCTCCCATATTTCTGATATAAAAAAACAACTTGGAAACGGGTCAACATGAGGTTAAAAAGAACATTGATATAGGATAGTGGGTCAATTTGATAGATAGATAGATAGATAGATAGATAGATAGATAGATAGATAGATAGATAGATAGATAGATAGATAGATAGATAGCTTTATTGTCATTACACATGTACAGGTACAAGGTAACGAAATACCGTTTGGAGCGTTTTGACCTGAGGACAACATGAGGGTTAAATGGAGTCTGGTGGTTTGGGGATAGCGATTTTGGTGTTATTTTAACCAAAAAGGATCTTACTCTTTAGTAAAAAGGTCTATCTCTGTAGGGATCCTTTCCTTAATGTTGTCAGACACTTAGACTAATAATCTGAGCCTGTCAATGGTAAAAAAACACTTTTAGTGGATGGAAATTGAAGGTGACATTAATGTTACACTGCAGTGATCTCTTAACCCTTGTGTTGTCTTTCCATCAAACATGAAAAAAAACAAACTTTTATAGCTTTTTCTGACATTTTTGTCACTTTTTCAATGTAGTGGGTGCTTTTTTTAGATGTTTTTTCCAGTTATTTGATATTTCTAATGTTGATATTTTCATCACTTATTTTGAAGACTCATTTGTTGTGATGAAAAACACTGAAAAACGGGTCAAATTTGACCCAAGGACAACATGAGGGTTTTAATACTGGACCAATGTCAAAGATTCTTGTTCCCATCAGTCACTTAGAGACAAAAACATAGGAAAATAAGGTCCAGGTTGGAAAAAAACAAACAATGGTACCTTATAGTATGACAGAAAGTGACTCAGAAACTCATTTTGTGCTAACATGGTCGTGGTAATGTGTGGGAGATCCTGATCCTTATTTTTCTTTTGGCTGCAGGGTCGGTGGGTTTGTTGCTGCTGGCTTTGGTGATCGCTGGATTGATTGTAAAGTAAACGATGTCACAAGTTTGTGTCAACAAACTCAGAGACAGTCTGAGACGCTGCTGTTCATGGTACGGGTCTTTCTTCCCCAGGATGTACTGTGCTTTCGCTTCCTGTCCTCTACACTTTATTACTTTATTAGAAGCAATATATATTCACAGAGAATATACTGTAGATTGATAGATTGTCTTTCGGGAAATGTTTCTCACTGCCTCGCCATGCAGTGCCTTGCAGACAGTGTTACTTATCATGAAATGTGTATTTATAGTATTATAAGTGTGAAACTATAGTTATTTATCCTCTGTCTTCCACTGCAACAGCTTAGCTTGGTTTTAGTCTCCTCTTGTTAATCCTTTACATGCAATTTGTACTTGAGGGCTTGGATGAAATTTAGAGAAACATATTATGCAAACAATATATTAACATCATTTCACCGGTGCTTCTCTCAGGGCTGTATTTACTAAGAAAGGTACAGAGATACAGAGACACATTTACAATTTTTCTAGTATAATTAACCAGGAAAACCCATCAAATGTTCCTCTTTTGTTCCCAATTATACAAATACTAATTGTTTACATGAGTAAATACAGCCGCGGATGTCTCATTCACACCAGATCTACACCAACAAAGCTTTAGCTAGTTGACCAGCAAGCCCTGAAACACATTAGTACAGTTTTTTCTAAAGATTATGAGCCTCCAAAAGAAGCATTATGGGTCCAATATCTCAGGTTCAGTCTCATCTCACGACATTTCATTGTGACAAAATGTATTAAGGAAGTCAAAATAGAAAGCACTGACAACTTTTATTTTTGCTTTGTAAAAGTCTCGCTGTCTTTGTCACAATCCTTTAAAATGTTAATTTAATGGCTCCTTATCAAAAACAGCTGTTGTGTGGCCAGGTTAGCTCAGTCGGTAGAACGGCGCACATGTGTAGAAGCTTGCTCCTCGACACAGCGGCCGCGGGTTCGGCTCTGACCTACGGCCCTTTGCTGCATGTTGCAATGAAGGACTAAAAATGCCGTCCTCTAAATGAACTTGAAGAAAATGAATGAACTTGAAGGAAGGTCTAAGCGTGTCGGAGCAGGAAAGAGCATCGGACAGGAAGACTGAGCATGAATTAATGCAGATTTAAAACCAGCAAAAGAACAACTTGATGAAGGAAAATGTATTTTTTTATGAATTTGTCTGGTAGTTTCTGAAGAAATCACTCAAAAGCCCGATGGGGAAACTGTTGCAGAGACTAAGTATTTTAAAATTATAACGTTTTACTCTAAGCTGGACACCAAAGTAGTATTAGCCCAGTTAATCAAAACTACGTAATATCTAAATATCAAATTCTCTCTCAACTGACTTTACCTGAGCTGCAAAGGTAACTAAGGGGGGGGGGGGCAGTAGCTCAGTTCGTAGGGAGTTGGGTTGGGAACCGGAGGGTCGCTGGTTCAAGTCCCCGTTCAGACCAAAGTATGGTGGTGGACTGGTAGCTGGAGAGGTGCTAGTTCACCTCCTGGGCACTGCCAAGGTGCTCTTGAGCAAGGCACCTAACCCCCAACTGCTCGGGGCGCCTTTCCATGGGCAGCCCCCCCCCCCCACTCTGCCATCTCTCCATTAGTGCATGTATAGGTACTGAGCATGTGTGTGTAGATCAGGCCTGTGTGTAGTAACAATAGAGTGTAAATTGTATTTTCCCCTTGTGGGATTAATAAAGAATAGATTATTATTTTAATATGTATATTATATATACGTCTGCTCCAGTGATATTTAAAATAATACCAAAATAAGCTATTTCCTTCTTTAAACTACAGTACGTATGAAGCTAACACTTTACCAACATTATCTTTTCTATCTTCTACATTTTTTTGTCCATCTTAGTTTTCCTAGTTTCTTGCCATCACTTTAAAATCGTCCATCTCACAACAATTAACGTCTAATTTAATAAGCGACGGTGACTTTCTGAGTTCTCTTACGTGACTTAAAGGTAGGGTAGGGTTGGGTACCGAAACCCGGTCCCACTATGGAACCGCGGTTCCAACGCAATCTGTAGGATCTGGACCACATTTTGGTTCCTTTGGAATCACCAAAACGGTCGTAAAAGCATATCAACTATTCACCGTGATCGCTAGTTAACATATTACACTTGCTCTGCTAGTCTATCAGTGCATTTGAAGTAAAGCCAAGCGGTCGAAAGTGTGTGTGTGTGTGTGTGTGTGTGTGTGTGTGTGTGTGTGTGTGTGTGTGTATATTTCATAGCCAAGGATTCTGACTTTGCAAAATGTGACATATGTTAAAAACAATTACATGCAAAGGGGGAAGCACGTTGAATTCATCAAAACATGCGGCAACATACTTATTATGTATTTGAGTACTTTAAAACGTTAATACATTGAGAGACTAACGGCTAACGGAACCGTAAAAAGCCAAACGATACCCAACCCTACTTAAAAGTCTCAATGCGCTATTTTGCTTACGCATATAGTCGACGTAGAGCTGCGCAGTGTACGAAACGTATCAAATAACCGACATTTTGAAGCTCTTTCTGACCTAAATTTACCCATATTACACTTATTGAGTTATAAAACATGTCTTAATCCACTTTAATTTAGCAATTTTAACAATTAAAACAGAATTTCAGACAAATGTGTCATTAAATCCTAGTTATTGTTTCATCTTTAGGACGTTATGTGTCAATTTAACAGCAATATTTTATATTCTTATTGAGCCCTAGTGTGACAAATCATTCAAAATGATTCATTCTGGCGTTTTTTAATCGCTGATGATGGAAAAGATCTGCAGTTTCTAACGGGTTTCATTTAGTTTTAGTCTCTGGATTTAATCTTTTATTCAGATCAATCAACTTGGATGATAGGTTGTCCTTTTTTAATTCAATTTTTTAACAACTTAAGCTTTAATGATGCTCTTTCCTGCTTCACGACCGCCTCGGACCTCTTAAAAAACGATTGAGTCACTAATCACCGGGCATTAAGCGTCCTGCAGCCCCTAAATGTACTCTACCGGTGTTGTTCAGGCATTACAAATTATTGATTATTACTGATTAAAAGCATCAAAACTGACTACATCACTAAAGGGAGATTCACTAAAAAAAAGAGCCGAGTACGAGCACAGAGCCACAGAATCACAATGTCATTTAATGGTGCTTCTGTACTTTCATTTTTTTTAAATTGAGAATGTGTGTTTACGCTTTAACCCTCGTGTCGTTTTCACCTTCCGGGACCTTCTCGGTCCCTCGGGTCAAACTGACCCGGGACTTATTTGGGGTTTTAAAAACTGAAATAAGATTTTCCTTCATAATCTATTAACAAATATCGTCTTTATCTCCATTTCCAGCAGCTGAGATAACATCTATGTTCAGGGAATGAATCAGTCTCTACTAGAACACTATTAAAGATGGAAGTGGGGTTCGTTTTTATCATCAGGTTATAATTCATGTTAAAAATCACTATGGAAACAACATAAGTGTCATATCCAGAATAATGTTCTGAGTCAGGAATACATGTTTATCTCAGGAAATAAGGTAAAAACGCTGATTTCAGGTAGAAAACATGGAACTTGGACCATTTTTCTTCTTGTACCTGACCTGTATTGACCTGAATATGATACGAGGGTTAAAGTTTTTAATTTCTTTTTATTTGAAAAAACCTGCTGCTAGCTGACTGTTTGTTGTCAAACTATATATTTGAGTTATTTTGTATAAATGTGACTCCTTCTGTTTGAAAAATGTGAGTTATTTTCTTTTCTCTTATCTCCGTATATGTATTTTTTTTATTTGTATTGTTTTTCCTAATCTTTCATTAATGTATTTATGACTGTGACGTTGTTTTTTTAAATCTCAAAATCAGTTTGTGTGTCATTTCATACAGTTTGTGTTGCTGCTGTTATTGTTTTGGTGATTGGGAAGGACTGTATAGATTCTGATAAAACTTGAAATCTGCTTTGCATTTTGTCTCATAATTTATTCAAAAAACAAGATTTCTATTTGCTGAGTGAACAGTTTGCATGTGATCTAAAGTATAAAGTAGTTTATACAAATATTAAAATGTTTATTTGGTCAGTTGCTGGCCTTTAAATTACATCTGCGAGTCATCTACGATACAACTACTTTACTTTACAACACCATGAAAACATTTGTAGATTTCTTAAGGTTTTGCATAGTTTATTGCTAAGAAATAAGTTCAATAGATCCAAAGAAAAAAACATTTTAAGTTACAAATAAGACATTTTAAAGTTGTTAAAAAGTTAGAATTGAAGATTGTAAGAAATAATGTACATTTTGAACTTTATTTGAGACTTTTTAGGTTAACGTTTTGCAGCTTTTGCAGTTCAAATTCACACTGCAGCTAGATGTTCTGAACATTTATTACAAATAGATATCCGTGACTTTTCAGCCAATCAGTAGCTGATAAGAGATCTTAGAGGGACGGGATTCCTGAGAAGATGAAACGTAGGATTCAGTTAAGATGTACGAGGGGTTTATTCTGCCCTTCATGTTATCTAGAAGCACAAAGGGTATAACTGGAATTTCTTTTCTTAGATGTTGTGTCGTCCTCGGGTTAAATTGACCCGTTTCAAAGTGTTTTATATCAGAAATGTGGATTTCTTTCAACCAAATTGCCCAAAAATAACACGGATGATCCCATACAACGTTCTTCAGGTAAAATCAACGATTACTTTCATTAAATATTTTGGGTGTTTTATTTCATCTTATAGCATTTGAATTCTTTTTTTTTTAATGGTTTAAAAACAGTATCCGGACTAAACTTTGACATCTACCCATCTAAGATCCACTCAACATCCTCAGATCTTAACCATTAGTTAAAATAATTCATAATTTCTGCCTTTTTAAACAAAAAACTTATGTATAATTTGATATAAATGAGGTTTGATGACCATGAATTCCAAGAATAAGTGTAAAACCTTTTAAAAAAAAGCACCAAAAGCTGAAAAAAGTAACAAATGAATCAGAAAAAAGCAACAAAAACATCGGAAAAGCACAAAAAGTATATTCATTTTCAATTTTGACTTGGAAGGACGAGTTCATGGTTAACATGAAGACAACACGAGGGATACCAGCTATTTATATTTTACATCTAGTTCTAATAAGTCTGGAGGATAAAGTCATCTTGTCAACACGCTTGTTGAAACACATGTAAAAGCCTGATAATCACAGTTAATTGATGTTTTTTTTTTAATTTCCGGTCGAATTGCTAAAAAGAAATATGGAATAAAATAAAAAAAAGTCTGCAGCCGAGACATTTCTGTGATTTATCTTTTCTGGAATATTTGTTGTCAGAATTAAAAGCACAACATTTAAACATGTGGCGACTGACAAACTGAAGACTCAGATTACAAAAACAACATCAGACAGTTTATCTGAAACATATTCCAGAGCACAGTACATGTATTTGAGATACTTTACAAAATATTTACATAGCTTTTTTATTTTTTTTTCATTTTTAAACAACAAAACTGACTTTAGGGATCCAGAAAAAATAAAAAATAAACCAAAGGGAGGAAGGAAATCGGAGGGGAATAATTTGGCGTCTTTATCAAACTTAACAACCCCCCCCCCAGACGTCACTGATCCTGTTCAATGCTGTAACAGTGTGTGGATCTTCAGAGTATAAAAACCTCTAAAATCTGGCTGAGATGGAAAAGTCTTTCATGGTTTCATTCCTGCTCTGGTTCCTAGTTCTTACCAACCCTGCCCACCAGCGGAGCGCCCCAGGGTACTACACTTGGTCCCCTGACATTTGCAATGAACGAGAGAATCATTCGCAGCTTTTTAACAAACTATTGTCTTAATCTTATTCAATGAGACGAACCTTAAAGTTGCCACCGGGGGAATTTCAGACGCTCTGTAATCTCACGGCAGAACTCGTCGCTCGTGTTCAGGTTCACATTTTTGAACTTACGGGTCCTTTCACCAGACCCTGCTCTTTGCGCATCACCGGCGCGTGGATGCTGCAGTCCCGCGCCTCGCAAAACCCTGGCACGCCTGCGTTCCCGAGCATGCCGGTCTGACCAACTGGACCAGGGAAGCCACGAGGACCTCGGGGACCCTCCATGCCGTTTTTGGGTTCTGCCGGGTGACCTGGCAGACCTGCGGAGAGGAAATGACAAAATCTTTAAGCCTGAGAATAACAAGTACAACTTCTGGTCCCTTATTCACAGAAAATATCAATACAAGATGAAACAAAGTGAGAAGTATTTTTATAACCAGTTTGTACAACTGGTTACAATTCAATAGTAAATAGTAACTTTTTCATTCAAACAAAACATCACTTAATATATTTTTCTTAAAAAACTCTGATGGATCATTGTGATACGTAATATAGATCTCAACCTTATGTTATGATTGTGTGGAGATGAACAGTGTCGTACCTCTGACGCCTTGTGGTCCGTCAGGTCCCGCCAGACCTTGACCTGGATCACCTGCGAGGCCTTTCGGTCCCTTTTTACCTGTTAAGAAAAACACAAAAAGACTGTAACTAGTAGTCCTTACCTAGGTACTGTCAGGGCCCTCATACTCTGCTTCTGACTGGCTAGTAGTCCTTACCTAGGTACTGTCAGGGCATGTTCTCATACTCTGCTTCTGACTGGCTAGTAGTCCTTACCTAGCTACTGTCAGGGCACGCCCTCATACTCTGCTTCTGACTGGCTAGTAGTCCTTACCTAGATACTGTCAGGGCCCTCATACTCTGCTTCTGACTGGCTAGTAGTCCTTACCTAGGTACTGTCAGGGCACGCCCTCATACTCTGCTTCTGACTGGCTAGTAGTCCTTACCTAGATACTGTCAGGGCCCTCATACTCTGCTTCTGACTGGCTAGTAGTCCTTACCTAGGTACTGTCAGGGCATGTTCTCATACTCTGCTTCTGACTGGCTAGTAGTCCTTACCTAGGTACTGTCAGGGCCCTCATACTCTGCTTCTGACTGGCTAGTAGTCCTTACCTAGGTACTGTCAGGGCACGCCCTCATACTCTGCTTCTGACTGGCTAGTAGTCCTTACCTAGATACTGTCAGGGCCCTCATACTCTGCTTCTGACTGGCTAGTAGTCCTTACCTAGGTACTGTCAGGGCATGTTCTCATACTCTGCTTCTGACTGGCTAGTAGTCCTTACCTAGGTACTGTCAGGGCCCTCATACTCTGCTTCTGACTGGCTAGTAGTCCTTACCTAGGTACTGTCAGGGCACGCCCTCATACTCTGCTTCTGACTGGCTAGTAGTCCTTACCTAGGTACTGTCAGGGCACGCCCTCATGCACACTTTTGCTGCACACTTTTGCTCTTCCTGAAAGCTAAACTCAGTCAGCGAACATTTGAATGCATTTTTTAATTATTTATTTAAGGGGAATTCAAAACGTTTAACTGGAAACGTATTAACGGAAAGTTCACAGTAATAATCGTAACAATAATCGTGATTATGTTTTTCCATAATCAAGCAGCACGATAATGTGATGTTACCTCGGTCACCCAATGCTCCTTTCTGTCCCTCTAGTCCGCGGTCTCCTTGAGGTCCTTGGGCTCCTTTTGCTCCAACTTTTCCTGGTTTACCCTGACAGGTGGAGGCAGAAATGGTGTCCAATTAAATCCTTAATCCAGATGTTTCACTGAATCTCAATGTAATATATGATCTTATAACGGTGATATCAGGATCCTCTAGAGTCTTCTTTGTGTGCTGCTGCAAGGTGATCATCTACAATTTAATCTGTAACTGAAGAGAAATACAAGTACATAACGTGTTTTTAAGGGTTTTGCCATCACTGAAATGTCAACCAGCTGTAAATTGACATTTTCTTTCTATATTGTTCTTATATTTCTCTTCAGTTTTTATTATCTAAAGCATCACTGGTGAACTCACTCTCGATTCTTCTCTGTGTGCTACTGCAAGATGATCATCTACAATTTAATCTGATCCGTGTCACTGAAGAGGAATACAGCACATAATGCTTGTAATTTGAAAAGCAAGAATTTATTTATTTACAGTATTAAAGCTATATTGTGTTGTTGTCTCCCGCATGACGAATTCTAAAGCGTGATTTATGGTCCTGCGGAGGCTCCACACAGAGCTTTCTCCGTAGCCTACGTAAGTCGCCTAAAGTTTATACTTGTGCGCTGGTGTGTGCGTTGATCTCTTTAAGAGAATAGCAGGGCCAGCATGTGTGGGGTGGGGAGTGTGTGGTAGAGCGAGTGAGAGAGTGACGGTGATTAGTTTCGGAGTGATTAGCAACTCTAGAGTGATAGTGAGAGAAACAAGTGTCTCCCCTGTTCTTTCTGACCACGGTGGGAAATCTGTAGCAGGAAAAGTTAACCCTCGCCTTGATTTGATGTTGTTTATAGAGGAGAACCAGGAAATGAGTCGGGGGAAATGCAACGCTACCAAGTCACGGCCGAGTGTCGCGCGTCGCTGCACCGTGAAGTTAAATTTTTTGGCGTCCTTGTGTTTTTGTCCTAGTTTCTCCCTGGTTTTGTGTGACTGGTCTTGTCTCGTGTTCCCTGGTGAGTGTCTGTTTCCTGTTTTATGTTGGTAGTCTGGTTTCCTGTCTTGTCTCGTCTTGTCTAGCTTTGCTTTGTCGGTCTGATTGTCCTGCCCCGCCCTAATGTGATTCACCTGACGTCTCACCTGTTTCCCATTACCTCGTTACCTTGTGTATTTAACCCCTATGTTCCCTTTGTCTAGTGCTTGATCATTTTGTCCCGTTCCTGTCTGACGTCGAGTTCTTCCTCCGTGTGGATTTCCCAGTCTGCGTTTTCTTTCCCGTGTTCCTGCCTTCCCTGTGAGTTATTCCTGGTGTTTCCTTGTGAGCTTTTCCCTGTGAAGTTTTCCCCGTGTTCTTATCGCCTTTCCTTGTTCCGGTTTTTGGATTGTGGACGTTTTTTTTGTTGCCAATAAAGTCTTCCTGAAGCTCCCTCCTGCCTGCTGCTTGTTGCATTTGGGTCCTCACCTCGCCCCCCCCATAGCAACAGAACGTCAGGCTTTGGCATAGGGTCGGTATTTCCCCGAACGTAGCCACGGCGTAGATTTAATGCAGAAGAATAAATCACGTAATCTCAACAACACTGTCGGCGCATCTACATGACACAAGCCTTCCGTGATCGGGCACAACCACCTCCTCCATTTTCTGTGCCCTAAAGTTGCCAGACTACACTATTTTCTGAACATAGCTAAACTAAGAAGTACAGAGAGAGCTGATAGTCTTAATTAGCTTTGTAGCAACTCATTTGGCAATGGCTTGAATGTAACAGACGTTCATTAATAGAAAAAAGTTGCACACTAAAGCTTGGATTGCATTTTATAGAAAGCTAATTATTAACGTGTGCAAAGTGCAGTCTTTCTTTTTAAAAACATATGGTCTGAACAGTACCAGTCAAAGGTTTGGACACACTTTACCATGAATGAGATAGTTGCAACCACTGTCAAATGTGAACCAGCTATAAATGGACATTTTCTTTCTATGAGGTTTCTATAAGGTTTTTATTATCTAAAGCTGGTGCACTGAACCAGAAACCCTCTCCACCAATCATAGCTGTGAGATAAGAGAGGGACTTACAGGTTTGCCCAGTGACCCCGTGGGCCCAGGGACCCCCGGAGGCCCAATGAGGGTCCGGTTGTTGACGGGGCAGCCCTGTGAGCACTTGGCCCGGATGGAGGCGGCGTACTGAGAGATCTGTGCCGTGACCACGCCCTGCAGAGCTGCAGGACCTGCTCATCACTCAGACCAGGACCCTGCAGGACAGAAACTGTTCCACATCACTGCTACAAAACACAAGTCATTTAATCTTCCACTGAGTCTAAATAATCAGGTCTTAAACCTTGGAACAATATGCAAATGAATAAAAACATCTGATGAGCATTACTTGCTTTATATGCTTGTGGATTAAAGTGAAAAAAAGTCTTTCAATACCGTTATTTTCTTCACAGCCGAGCAACTAAACTTCAATGAGCCATTTTAAACTCATCAACAGATTTAATTTCCACATGAAAAAGAATCATCATCTTGTTTATAAGGAACATATCTGCTGCCTCATTTTTTGTATGTAAATTTTGGTTTTGTAAAAGTATGTTAAAACGCATCTATGTCTTGGTAAAAAGTAACTTTAACCTAAGAACTTTATTTGAATTGCACTTAATGAAATGTTTGACTGAAATGAGATCAAGTGAAAAACGTTACCGTCCTTTTAACCCTTGTGTTGTCTTCCCGTTAACCTTGAACTTGTCCTTTTTGGGCTTTTTTTTTGGGTTTTTTTTTTGGGCTTTGTTGATGTTTTTGTCACTTTTTCTGATTTATTTCTCACTTTTTCCAGCTTTTGGCGCATTTTTTAAAGCCTGAGCCGTTTTAATAATAGGTTTTATTATTCATATTTTTGAAATTCATGGTCAACAAACCTCATTTATATCAAATTATACATAAGGTTTTAGTTAAAAAGGCAGAAATTATGAATTATTTTGACCAATAGTTAAGATCTGAGGATGTTGAGTGGATCTCAGATGGGTAGATGTACCCAAAAAAAATAAATATCAATGAAAGTAATGTATGGAATCATCCATGTCATTTTTGGGCAATTTGGTTGAAAGAAATCCATATTTCTGATATAAAACCCTTTGAAACGGGTCAATTTGACCCGAGGACAACACAAGGGTTAAGTAGGACATCAAATTCTGGGACTGCTGTCGCAAAACTGCTTTTTGACTTTGAAAGCAGTTTAAAAATACCGTTATAAACGGATAAACACTCTGAAGGCAGACGAGCCGTTAAACAAGCTGTTACTCACAGTGGGACCTGGAACTCCTTTGGGTCCTGCTTGGCCTTTAACACCGAGGTCCCCAATTGCACCGCGCTCTCCTCTGGTACCCGGGATGCCGGGCGGTCCCACGAGGCCGGGGCCGCCGGTACGACCGACTGCACCTTTAGGACCATGCTGGCGGAAAACGAGAATGAAAGGATGGACAAAGAAGTAAAGATTAAGAGTTGAAGCATATTTAACTGTAATTATTGTCTCTTTTCATTTTTTTAGGCCTTTATTTGACAGGACAGCTGAGGACATGAAACCGGAGAGAGAGTCGGAATCGAACCCAGGCCCACTGCGTCAAGGAGTGAACCTCTTTATATGGGCGCAAGCTCTACCAGGTGAGCAACCCGTGCACCCGCAATTATTGTCTCTTACACTGCTTACTGTTTATAATACTGTACGTACAGTTTGTTGCATAAAGAAATGTATAAAGAAAATAATAATGGAATAAATAGGGGGAGAAATGGAATATATATAAATGAAGATGCAAATAAAAAAAAGGAAATATCAATTTATGTCACATTTTATCAATTAATTAATATCCTAATTTATGTTGATATTATCATTGGTACATTTAATGGTGAATTTATTTATTTCTCGAGTCATTTATTTATTTTTGATTTTGGTAGCTTACGTCTTTCATACTGAAATACAAAGAACTCTGTACAAACGTCTGATGCATTTGTTCCACCTGTTTGCGTTTTGATGATAAGATTATTTTGTAAAACCAGAGCATGTTTCGGAAACTCCTCAACTGGCTTTAGGTGTGTGTATTTCTATGACGTCAAGGCAAAAAACAAAGTAAATAGAGTAATCACCTGTCCTTTGTCTCCACGGTCTCCCCTGCCGCCCTGAAAGGTGACAAAAAGGAGAAACGAGGTAATCAGTAAATACATCCCAGCATGTGTGGGAAGAGGAAGTTAAACGGAGATTACGATATGTGTGATGTGTAACGACGAGTTTCATCATCAGACTGTAGACAGATCAAAGTACCTTTTGTCCTTTTACACCTTTAATGCCCTTCTTTCCTGCCGTGCCCTGCAGGAAAAACACAACATGTGATGAAAGAGGAAGTTGTGAACACAAAAACAATAACAGCATCTACTGGTTCCTCAAGTTATTGGTACCAGTTTGTGAAAGAAGGGAGGATGAGAGAGGTGAAAAGAGGTCAGCAGACGAAGGGAAACTCCCGTCTCTCTGTAATTAATAATGAATCAATAGGTAATAGCTTAAAATGAGCGTTAACTCAACCAACTCCAACAGTAAAGTCCTTACATTTATGCATGGGGAATAATAATGTAATGATATAGTATAAAATAGTATTACAGTCACAGGGGACATTTTTATACTTTTTTTTCTGATGACATACTTTTACTAAAAGAACATTTTCAAAACATTGTCACAGAATATATTATTATATATATATTATACAGAGTAGTATTAGTCATTTTATGACGCGTACAGACTGATATGTGATTATTAAACACTCACCTTCACACCATCGGGTCCTGTCTCACCTTTGGCCCCCTGGAAGAAAGTCAGGTCTCAGTTACATTGTGTTCCTTAATCTGAGATTATATTGAAGTTGATCTTTGTGGAAAGAGACCCTTGTGACGTCTGATATTTTAAAGATTATTTTTTGGGCGTTGTAGGCCTTTATTTTTAAAGGGAAAGCTGAAGAAATGAAAGGAGAGAGAGAGAGAGAGAGAGAGAGGGAATGACATGCAGCAAAGGGCCGCAGGTCGGTTTCAAACCCCCAGCCTCTGTATTAAAGGCATGAGATAGGAGAGCGAGCTATACAAGGTGAGCTACCCTGATATTTACGTCTGATATTTAATAAAAGATGAATATAAATGTTAATAACTGATCTGCAGTCGGCTGTTTGTGTTGCGTGTACCCACAAGCTGGCCCTGCAGGCCCTTTGGTCCTGGTTTCCCCGGTACTCCGGCGTCTCCTTGCTCTCCTTCAGCTCCCTGTTGGACAAACAGAATAATACTCAATCAATCAATCAATCAATCAATCAATCAATCAATCAATCAATCAATCAATCAATGTGATTTAATCCACAATAAATGTATAAATAAAAAAATTTAATAAAAATATTTTTTACAATGTCAACACAGTATGAAGATTTATTTACACCAATTCGTATGATATCGAATGATATATGATATCATACGATATATGAAATTAGGCAACCGCCAGCTGGTCAAGTGACGCTAGTTTCAGAGCTCCGTGAGCGGTCACTCGTATCAGCGGCTGTGAGCGCCATGCGGTTACAACATCAACATCAACATTTTGGCCGTAATTTTTTACCCTTTTGTCGCTTTTCCAGACGTTTTAGTCACTTTTTCTGATGTTTTGTTGATCTTTTTCTTTTGTGCTTTTTTGATGTTTTTTCCCCATGTTTCTCACTTTTTTCAACGCTCTGTTATAATTTTTTTTTCGAATGTTATAAAATTGAATTAAACACACAAATTTAATGAAAGTAGTGAACTGATCATTTATTTTACACCTTTTTTTGTTTTGACAATTTGGTTGAAAAAAACTTAAATTTTCTGGAAAATGGGCAACAGAGGGTTTTGTTAATGATTACATTTATCATTATGTTGACGTGTTTTTGATTAAAACAGTCCCAGGGAACACGCTGTTACTCCCCGATGTGAGTCGAGTGCAGACGTGAGTCGCGCATGCTCAGATTTAAACGGTTTACGACATAACTGGCATACTGAAATTTGAGAAATCCATGAAATAATAAACTTTTCTCATTACAAACAATATCTTCCAATATTTTTCTCTGCTGAGCTGCTTTAAAGATGTAAAATCCTGAAGATAAATGAGAATAAAACTTGATGAATATACCTCAGCCCGTCATTAAATGTATTAAATGTGTTATTTTGAATTATTGTTGAAAATTACAACCGGCTTCTTCCACCTTAGATCTAGATCTCTTGTGTTTGATGATCCCAGTGTTTGTTTTGTTATTATAATGACTCACAATTGGGTTTTTATTATTGCATTCAAAGTTATTGATTCTCCTGCTTCATTTATTTATGGATGGAGGGAAGGCGTCTAGTTTTTATACACAACATGTAACAGATGTTTCATTTTTAACAGACAAACTGTCCAGATGTGACATCTGGTGATTTCTCGGTTTGTTGTTATCTGAAACAGCGTGTGATTTTTTTCTGTTTTTTCTGTTAGGGACATCCCCTCCTCCTTCTTCTTCTTCCTCTTTTTAATGTCACAGTGGCCACATTAATATATAGAAAACAAACAGCTTACCTCCTGAGAACTGAACGCTGGGAAATTCCTCAAGATATTAGCTAGAACTGCAGATCTTCTTTCAAAAAGTCTTTCAAAAATGACTTTCAATTTTAGATGTACAACCACAACCGACTTTTACAGAAATAAATCTGTTATGTTATTTTACATTTCATTTCCACTACTGGATTCATGTCAAGCACCATTTTTCTAAGCGAGGAAGAAGTCGATGAGGAAGTCAATGTCTGTGTTTCCCACATTGGCTGCATGTCATGTCACTTATTTGATAGCTCCTTAACTCCTCGGCCCTCGGAGGTTGCTCTGTCCCTCCTCGGTGAAGGCTGGGATCACTGAGGAGCCATGAGCGAGGAATCACGAGAACATCCTTCCCAGAAGCTGTAGTCCTGCCCCGAGGAGCGAGAATCGAGGAGGATCTCTGGAGGAGGGTTAGGCGAGGATACACGAGAGAAGCCTTCCAGGGAGCCGTGCAGCTGAAGGAGTTCCTAACTCCGCACATACAGCTGAATTTATGTGATGCTTCAGAGGAAAGTACGTCTTATCCCTGTAAAAACACCTTTTGGTTGTTGCCTCTCTAAGAAGTGAGGAAGGGAGGCACGTGGAGGACTAGAGGAGGCAATTTAAGGGTTATACGATGCAACCACTGACTCAGCAAGTGGTTCTGAATCAGTGTCTTGCTCTTGGACTTTAACTATTAAAGGTGTGACTCTAGAGTTTACTCACCACAGCGCCCACTCTGCCTCGGGGTCCTTTCACACCCCGATCCCCCTTCTGGCCCTGCAGAGGTAGAAAACAGACATTGGGACACTGACGTTCAGCAGATGATACTGTGATACAGATTGTACAGCATCCCCCCCCCCCCCAAAAGCAGATAAAGAATAAAGTTTCACAGTTTAACAGGGACCGCCGGTTCACTATCTCAATAAAGGTCTAATTAAATGATGATATAAAGCCTTTTAAGCATGGAACCAAGCTAACCAGCTCTGAGATGAATCATAAAACATTTAGTTTGGCTTAAAAGAACAATCTCCAACATTTAGAGACTTCGCTGTTACACTTAGGATTGTGGGTAGTGTAGTACTTATCCATGACATAGCGGATTTTTTTGAAAACAAGGTTGATTTCTTACGGACTTTGGGTTTCTACAGGAGCAGAAACCTTTGTTTCACATCCTCCGGTGCTTGTGGTCAGTCTAACTCAGATAGTTCAGACATAATGGCTGATAATCTATATCCTTATGGAGAAAATTAAGAGGATTTTGACTTTTGGAACCACGTTTTTATAAATAAAATTGTATTCCTACTGTTAAATGTCAAAATGTCATCTGTGAAAAAATGCCTATTGTGTTAAACAATTACTTGTACGTTTCTCTAATGGTCAAACTCAATAGATTGTGCAGGAAAACAGACTTGTGGGCTCTGGCGTGACGCATAGCGACTCACATTAAAATAGAAAACAATAGGCGTGGGTGTTTTGACGGCCAGTGTGCTTTGTCATTCAGAACGAAATATCAAATGACTTCATGAAATCATTCCCCATGTTGTGATTCATTTTGCAGGACTGTTGGGTATGCAATAAGAATAATAAATACAGTTTCACAATTAAGTGGATGAGCCCTTATCAGAGTTCCTGCAGACATTTTTCATGCAATTATTGGATGAGACAATAGACATTAATCTCAAAAAAATCCAATCAATAAAAATAAAAACTGTCCCAGAGTAAATTCCAGTGAGGAACATCCAATCAGAGAGCAACAGATTCCCCCTGCTGTATGGCTGATGAAACAACAGTGAAATATGTTGATTGGATAGCTGTAATATATCTGTATAGCGTTGTTAAATTAATCCAGGAGGCTTTTATGTTTCTGTGTTGAAGATCATTGAGGTAATTGTGAAAGATTAACTTTCATATGCAACTGACAGGAGGATGAAAACACGTATGTGAGCAGATGTTGCTACATGACACACACATTTTTATTAATTTGTAATAATTGCGGCGGTTGTCTGTGACTGTGATCTTCATCCCGTGAGAAAATAAAACAAATCTCAAATTGATTTGAGAGAGTATTTCTTTGAATGATTTTATTTCACTTATTTATATTTATCTTTCTATGTGTGGATGTCATATTCTTGCTGCAGAACAAATCCACCTATGGGTACAAATAAAGTAACCTGAATCTGAAGTCTGTGATTTGTTAGGTGTCCAACAATGACCTTCCACATTTTGTCAAACACAGAGGTCATGTGATAATATTAGTCCTGTGTGAATCGGCATCTCTGTGATTTAGGATCATATTGGCTGCGTTGGCAATTAAAAAATGAACGTTTTGACAGAGCCTTGACATCTGATGTGGGGGATGATGTCAGTAAATTTGAATAAAATACAGACTTTGCTTCTAAATAACATTAAGTCCCATAGTAATACTAGTCCAGTGTGAATTTAAAACAATAATAAACTGTGAAAAAAAAAAAGCTTAAAGTAAAAAACCTTGGCTGCAAAAGAGGAATTGAGAGCATTTGTAGCTGCGACTGATTTTCTGAACTAAACTTTAATGACAGTCGTCATTTAATTTCCTATTTGGTTAAAAGGTGCACTATGAGTTCCTGCATGGTTTCAGCGTGATTTTTGTCTCAAATCGTAGGCATCTCTCCTGAATACACTGTGAAAAAGTCCGATCTGGGGAGACATCACAGGGACCGTGAACGTCAAATAAACACTAGAGGCACAGCCTGTGCACCCAAATACAACAAACCACTCCAGCCAATCACATCCTAGATATTTGGGGGAGGGGGTGGGGTTAGTGACAGCTAGTCAGTCAGTCCTGACAGTTGGGGGACGTGGGGGAGGGGTGAGCTTGCTCTGTTTTCTTTGAAATTGACTTGGAACGTCAAGAGATGTGACCATGCAGGAACTCACGGTGAACCTTTAATAACTACTATAAGTACTCTATACATCTATCTATGTTGTGTTGAGCCATTATGTTCGTTACCTTGGCTCCAAACAGTCCAGGCTCTCCCATTGCACCCGGGACTCCTATAGGACCCTGAGGAAGACAAACAGCAGGTATGAACAGAGGTTTGTAGCAGTATGGGGAAAGTAAAGATGGCGGAGAGTTTGTAGAGATTGGTGACGTTCAATCACACCGACTCACATCTTCCCCGGGGTCACCATCGCTGCCCGGCAGGCCGCCTAGACCTTTAGTGCCCTGAGAGAGAAAAGGAGAAAAGAGAACATGAGCAGAGAGAAAACACTCTAACATTAGACAAATCCTGTGTTTTGGTTTATCCTGAAAACAACGTAATCTCATTGGACTCAGTTTGATTTGACTGAAATTTCCTGTTTTGTTTTTACTAGAAGTCGTTTAATTTTATATATAGTTAGAGCATTTGTTGGTTAAAAGACAGGACGTTTCAAGTCTGTCTTAAAACAGTATTCAGGTGCTTATATGAACAGTGAACCATGTCTGGCTTGCTGTAAATGTTCCTCCTGTTCACACTGGCGATTAAGAGATCCCTTCTGGAATTTCCCATTTTTTTTGGGATCAATAAATTATCTATCTATCTATTATCTATCTATCTATCTATCTATCTATCTATCTATCTATCTATCTATCTATCTATCTATCTATCTATCTATCTATCTATCTATCTATCTATCTATCTATCTTCCTAATGCATTTCTAATGTAAGTGATACGGGACTAAAGCAATTCTCCTCATTTTGTGCAAAAATGTATTCAAAAGTTTATTTGAAAGTTAATATGAGGGTTCAGAGTAAATCTGGTCCCAGCTTCTCAAAATTGAAGATCTGTTAATTTCCCTTGTTTTACATTAACAGTAAATTAAATGTATTTGGGTTTTGGACAAAAACCAACAATTTAAAGACGTCCCCTAGGAAACTCTTGTAAATTGTAATTGACATCATTTTATAGACTAACTGTCATAATCAATAACATTTCATTTAAGAAAAGCCAAGAGATGAATTGATAATAATAAAAAATAAGTCTTAGTTCCAGCCCTAATGCAGTCAAACATATTCTCTATATATATAAATATCTGCATATAAATGCAGAATCTATCTGCGTTATGGTTTCTGTTTGTTGTCTGAGTAGCGTTGACCAATCACGTTTGAGCAAGGCATTGGTTAAAGGTAAACAATGTGTGTGGAGAGCAAAAGAGGCGGAAGGCATTGGCCAAAATGGCATCTGACTAAGATTCAGCTTTTTTCTTTAAATGTACATTAAATACATCTAAAAAAAAAAAAAGACATTTGCATACATATGCAGGTATCTGTTTGTAGAGTTTGTCAGAAAGGTAAAACACCAACAAAAACTATCGACTCGGTCCGTAAACAATGACCCGAGCATTAAAGAGGAAGTCTGGGACCGGATAATGGCTGACTACACCGGAACCGGTTGAGGCTAGAAGGGATACCGCTACTGCCTGGAGTTGGCAAAATCTCACAAAATGTAATATAATGTAATAATATAATTTCAATATTTTCACCCAGGAATTGCGTGTTGGTTTCAAACCAAGGTCTTTTTTCCTAAACTTAACTAGTCATTTTGGTGCCTGAACTTCACTGTCTTGCCGCATGAAATGACGCTCACTTTTTCTCAGCTAAACGCAGTAGCTGTATCCCTTCTAGCTACCAAAACCACTGGAAACCCCGAAATATTGGCAGGAGCCACCAGAAGGCTAACCCGACTTCAGACGGATAGCCAGAGGGTTCTGAGATTGGAAAAACACTAAAGTGTAAACATTTGACTTGTTGGTGGCCCTTTTTCCCCTCAGTAATACAAAAGGTGAATGCATACTGTAAATAGAGCACTAGATCTTTATATTTTAGATTAGATTCAACTTTATTGTCATTACACAGGTACAGGGCAACGAAATGCAGCTTAGGTCTAACCAGAAGTGCAATAGCAGCAGGTGCAGGATATACACTGGTTCCATAGTGCAGGACATGGATATGTACTGAATAAATATAGAGATGAATACTATTATAAACAGAATTTTACAGATAGATTTGTCCTATGAATATAATATAATATATAGATAACTAGTATTGTGAACAAGATTTACAGCTGGATATGTACTGAATAGAATATACAGGTGGATATTACTATAAATAGAATTTTTACAGATATGTACAATGAACATAATATACAGATGGTTGTTACTATAACAGAGTTTACAGGTGAATATGTACTATGAATATATATACAGATGGCTATTACTATAGACAGAATGTGAGCAATTTTAGATCTGTGGCCTGGGTGTGGGCAACAACAGTGTGACCCGTATAATGAAGGTTACTAAAAAGACATGTTAATATTTCTTCTTTTAGTTTTACTTTAGCTTGCATTGGTACTTTTTGTTTCATTTTGCTTTATTTATCTGTAAACAACCTTCAATCCGCACTGTGGCTGCTGTTTTGGTTTCAATTTGGAGTTTTGACTGTATATTTAGTCAGAAAACTGGATGTTTCTTGCTTCCCACGAAAGTAAAAGCAACAGAGAATACTTTGGGAAATGTAAGAAACTCAACGATGTATTTCAGTCATGCCCATGTGTCATGGTGCTGTCCAGACTAACAAAGTGATACCTGTCTAGGTATCTTCTTCTCCTATCAGTTTCTGCGTTACTCAAATGACCTTCCAAGTGACTAAAGTAATAGTGAGAGTCTAAATGAGGCATTGATGTAAAGTGAAACTACAGCAAACAGCAATTTGGGTATTTTTCTAACATGAAGTGAAAATTTCAGGGGTAGTTCTTTGTCATGAGAGTCCTTCAAACCTGCTAAAAGTTTTTTTTTGGAAATGTCTCATTCAAAGTCAGATGAGTCAGGGGTCAGATGACTTCTTAAATGGTATTTCCTCGGGATTAAGAGAGTTCCTTCATCCCCTGACATGACAAGCTTTTTATTGGGATAAAAACACTGTTTTTTTGTGATTATAAGTAAAGAGGTTGAGATATAAATGAGTGATCTCAACCTAAGCTGTCAACACATTTAAAATAATGTACAGTAGATGTAGTGATTATGGAATAATTATGTCATGGCACCAAAGCTTGTTATGTCAAGATGACAAATGATTTCTTGAAAATTTAAATAATTACGTTGGTCCTCGCTGGGTTTCTGCAAATTATCTAAAATATGGAATACATTGAGCTCATTTCAGTGTTTCAAAGAAGAGTTCAGGATTTTGGGATATACTGTGAACGTATTTGCTTACTTTTTGTACAGTGAGATGAAAAGTACACGTCTCTCTGCTGGTGTGTGTATCTCTTTAACTTTGGACAGAGCCCGGCTAGCTGTCCCCCGCTTCAAGTCTTTATGCTAAGCTAGGCTAAGCACGTCCTGACTCCCTTTCTGTATTTAACACACAGACATGACAGAGTTTATCAATTCGGGCAAGTGGGTTACATTATTGTTATCTTTTCTTGCCCCCCCCCCCTTTCCCATGTCGGAGAATGCTTGTTGAATGCTAACAGTCCCACAGTGATTTCCAAGTCTTTTAATAAACAATCCTACGTTATCAATGTTTTACTTTTCTCTTTTAAAGATCTTTTTGGGGGTATTTTAGGCCTTTATTTTCATAGGACAGAAGAAGAGAGAGAGGGGGGGATGACATGCAGCAAAGGGCCGCGGA
>JABXJD010000244.1:67500-95000 GCA_013375575.1 Percina caprodes | reverse complement strand
ATAACCTCGACCTGCTTCATATAAAAAAAGACATGAAAGTCTCACTTTTTACAATATGGGACCTTTAAATGCTGTTGATGGCAGCAACCTGTAACATCCAGAGCTTGTAATCCTGGGGGAGCATTATTCTTTGATTGATGTATTTATTACTTTACTTAAGTTATTTTATTTAGCTTAATTTCTGCAACCTGTGTGTTGCCTGGGTTACCCATTTGTTGACTTGCTGCTACTGACATGTTGGTGGATTGAATGATTGCGATGGTGTTTACTCTTGTCTGTTTTTTATGTGACTGGTTGACTGCAAAATTGAAATGAAGTTAATTTGTTAACTAAGGTTCGGGTGCAGGGCCACGCCTAAACCACACCTCTAATCACCAGATAAACCTACATATACCGTGCTGCACAGCCAGGCTCGTGTCTCTGATTGATTGACCCACCCTCCCTTTCCCTTTCCCTCTCCTTCATCCATCTTCCCCCTCTTCCCTTCCTGTTGCACATCTCTCTCATGTCTCTTCTAGGTACCGTCTGGGGGTCTGGAAACTGCTTCTGAGACAGAACCCCCACTCTGAGTCTCCTCCACCCGGTCATCACACATCCTCCCAGACCAGCCATCAGACGTCATCCACAGCAATTCATCTATCTGCACATTCATAATGTACATTAAATCTTTAACTAACACATGGTTGTGGCGTGGTCCATGCTAGTGAATTGCCCTTTAGGGATAAATAAAGTAGTTTGAATGGAATTTAATGTGATTGAATAAATCAGAAAGTAATGGATTAAAAACAATAGTTTGGCATTTTTGGGGCATTCACTTCCTGCAGATGTATTGTATGTACACGTATATGCAGGTACGTCAGAACTTCTCATGTCTTTTGCGTATGTTTTATTTCCATACCTTCTGTCCATCTCGTCCCTGAGCACCCTCTTTGCCTTCATCACCGCGGGACCCCTAAACACAAAACATAGAAACAATGAAAAAACAGAAAACAGCTGTTTAATGAACAAAAGAGATGTATGATGAGGAATCTTAAAAAGTAATTAAAAAGTCGGAGAGAAAAAAGATTATAAAAGACGAAATGAGATAGATGGATTTTACAGTTACATGTTAACTCATTAAATGTGATTTGTTTATGTTTATTTGACTTTACTTTAGATTCTTCTGTCATATTTGATGTATAAAGGTTAAGAGAAGAAAAGATGTTATATCTTTATTTAGCAGAGCAGACAGCAAAACATTTAGTCGTCGTGTTTCAAACCTAAACAATCTTACAACTTAAAATATTAAATAATATTAAATAGGGGTGTCTCAAACATGTTTTTCATGGCTTTGCCATTGTTAGATAATGGAGTTTTGATTTGTAAAGATCAACAGATTGTTGGTTTTACGCCCTGACAACTCGTCATTTACAATTCATTTTTAAAAGGACAGGCTTCATAGCATCGAGTGTGATATAACCGCCATATTTTTGGGAAAGTATGACACTAAGGCTGATATGGTCAAATTAAAAATAATGTATTTAAAAAAGGTGAAATCACTGATCCTGCTTTTGATTTCCATAATTGAAATTGAAAGCTCATTTAAGATAGGATAAGATAAGAAAAACCTTTATTTGTCCCACAGTGGGGAAATTGCGGTTTGCAACAGCAGAGATAAGAGCAAAGATAGATAAGTGTACAAAATATAGCAAACAGTATTATCCAATAAATTACACATGAATTATTAAATTGCACTTTGATGCAATTGTTCTATTTCAATCTATTTTCGATTTAGAACTGTAATTGTGACAGCCCAAATTATTACATTTCAATCTCAACCTTTACGTTTTAGACACTCTTTTAAGAACAACAACATGCTACTAATCATAAATGTTAATTACCTCTATATAAGCACTTCAAACATCCGTCAGTCAGTCAGGTACATACTGTATATTCAGAGTAATGGTGTGTATTAGAGAGTGTCTTTACCTTTATGCCTTTACCGCCCTTTGGTCCTGGAGACCCAACGTCACCACGAGGGCCCTGAAATAGAACAAATAAATAGTAATAAAAATGTATAATGTGTGTGGGAGTGTTTGTGTAACACTGACTTCTCCATTTAAAGTCCTAGTAAGAACAATAATGAATATATACTGTAATATTAAAAGCTGATTTGAAATAAAAAGGATACTGAAGCATAAAAAATTAGAAATGTAGTGTTGTTATGGTGCTGCAGACGCCTGCTTACATTTTACTATTTATTCTCATTACTTATATTTATTTATTGTTTGTTCATCTGTGTCTTGTAGTTTTCCCCCTATCCCTTGCTGGGGACAGGGGGTAATGAAGTCAAAGAGTTGGGTTGACGGTTGACGATGTGTTTCCTTACAGTCTCACCCGGACCTCCAACTCCTCCGCGGGGTCCCTCCATACCAACGTCACCCTGCCGACAGAAAGACATCACATTTTATTAAAACATCTGCTCATGATGCTGCGAAACTGCTCATATACAATGCAATATGCGTTGTTACTTTTTTTTTTTCAAATTTTTCCACTAATCAAAAAAAATGTTTTTACTTATTCTGTTACCAAGACCTTAATCCTTTCTATGGCTGAAAGGTCATGAAAGGACAGAAAAAAACATTTGTTACGTAAAAATAATTAATATACAATATATTTTGGGATATATAAGAGAGGTTAGAGACAGAACAGAATGTATGGCTGAGTGAACCAGATGTTTATATAAATCCTTTCATCATTTTAAAGTACTTTATTAGAAAGTTAATATCTTTCATATTAAAGGTGCATCCCTGGCCAGTCTAAAAGGTATGTGAGTGTATGTAGTGTGTGTGTGTGTAGTGTGTGTGTGTGTGTGTGTGTACTGTATGTGTGTGTAGTGTGTGTGTACTGTGTGTGTGTGTGTGTGTGTTTGTACTGTATGTGTGTGTTTGTACTGTATGCGTGTGTGTGTGTGTGTGTGTATGTGTGTGTAGTGTGTATGTGTGTGTGTGTACTGTATGTGTGTGTAGTGTGTATGTGTGTGTGTACTGTGTGTGTGTGTGTGTGTGTGTACTGTGTGTGTGTGTTTGTACAGTATGTGTGTGTTTGTACAGTATGTGTGTGTTTGTACTGTATGTGTGTATGTGAGTGTATGTGTGTGTGTGTATGTATGTGTGTGTGTGTATGTGAGTGTATGTGTGTGTGTATGTATGTGTGTGTGTGTGTATGTGAGTGTATGTATGTGTGTGTGTGTGTGTATGTGAGTGTATGTGTGTGTGTGTGTGTGTATGTGAGTGTATGTATGTGTGTGTGTGTGTGTGTGTATGTGAATGTATGTATGTGTGTGTGTGTGTGTGTGTGTGTGTGTGTGTGTTTACCTTCAGACCAAACTCTCCTTGCTCGCCTAGGTCTCCTATAAGTCCAGGTTCTCCCTGTTGACGACAAAAGATTCAGTTGCTTAGTTACTTCATAACATGTTTACTTATTATCTTCTATTTTGAGTCCTGACAAGTCAATGTCATCAAGAATCTACAAAGCACAGAAACTCAAGTTTCAACAACCTCTTCCGAAGAGTCCATCATGTTTTTTTAATCCTCCGTGTCCTCCTTGGCAACTAGCAAGTGCTTTTAGAAGGAAGGGTGAGGGCGGTACGCGATCACGGAAGGCTTGTATCACGCGGACGCGCCGCAACAGTTTGGTTGTCATTACTTAGAATTCCTCACGGGAGCGACAGAAACTACAAACTAGGGCTGCACGATATTGGAAAAACATTACATTGCGATATTTTTTTTCCTAAACTATATATATTGCGATATTTCGAGGCATCAATACAGGATAAAGTCAATAATTACCATTCCAGGATATTAATAATTTCACTAATAAACAACCTTCATTACAAAAAGGTCACTTAATATTTTATTACAAAATTACAACATATTTCCGTAAACAGAAAAGCCGAACACATTTTTAAATAAAACTGCAGCTTTACACTAACCCCCTGATTGGTTTATATTTTAATAACTGAAAATAAATATATTTTTTTATTTTTAAGTCCTGGACTGTCAGATTTATGTAGGGCTCCGTTGTCCTGCTGGACCATAAGTCTGTAATGACTGCATAGTATTCCACGTGTGACAGCTCTGCCTCCATCTTGGATTTGCATTTGTCATATAGCTCTTTTATCACAACTTGGGAAACCCATGTGCGGGATGGTATAACATACCGCTTGTCAAGCGTTCGGATCATTTTCTTAAATCCCTCTTTGGCGACTGTGTAATGGCAACATATCTTTAGCGATGTGAAACGTTATTGCGTCTGTTATTTCTTTTGTTGTTCAGAGCCTTTCTGGTAAAGGGTCACAATGCCAAAGGCATCGCTAATAGTTTTTGACTTTAGTTGGCATCCAGATTTTACTTTGTTTTCGTTGAAAAGAGCGTTGTGGTGCCGTTGTAAGTGATAAGACAAATTGGTGTTGTTTCCTTGTTTTGTGGCCACAACTTTATAACACCAGAGAAAATACCAGATTTTGGTCAACATCCTCTTTTTTGTAGCCAAAATAGTACCAAATGGCTGATTTTAACTTTCTTTTTGGTACAAAATCATCCTCTCTTTGCGGCGGATCTTCTTCGTTGCTCATTTTTAGCTACAGGACTGCCAGAGAAGGTTGGCTGTGAGCAGCGGCACAACGGCCATTCACAGCAAACCAATGAACCAACGAACCAATTCAACTTTAATGGGCTTGAAACTTGCTGCAGAGAAAAGAGCTTAAATAATCCACTTTTAGATCCACTCAGTGTGTTTATTTTCTTTAAAGAGTATCTGAACTTTAAATCCACCAGATTAAACTGTCCTTATGGTCAATTTGTCATTCTGGTCTTAGTCTGCATTGTTCACGGTAATGGAAGTTCGCCACAGGCACGTGGAGCGTGCATGTCACCACAGAAACAAACCAATACAACAAACTCATGCTACCCTTCTTCACATCGCATGTTCTGGCAATGTGACTATCGCGCATGCGCACATCGCAGTGTCAATGCTAAAACACAATATCGTTCAGCCCTACTACACGCTACAGCTTTAAAACTTTACAAACCCTGTTAATGTGTGGCTCGTCGCTGTGGGACACTCAGAGAACTGGTTTTAAACTCACCATGGCGCCAGAGAAACCAGATGCTCCGTCATCTCCCTCAGGTCCGGCGTCGCCCTGTAAAAGGAGAGTTCAGTGGTGAAAATGTCTCGGGTTACGTATGTAACCCTTGTTCCCCGAGATAGGGGAAGGAGACACTGCGTCGGTTACGACACTATGCCTAAAGGCGTTCCCATAGTGTCGTAACCGACGCAGTTCGAGTTCCCTCAAAGGGAACGTCTCGGGTTACGTATGTAACCCTTGTTCCCGAGATAGGGAACTCGAACTGCGTCGGTTACGACACTATGCCTAAAGGCGTTCCCATAGTGTCGTAACCGACGCAGTTCGAGTTCCCTCAAAGGAACGCGTCTCGGGTTACGTATGTAACCCTTGTTCCCGAGATAGGGAACTCGAATCGGTTACGACACTATGCCTAAAGGCGTTCCCATAGTGTCGTAACCGACGCAGTTCGAGTTCCCCTCAAAGGGAACGTCTCGGGTTACGTATGTAACCCTTGTTCCCCGAGATAGGGGAACGAGACACTGCGTCGGTTACGACACTATGGGAACGCCTTTAGGCATAGTGTCGTAACCGACGCAGTTCGAGTTCTCCTCGAAGGGGAACCACAAATAAACAACAAACCGGAACAACAAATATGAAGTGTTTGTTATTGTTTGTAACTCAAAGAGGGAAGGACAGTTCTTTCCTTTGCTATATATGTACAGTATGTTCACCAATACATTTTCAATACGTCCTAGGACTGCAGAATAAGAGGAAAATATGAGATAACGTTGTTGAATGTTGCGATAACGACATCACTTAAAATTGAATAAATATAAACAGATATTAAAGTGTACTCTGTTCTGCCTTTCTGCTGCTTTCAGTAGACTGTTAAAATACAATCAGATTGCTTGTTGAATAAACTGCAGTTTTCTACAGATACTCTCTTTCAACTAACTTTAAAGAATCTTTCGTGATGTTTATCATGTAAGTTGATATTGCGATGACGATTAAAAAACAATATATTGTGCAGGCCTAATACATCCTAAACTCATTTAAAGTCTGGAGCGGTTCATTTTATTCCAAATATTCAGTTACAATCTGTAGAAGAAGACAAAACGCATCAGCCGAAAATACATGAAAACTAAAAACTTTTCACATGTATTTTTATTTGACATTATGATTTAACGAGTGGGCGCTATCTATTTACTGTACTTGTTTTTACTTCTTTGAATCAAAGTATTGTTGTGGTGTGTCACAGAGTATAAAAAGAGAAAATTGGGGATTTATTTTTAACCTGCTCCTTTTACTTTTACTTTTGTTTGATTGTTTGGCTTTAAGGTCCTTTCTAAGTGTCTCTGCAGCTTTAGTTTCATTTTCATTTTCCTTCAGTTTGTTGCTACATCCAGTTTTACTTTTACTTTGTTGATATCAATGGTAGTGCAGGTGAATCTATCAGTATAGATCATCATGCCTAGTAGTGTTAGTAAGTATCAGCGTTGTTGTAACACGATTTACTTACCACTGGTCCCGTGTCGCCTCCTTTTCCCCGAACCCCTTTGGTTCCTTTATAACCCTAAAAAACAAGAATCACAAATGAAACTCACAGTATCCGCAGCAGTAGCAGAATCAGCTGGACACTCAGCCGTAATTTGATTATTATGTTAATCAGGTTTCCTGATGATTAAAAAAACAAGCAGTAATGATATTTTAGACTCTCACCTCTCTGCCCTGAATTCCTGGCTCACCAGTTTTACCCTGCAGACCTCTGGATCCCTGAAAGGAAATAGAAAAAGAACAACGGATACAGATTGAGTAAAAGATAACAAACACATGCATTTATTGCTTGATTCCTTGTGTGTACATACAGATAAACTATAACTATGCTTTTAATTTAATGCACTTTAAACTGAAAATTACACCAGAAATTCTCAGATAGAAACATTTTGGGCAGCAACTGCAACAGTGCAATCCCCCCCACAGTTTGTACCTCGACCTCCTGACTTCTAAAATAAGTTGATAGGATGACCTCAATGACGTTGTGCTCACTAAAGGTAAAAATCTCAGCCAAATATTCCGGGCTTTAATAACAAGCATTAATTCTAAAATGCCGGAGACAATGGAAAGTGTAAATAATGTATTTACAGTGGTGCTCAAAAGTTTACATACACATGCTTAAGTTGACTAAAAAGAGGAATAAAAAAATCATGTTTTGGAAATTTATTTTAATACCTAAATTAAAAAATGAGGTAAAATCCAACCTTTAAGGACACCAATTTTCTTTGTGAATGAATAACGTATTGTAAATAAATAAATGTTCTTATTTAAAATACAGGGTCATAAGTATACATACCCCTATGTTAAATTCCCATAGAGGCAGGCAGATTTTTATTATTAAAGGCCAGTTATTTCCTGGATTCAGGATATTATGCATCCTGATAAAGTTCCCTTGGCCTTTAGAATTAAAATAGCCCCACATCATCACATACTCTTCACCATGCTTAGAGATAGGCATGGTTTTATTTCAGTTAGACTAATACCTGGTTTGATTTGCATTGAGAGATGATTTTATAGAAAGTATCCCATGCCTATCTCTAAGCATGGTGAAGAGTATGTGATGATGTGGGGCTATTTTAATTCTAAAGGCCAAGGGAACTTTATCAGGATGCATAATATCCTGAATCCAGGAAATAACTGGCCTTTAATAATAAAAATCTGCCTGCCTCTATGGGAATTTAACATAGGGGTATGTATACTTATGACCCCTGTATTTTAAATAAGAACATTTATTTATTTACAATACGTTATTCATTCACAAAGAAAATTGGTGTCCTTAAAGGTTGGATTTTACCTAATTTTTTAATTTAGGTATTAAAATAAATTTCCAAAACATGATTTTTTTATTCCTCTTTTTAGTCAACTTAAGCATGTGTATGTAAACTTTTGAGCACCACTGTAATGTTAAAAAGCAAGCAGCTTCTTTTTTTCCTCAGTCTCACTTTTGGGGCTTTCTCATTTTTATTCTAAGTAGAAAAACTTTCTATATGTACTAAGACTATTTTTGATGGTCAGTAGTGACATTATAAGATGAAAGCTTCCATTAGGCAAATTTAAGATAACTGTCATTAGAACTGGATGAATGCAGCGACTAATGGGCAAACGAAATCTGGTGCCTGAGATGAGCAGGATGGAGCAGGACAAACAGCAGTGTGTGCAGAGAATAAAGTGTTGATGATGGGATGAAACGAGTCGGTACCTTTGGTCCTGCGAAGCCAGCGAATCCAGGCTGTCCGGGTTCACAGTCGCACTCTGTTGGCCTCTCCACCTCGCCGCCAGACTCCTCCTCCGAGGAGTCGGTGTCATATGGGACCTGAAAACACGGAAATATCACACCACAGGGAGCGTGAACATATACACTGTGGACTGTCTGCTGGCTGAAGTTATAATATGCATTGTTTCTGATAATATTGAGGCCCACAAAGGCTTTTTGAATCTCTTTGTGTGAGGATTTTGGTTATCTTTAGTCTGCAGAGAAGGGTCTGGCGAGTCCACACGAGGCATTTCTTTAAGCCAATCACAATCGTCATGGATGGTGCGAAGCACCGTATGGAGCCCCGGTTCCTCTGCAAAATAGGAACTTGCTTTGGTGGAACGTGTTCCAACAAAGATTGTTTTAGTCGTGCAACAGAAAACTCTGATTGGACAGATAGTCTAGCTAGCTGTCTGGATTTACCTTGGAGCAGGTAACCAGAGTCCTCAGAAATCCACCGAAGGTTAGAATTCCAACATAAAAGAAGCTTTAGGTAAAGGAAATCCGGCCGAAAAGAAGGACATCTAATGTTTTTTTTCATTGCTTTCTGCATTAATCAAATATTTTTGGGGCTATTAAATGTTAAGACCTTCAGCCCTTAGCGCTCATACCTGCATGGTCTCTGTGTCTTCTTTGGCATAGTGAGACTCAGCAGTGGTGGCGTAGGGGAAAGCGTCCTCGGTCATCATGGTGACCTGCGTGGGTTCTGGGCCGTACAAGTCGTAGTCCCCCTCCTCGGGTTGTTGGTCCTCTTCGTAGCTGTGAGTTGGCTCAGGTGGATACTCTGATGGCACAGAAGAGACATTTTAGACTTGTAAAAGACAAAATCGGACGACGGAAGTATGGCAAAAGGTTCAATAAATAAATATAGGAATAAATAAAAAGGGAAATAAATAAAAGAATAAATACATGCAGAGGTTGGGACTTGTTAAACAAACAAAAATACTGAACAGAATAACAAATGTTTCCAAGACTTTTAAATTCCTGCCATTTCTAATGGTACAATTCAATGTGAGTGGCTCGTTGGTCTAGGGGTATGATTCTCGCTTCGGGTGCGAGAGGTCCGGGTTCAAATCCCGGACGAGCCCTACCTTTGGAAAGAAAGTCTTGCATATGTCCAACACATAAATGATAATCAAAAACAACAAATAGTTCTGCATTATGGATACTGATGAACCCTACATTGAGTACTTTCTGTTAGTGTTTGACAAAGTCCTTCTATGTATTTATTTGTTTCTCTATGTATTTTTATTTTTTGATTGATTTATCAGTCATTTTTCATCAGGTAAGAATAAAAAGTAAAGCCTCGTTTGCAGCTGTCCTTTGATGATGATTACCTTTGCCTCTTTGCTCTGTGCCGTACCTTGCGGTTTCACTGCGGATCATGTGTAGCTGACTCTGGGGTCCCTGTACTCACCTGGCTGAGGAGAGGCTAAGTTGTCAAAGTGGTCGACCATGGAGCCTTCATAGGTGTGTTCCTCCCCTGGACAGACACGTGAAACATGATATGTCAGACCTGATTTTACTGTATGGGTTTCACCAGAGAAGTGGGGCTTGTTGGTCTACGGTTATGAGTCTTGCTTTGGGCGTAAAAGGACCTGGGTACAAATCTGGGACGAGCCAACACTTTATGACAAAAAGTTTCATAAATATTACTTCTATAACTATGCAAAATTTGCAAAGATGTGTGAGTGGAAAGTAGAGAATAACATAAAAGAAATGCAATGCAAGAATCACTTGTGTGTGGTCAATATGGTATTTTTTTTAGTTAAAATCCAAAACATTTCCTGGATTCAGCACCAAAAATACATTTTTTTTTTAAATTTTGGCTGCCAATCACACTCAGTAAGAAAAGAAAATTCTGGGAGATTATGATGGATAATTGTGATGATTTAAGACATTTTATAGACCAAATAATTGTTATTCCATCCCTAACACAAAAATTGTCTTATTCAGTTCTCTCCTATAACAAAATAATCTAATTTTGCAGTTGCTAATTGTTTTTCCTTTTGTTTTTCTGTGAAGCAGGAATAAACAGTCACTTTATTAGCTGCTAATGGTAAATCACAGCAGTGTGTGGCAGCTCTGACCTGAGTGGTATCCAGAATATTCATCCTGGCAGAGAGAAGAGACGACACAGAGCAAGAACACAAGCAACCCTGATAGGAGAGACGCCTGCAGGAGGAAAAACACATTTACTCATTTAATACCATCTAACATCTTTATGAAAACCAGAATAGCATCAGGCAGATACTCTGGAACAGTTATCAGACCTGTTTTGGATACTTAGCAGTTAACCAGTGAATGTTAGTTTCTGGCTCCTGATTTTCAATCACTGACTGACCGGAAGTTTCAATTAAATTAAATTTTATTTATAGTATCAATTCATAACAAGAGTTATCTCGAGACACTTTACAGATAGAGTAGGTCTAGACCAGATAGAGCAGGTCTAGACCACACTCCATAATTTACAAGGACCCAACAGTTCTAGTAGTTCCCTCCAGAGCAAGCAACAGTGCGACAGTGGCGAGGAAAAACTCCCTTTTAGGAAGAAATCTCGGACAGACCCAGACCCAGACCCAGACCCAGACCCAGACCCAGGCTCTTGGTAGGCGGTGTCTGACGACCGGTTGGGGTTAAAATGAAGAGTGGCAATAACAGTCACAAAAAATAGTGATAAAAGATGATAGCAATTTAGACTTACTGAGAGGTGTGTAGAAACACCTGGACAGACACACACATTATAGTGACAGTTTGGATGTTTTAAAGTGGGGTTGTATGCGGTACTCATCCATAGCCAGTGTATTACCGTATAGTGTATTTGTGTATTATATGCATCAAAGCTCTCTTCAAAGCCACCAGACTCCTTTTGAAAAAAAAGGCATTATACCTTGCAGAACATGGTAGTTGCTGCTCTACTGCTGCCTTGATCGGTTAGTTTGTGTAATTGAAGCAGAGGTAGAGCAGAAACTCCTGTGTTCTGCGAGGTATAATGCCATTTATGTCAAAATGAGTCTGGTGGCTTTGAAGAGACCAGAGATAATGGCTTCAATTCTCTGTCATAAAGGTCCTTAAAATGTGTTTAATTGCTGCCCCTGTCCACAGCAGGACATTGCTTAGCTTCCGTATCAGTACTCCTGCCTGCTTCGGGAGTTGATGTCGACCGACATCAATGCTGTAGCTAACACACTTACTGTGGAGAATTAGCACAAACAATCACAGATATCTCACAAAACATCTGAACTAGCCCTTTAACTGCAGATGTCACAAATAATTCTGTGGAGTTAAAGGATACAGCTCGTTGGTCTAGGGGTATGATTCTCGCTTAGGGTGCGAGAGGTCCGGGGTTCAAATCCCGAACGAAATCCCCATGGGACTCGAAAACTCAAAAACTAATTACATTAAGTAAGTTTAACTGATTAAGGTTGATGATGAAGATGCAGTTATGATGAATCAGGCTAAACCATGTGGGTTTCTCCCCAAAATGGCAACCAATAAAGTTCTTTTACTGCAGTCTCAGGGAGGATCAGAAGTCTTTTGACAACAGACACATTCCCTGCAGAAGGTTTGTGTTGCTCAGATGAGACTCTGCTGGTGTTTGGGTGAGAATCCAACTGACTGAGAGGTTTCTTTGTCAGAGTGAAAACCGCTGAGTTCTTCTCAAATTCATCTGACATTCCTTTAACTTCACTCTGAGCCTGAACACCACCGGTGGAAAAAACCTAAACATTTACCGTGCTGGAGAAGCTGAACAAAGGACGTTGACTCACCATCAATAAACTGAAGGGGAACATATTTTCACAATAATCACAATTTCCTTTGTGTGCTTTGTGAAACCTCAGTTTGAGCTTGTGAGACATTAGATTTTGGAAAAGGACATTATGAAAGCTGAAATATCTAAACTCTCAAAACTTCAACTAATCAATAAAACACAACTCTTTTCAAACTTGAACTTTAATAATCCATTTAGTTAAAAGTAGAGAGGTAAAGTCATTAGTTGACAGTCACGGCTGGCAATGTTTTTATATTTTCAACAAATTCAATGCTAACAATTTGGTTTCTTTCAAAAGAAATTTAAGTTTTTCTTTATTTATTCAGTAAAAATGCAGCAAAGAGTAGAGGCAACGTATGGTTTTTTTAGCCAATGAGACAATAAACAGAAAAAGTGGAAAGAATACATAAATGAACAGTGTTTAACTTAATCTCCAGGGTGTATGCCAGTAGCAGAAAGATAAAATAAAATATTACTTTACGATCAAATATAAAGACGTTCAAATCATGTTTTTGCACAAATAAAATATGTGGGTTACAGCCAGATTCTCACTGTACTGTAATTCAACATATCTTTTTGTTACCAAATTTCAAGACGTTTGACCCTAAAACACTCTTTCTGCCACCAGTGTTTCTGTGGTTGCTGTGCAGTGTGATGCTGTAAATTAACACCTACTACAGGTTAGTTTTGGCATCCAAAATCAACTGTAATGGGAGTATTAGGCAGAATATGTTGCAAAAACACTAATAATCCTGACCTGCAGGACCTCTAGGCCAGAGAGGTGAGACACTCCTCGCTCTTTCTTATTCAACATCTTCTCACAGGTTTTTGTTGTTTGTTTCATGCATCATTGCTATTGTAAAAATGCCACATCTTTTGACATTTCAGGGTGTTTTATTTCTTTATTTCCTTTTAGGCCTCAAATGTAATTATTTTCACACGGATGATACTTAAGTCTGGCCAGTATGCACTTTCAGGGGAAATACAATAGATTTCCTGTAAAAGATCAGCTTTGGTATAATGCCTCTTTTAAGAAAACATGCCACAGGCAGCCAAGGGGCGAAATACAATCTTTCATCATCAGCCACAATGGAAAATGATTCACAAAAATGCCCTTTCAGCAGAACGCCCAAACAAAGCCCGACAGACCTTCATTGTTTCACACAAACTGACCAACATTTCTCAGCACACCTGAATGTGAAGCATGAGCTTCATGAGCATGAGTGAATTCCTCTGTTGTATTGAAGAAAGGGTTATACAGGTAGCAGAAATGAATAATACAATACTATTTGAAGAGCAAATACTAACATGTTAAAATAGTTTTCTACACAACTAACATTGGTGGGTTTCAGCTAGATTCTTTCTGCAGGTCAGCTCAGTATGACATGAGTTTAGTTGATCAACAACAGGCTTTTCCCAACACATAGGGTCAGGGAAGTGTAAAGACAAAGTGTATTTGTTGGAATTATGTCAATGAGTTTTCCAGGCTGTCAAACCTGATTTGAGCTCAGTTGGTACAGCGGGTGCCCATATGTGGAGGTTTAATGTTTGATGCATCAGGCCTGGAGTTCGACTCCAACCTGCAGCCCTTTGGTGAATATCATTCCCCCTCTCTCCCCTTTCATGTCTTCAGCTGTCCTGTCAAAAATAAAGACCTAAAAAAACTGCAAATCTGCTAATACCTAAATGTAGAAAGGAAGAACTCACTTATTAAAATTTCTTTTGAAAATGATGATTTTAACGCCTGGTATTTTGACACTTGTAAGGGCTTGTTGACACCCTGGGAAACACTTCTAAAACCAGGCATTTCAGATTAAAGATGGAGAACCAAAACGTTGCTGGATCACTTTTACGCTCAAATGTCCATGTACTGCTGGTCCCATTTAAAAACTGCTGGACCTGGACAGTTTCTCTGCTCTACAAGGTGTCCCGTTGCTATAACCAACCATGTTGCAACGGCTCTGTCCACAGCTGATTTTTGTACACATTTTTCTTTCCATTAACCCCAAAAATCATTTTAATTTAATCCAAGTTGACTCAAATCGACTATTATTCCACCCCTGTTCCAATCAGGGGGCTAAAACAGACACCAAATCTTCAAAGCTCCTGGCCAAACCCAGACCGTCCTCTCTTACCTTGACGCTGGAGGCTCCCATGGTGCGGCAGTCCACTCAGACCAGACCAGACCAGATCCTGCACAGGACCCTTTCAGGATTCAGACGTGGATAAAGGAACAACCTGATTTAGCTTTCCCTGAGCAGCTCTCCTCACAGCATTATCACCCCGATGGTTCCCCCTGTCCTGTCTCTGTCTCCTCTCTGTCTCTCCAGGATCCCTCAGGTTCCCAGGCACTGACGGGATCCTCTCCGACTTTTTTTGTTGTTCTTCTTCTTCTCGTCGTCTATCTCTGCGTCTCAACAGGGTGAGAAATACCTGACCCTGAACACAGCATCAGCAGAGAACACAGAGAGAGAAAAAGAGATGGATGGGTTTGTGCAGAAAATTCAGGCCTACAAAGTCTTAATTTTTAACCTACATTATTCTTTTCACATTTTAATATCTGAAATCTCCACCACAAATTAACTCTTTTGCTTACAACTTGCCACCAAATTTCACTGAAAACTAGTTTAATGGTTTGATATATCCTACTGCCAACAAAACATAATCTTCATGCAAAAAGTCAACTTGTAAAATGTCAATACTTTACACTTTTGAAGAAGCAGCAAACACTTTATCCAAAGCTCGAAATGGAAACTACACATACATCAAAACTACAGATTAGTTTCAGCAACTCAGCCCAATTCCTACACTGAATACGCTTGATCTCGTCACAAATACCTATATCATTATATCAAAAAAAGTAATCTTTGTCAATATCAGGATACAAAAAGGTCCGGTTTTATGAAAAAAATCAATTGTTTTTTGGCTTTTTTCCCTTTATTCTGTAGTGACAGTGGATAGACAGGAAAGGGGGGTGGTGGGGGGATGATGACACAGTAAAGGGCCACAGGTTGTATTTGAATCCGGGCCGCTGCAAAGGCCTACATGGGGCGCACGCTCTTACTGGGTGGGCTAGGGGCCGCCCCCAAATGCCGGACTTTAAAAATGATATTGAATGAATTAATCAGAAAAATAGAAAGAACTGAAACTGTACCGTGATGAAAGAATTAAATATTTAATTTAAATGATCTAGCCTAAACTTCACACTGATCTGAACTACAGCTGCAACTATAAGTTGATCAACAGAACATTAAGCAACTATTTTAATAATCAGATCTTTTAAGTAATCTTTGGATGGTTCCAATTCTTAAAATGTAAGAACTTCCTGTTTTTTACTACTTTTAACATTACTGTGAAACAGAATATCTTTGATTTTTGGACTCTTGGTTAGACAAAGCAAGACGTTAAACGTCATCTTGGGCTCGCGGAAAGATGTTGAACATTTTTCATGAGTTGAAGCCTTTAGAGCAATGTTACTACGTTTGAGTTTATTCAGAAGAACGTACAGTATATCTAAAAAACTAGAGTATTTGAGCATATAAACTGAGGTCACGTACGGTACAGTGAGAATAAATCTTCAACATCATTAAGGCCGTTCATGTCGCGTGCGACAAACTGCTTCTCGTTGTGAGCGTCTCTCTTCCAGGAAAGACTTGTAGGCCCCCTGAGAGTCCTTGCGGCCATTTTAAATGGCTGCGCGCCAGTAGGATCTGTCACTTGCAAGTGCCTCCCAGTCCCGTCCAGGTTGATGGAGAAGACCTGAAGATCCTTCTTGATGACGTCTTTAAAAACTTAGGTGAGGGCCACCCTGTTTGCGCGGGGGGGGGGGGGTATTTAAAAAGAACCATATAACATTTTAGGGAGGCGAGTGTCATTCCTTCGATACACATGCCCAGCCCATCGGAGGTGGCATTCACAAAGGATGGGGTACAGGTCACAAGAGCCAGAGTTTGGCTTTTGGTCCTTCCAGCATACACTCAGTATGGAACGAAGGCAGCAGATATAGAAAGCATTGAGGCTTTTTCATTGTCTTTTGTTTTTCCGGCCAACATAATCGTGGTGTGAGGCTGGTTCAAGCCTTTAGAGAAATGTGATTTAGTTTGAGTTTATTCAGAAGCGTCTACTGTATATCTAAACAAACTGTGGAATATTCTAACATTCAGTTCATTTACGGTACAGCGAGAATAAACCTTCAACATACAGTTAAATAATCATACGTGTTTCCCTTCACAAGTCTAGTGACAACTCATTACCTAATGTGTAATCTAAATGTAGTTTTAAAATGACTTGAACATTTTAAGCATCTTTTTTATTAAATGGGATGGTTTTTTTTTTCCAAAGACTTCTGAAACCCACATTTCAAATTAAAAGACTTCACAGGATTCTTCCCAATGAGTGCAGAAACCTTGTGTAAATACGTGAGGACACTCTGCAAAGTCAAGCCTGAAACCAGAGTGACCTTTAACCCCGTGACATTAGTGCGCCAGCTATGACACTCCTGTCCAACATTCCATGTGGTCTGTAGTTGAAAACCGCTCACAGCCAATCAGGAAGAGGTGGGCGGGGCCTGTCCAAGATTGCCCATATGCTGCAAAGATTAATCCATTAGTTGTCAACTATTAAATTAATCGCTAATATTTAGATAATTGATAAAATCAGTTTGAGTCATTTTTTTAATGAATAAAGTGTAAAAATTCTTTGATGTCAGCTTTGTTGAATGTGAATATTTTCTAGTTTCTTCTCTCCTCTGTGACAGTAAACTGAATATCTTTGAGTTGTGGACAAAACAAGACATTTGAGGACGTCCTCTTGGGCTTTGGGAAACACTGACCCACATTTTTACCATTTTCTGACATTTTAGAGACCAAACTAATCCATTAATAAAGAAAATAATGAACGGATTAATCGACAATCAAAACAATCGTTACTTGCGGACATGGAACTACGCGGAAAAACTGAGAAATTTAAAACAGTAGTATTAAAACATGATATGAAAGTAATGTTTCATATTTTAAAATGGTGTTTGTGAAGCACAAAAAGCCCAAAATGTTAATGTTGCTGATTCCCAAAACTTTATTCCCATTTATTTCTGTGCAAAATCAACTCGTTTATAATGTTAAAATGTTGTGACACCTGACATCTTCTGACCCGCAGGAGCCACAATGACCTTTGACCTCATCTGATCTGTTGTTGCTGTTCCAGCACTATCACTTCTCCTTCTCCTCTTTCCTCTTCTTTTTCTTCTTCTTGCGGTCGTGGTGGCGGTGGTCATCATCAGGAGAATGGGAATCCCTGCAAAGATGCGCAACAGTGAGAACTTTGAATTTTGTCATTTTCAGAAACAAAAGCCTATTTTACCAATAAAGTTTTGACCAATGACTGTTGCCTTCTGATATTTTTCTACAGCTGCGTTGTATTAATTCATACAGCACTTTAAAATAAAAATAAAACACAGTTACAAAATGCTTTTCACACATACATACACATGAATAAATAAATAAAAATAAACATTATGCATAAAGTACAACATAAAGGGGGCGCAGCCCTTTCCACAAAGGCTAATGTATAAAGGTGGCGTTTGTAAAAGGCGTTGAAAACAGTCCAGAGATTCAGAAGACCTGACAGACTGAGTGAGAAGATTCCTGAGGGTTGGAGCTAAAATGGCAAAGACACGATCTCCTTTGGTTTGTAGTTGGAGCGAGGAATGGATAAAAGAGTGGGCTTGTAGTGGAGTGAGGAACAAGGTGCTCAGAAATGTAACGGGGGAGGGAAAGGTCATGTAATGCCTTGAAAGATCTGAAAATCGCGCAAAGACGGTCGTTAAGTAGACACGAAAGGCAGCACTAGATTGGCTTAATTAGTGTGAAGAAGAGTCCGAGGAGACGAAAGCTAACGTCTCTAAAGAGTCTTGAAGGGTAGCGATACTGAGGGTGATCACAAAAAGTAGCACTAACATTGATTAATTAGTGTGAAGGTAGTCTCAAGTGGGTTAGGGGGTTAGGGTTAGTGGGTTAGGGTTAGTGGGTTAGGGTTAGGGGGTTAGGGTTAGTGGGTTAGGGTTAGGGGGTTAGGGTTAGGGGTTTATCTGTCTTAATGGTTTTATTTTTAACTGTTTATACTTGTGTTTTATCTGTTTTTGTTTTTTTTTAACGGATTTTGTGTAAAGCACTTTAAATTGCCCTGTTGCTGAAATGTGCTATACAAATAAAGCTGCCTTGCCTTGCAGGTAATCAATAGGATCTTAGAAGATATTTTGAATTTTACGGGAAGCCAATAAAAGGGAGGCAAAGATTGGTGTAATAGGAGACTGGCGACTTGTTCTGTTTGATAGTCTGGCAGCTGCATTTTGTACAAGTTGTTTTAAAAGAAGAAACTTATGTTAAGCTTACAGTAATGTAGCGTAAAAAAAAACAACTATAGACAATATTAGTTGGTTTATCCTCTCTCACCTCTCCCTCTTCTTCCTCTTCTTCTTGCTCTCTCTGTCTTGGCTTCGCTCTCGGCTGCGATGGCGTCTGCTGTGGGATTGGCGAGACTCTGACGACAACGAGCGCCTCTCATCCAGCCGACGCCTGACAGACAGATAATATCAATCGTTGACGCAGTGCTTGAACACTCAAAAATAGGTTTCATTTCCTTATTAAACAAAATGACAGGTAACTCATCGTCAGGGGACACAGTGTTTGTCGTACCTTTGGGAGGAGAGTTCAGATCTCGTTGTCTCTTCCTCTTCTTCTCTCCACTGTCTGGTGAGCTCCTGTGAGTGGACGTTGATCACCTCTCTGATCACCTACAGGGTGATCACAGTCACAATCAATTAGTACCTTTATTTAATAAGAGTTTTACTGAGGCTGCACAATAAATCACATTTTAATCGAAAGCGCAATATGGACTAGGGGGGGGTTGGGTGCAGTTTGTCTATGGCAAAATGTGTCAAACCATCAGACAACCACCAGCTACTCGCAAAAATCACTCTATAAATATATTTTTTATTCATACTTTCATATTTTTCAATGAAAATGAGAATAATGACACAAAAATTACCATTCCCTCCAATATTGTGCATCACTTCGCAATATCAGTCAAAATAATCACAATTACATATTCGTCTCATATCGTGCAGTACCACCAAGGAGGCATTTTCGGAGCTTCAGACTTTCATCATTAAACAAAAACACCAGCGTTAGCTGGACAGTTTATTTTCCTGCACAATAAGATTTCTGTGTAAGAAAACCGTTGGAGGCAGGAGTGCTTCTGGTTTCCTTTTCACAACTGGTGCTCATGGAAGGGAGTAAGGTTCATGGACAAAGGGATGAGCCATAAAAAAAACATATGCAGGCATTAAAGGTTGGTTACAATAAAAATATAAATAACAAAAAAGGCCTTGAATTAATTTTGCAAGACTTTTAAAAGCACACCAACGCGTGTCAGGTTGAGCCTTCCTCAGGGTGTAGTGATGGATGATTTCTGTTATGTTGCATTGATTGGTCATAACAGCCAGAGTCCTGTGGTTTTACTTCATTACTTGACAAATGATTTTGAACCTGTTCAAATTGCTTGCGAAAGGTAATGAGAGAGTGGTAGAGCACGCGGCCATATATAGAGGCTCAGTTCTCGACACAGAGGCCGCAGGTTTGTTGCTGACCTACGGCCTCTCACAGTAAAGGCCTACATGCCCCCAAAAAAAACAGTACAAAAACAAGAAAGGTAATGAGACGTGCTGTGAAACTCCTGTTGTGCGCTGGACTGTCAGGATCTTTCTCTTCTACTGTCAGGATCTTCTCATTTGCTTAATGGTTTTGTTGTTTGCCTGTCCAACCTTTCCTCCAGAACAAAACCATTTGAACTCTGAATATATAAACTAACAGCACAAGGACGCCTAAAAATGTGTGACAACATATAGAAGGGATTATGGGTAAAAAGAAGCAGCCAAACATTGCTCTCTGCTTGCTGGTACCTCAGTGTAGGACTTCTTGGTGATGTGAACGTTCTTGGCCCGGTAAGACTGACGCCGCCTCTTGTAGTCCCTCATCTCTGCCATCAGCTCCAGGTGAGTCTTTGGTTCATTCTGTTGTTCATCTACACACAAACACACACTCATTTTACCTGAGGACAACGCTGGGAGGAAAAACAAAGTGCTCTTCGTGTAGTCACCAAAATAAAAGCAAAATGTAAAGCCAAACAGAGACTATTTTTAACAGTAATAATAGGAAAAAACAGCTAATAAGGAAGACTTTATGAGCCAGACTGTTGATTCTGATGTTTGGGAGGCTTTTGGAAGTCTTCACCTTGATGTGCGAGTCTTACCCTTCTGGAGTTTGGACACCAAGTCTACGTAGAGATCGTCGTTGCTGGAGGCGGCCGCTTCCTTCTGTTGGTTGAGGACGCTGACCACATGATCGTACAGAGCAAGTCGGTCGGCCACAGTGAGGTCACACACCGCACGCTTGTGGTTCTCAGGCACGTCGACGGGCTGGCCGGAGTACTGACCTGATAAAGGACCAGAGAAGCTTTACACACAAATTGCCCTGACACATTGTGCTTTAAAATAAAAACTATTATACATCTGGATGTGGTCAACAGAACTCATGCCCACATTACGAGTCCAGCTGTGAGCCTTTATCAATGGTTCATCTCCTTTGTGATCAATATGGATCTAGTGAATGAAATCAGTAAGCAATCATGGCTTTTAACTAGAATAATTTTAGCAGTGGACTTCGTAGAAAGAAGAAGTGACGTTAATGTTTTGCACATGAAGTCTTGTCTTGTGTATGAAGATTTTCCCCAACACGTAAAGGGAAAAGAGTTTGTTAAAATATGTATAGGGTTAGGTGTAAGTGTGTGTGTCCCAGCCCAGCGGTTTGAAAGGATATGACGTTAAAGGATACTACACGTAATCAGGCAAGCCTGAACCAGAGCTGCAGAACTTTCTAGAGCCCAGCTCCTCTCTAATACTCACCACTGTCACTGCAAACAGAACACACAACACACGGATAAGATACGTCAGCAGATATATGACATCAAATAAAAGCCAACAACCCCAAATCAAGAAAGTATAGGTTAATATACTATATATTATTGATCTGATTATCTGATTAATATTTGGGGGGAAAGGAAGCCAATGTAGGTCCAGAGGGTGCAAACAGCTGAGTAACTGAGGATGGTACAAGATATTGCTCTGGTGACATCTAGTGGTTAGTCACTGCATCTGGAGTTTATGGTATACATTTGCACCTCAGACAGTGAACCATTACAAATTAAGCTCGCACCTTGCCAGAAGACTCCCTCCATCCTCATCAGCGGTGCAGCAGATCTCGCCTGCAGGATCACCTGGTGCTGGGTGGATTTGTCTGAATGAAAGAAAACGACATAATGCCAACTGAAAAATGTACAAAGTGTGTGTTTCTGGGCAGGGTTGGTTAAACCAGAAACATACAATTTAACTTCTATTTGTATTTCATATCATCCCATAGTAAAGATGAAAAAATGGTGCACGGTTGAGGTAGGTGGTTGTATTTTTTAAAATGAAGAAACAATAAAAAAAGATCCTATAAATGAAAAAAAGTATTTTATAGCGTCTTGCAGTTCTTTAAGTGTTTTCTTTCCTGTTCTTTAAACGTATCTTTAGAAAAATAAATCCCAAAACAAGGACAAGAAGAAAAACAGGTATATTTGTTTTTAGGTCTTTTATCTTCCCCTTTCAAAACAAAGATTATTTTCCAGAACATCTTGACTTTACTCTGGTGATCTCTGAAGCTATATAATTTTATATAATAACAATGGTCGTATTTTCTATGTTGTTATTTCCAGGAACAAAAGCATCTTAATAAGTTCATGGCCTTTAAGACAATTTCTTCTTCATTAAAAAAAAAAGGTATTTTTATTACACCATTGACCCAGATTATCTGAATTGGGATTTAAGATAACGATCATCAATAATGACTCACCCATCGTAAAGCTTCTGACACTGCTGTTCTCATAACACACAGTAGGATCAAACATCTCCGCCTGCAATAGAGTGATAAAACCTTTAATTGCTCACTTGATGATTAAGAGCATTATATTAACACAGACTAAATGGTGTACTGGCACAGACTGAGGTTGTAAAACACACCCGTAAAGGGAAATTCATAGTATTAACTATAAGCTCATAACTAGGGTGGAAATCAGAGCTGGGTACCTCACCATACAGTAAGATGCACGAAACATGGCTCACAATATCCCAATACAGAAATCCTGGGATAACCACAATATTGCTAGACAATCCAGCGTTTCCTCTGTTGGTTTTGTAGTGGCGGCCAGGGTATCAGAAATAGGGCAGACGCACAATGTAGTAGCAGTTGCCTTTTAAATGATCCTGCTGACATACTGCACCCCGGTTGGCTGCCGCTCACTTTGCAATTTAACAACAGGTTGAATTGCAACTAACTTAACTTTAACAACTATTCAGAGGTTACTGGGCCCATCCAGTTTAACACCATATAGTCCTTATGTTCTTTTTCGCCCAGCATGTTTCCTTGGATCAGGGAGGCTCCAAAATCATGGTAGCAGCTGTTGCCATGGTCCTGCGATGCCGTGTTCATCCTGCTACGCTCTGCTGTGCCCAGCTACGTCCTGCTGTGCCTTGTAATGCCGCACAGTGCCCTGCTATGCCATGAACTACTACAAAGAACTACTACAAACTACTATTTTTTGTGACTGTTATTGCCACTCTTCATTTTAACCCCAACCGGTCGTCAGACACCGCCTACCAAGAGCCTGGGTCTGGGTCTGGGCCTGGGTCTGGGTCTGTCCCAGGTTTTTGCCTAAAAGGAAGTTTTTCCTCGCCACTGTCGCACTGTTGCTTGCTCTGGAGGGAACTACTAGAACTGTTGGGTCCTTGTAAATTATGGAGTGTGGTCTAGACCTGCTCTATCTGGTCTAGACCTACTCTATCTGTAAAGTGTCTCGAGATAACTCTTGTTATGAATTGATAATATAAATAAAATTGAATTGAATACTGTTGCGTTGATGTAGGTTATTGTCAAACCGTTGGATTTCTTCCAAGTCGGCTATTAAACAAACAGCTCCAGTTGTTTTAGACAGACCTGCCCCCACTGCTAAAAAAGAATCCTAAAAGAAACACTGTAATCCTATAATTAATCATTGACTTTTACGGGGCAGTTCTTGCATATTGCATTTCTTATCAATTTTGTTTGTCCCATTATTGGTATAAAAGCTGAAGTGGGTCCAGACTTTGGACCTAAACATGGCTGAGGCATCTGTTATTTTCCTCAAACTGCTGTCCGCCATCCCATTGAGAACCTCTTCCTCTTCAACTTATGTTCAAGTTTCTCTGATTCATGTGTTGAGCGCTACCTCGAGGAGACATGAAGCACCGACACTGGGAGCAGGGACATCTATTTAGAGCGCCCTTGTTTTCATAATTACAATATCAATATGTGGCGCCAGCGTATCGATTCTAGTGCCACAAATAAAAGACAACCATATGTTGCCGTATTTATATTTTGTTCTACCCCTACTCATAACTTTCTACTTCAGTTTCCATTAGACTAGAGCCGTGTGTATGTTACCTCCTCCTCAGCGGAGTAGCCCATCTTTCGGCGGCTGCAGGAGGCTTTGTGTTTCTCCATGCTCCTCACCGGGACTCTGTGGTTGGGGTCGTAGGGACACTGCTCCATTGCTTCCTGTGAAAACATTAAAAAAAAGAAACAATCAGTTTTTAGATTTATTTTTAGGCGACACACACCACCACACTCTGGCTCTGTGTTTCAGTCTGCAAACACAAATATAAGTTTCACCTGATAGTTCAGACTCATAAAGTTGAAGTAGCTTTCTATTGGTCTTATGGTGGTGTTGTTTTTTCCTACTTGTTTTAGTTTTTCCTCTTTGTCTTTGTAATAGTGTATAATAATAACAAGAATAATAATACAGTAATGTCTGGGTCAGGTCTGCTTCCTGTCCCCAGAGTCAGAACATGGAAAAGCAGCATTCAGTTTTTATGATCCTCATATCTGGAACAAACTCCCAGAAAACTGCAGGTCTGCAGGAACTCTCAGTTCTTTTAACGCTTGTGTTGTCCCCGGTCTGTTTTAACGTTACCTGTTCATGAAACATAAAGCATAGACGATCATCCAATTCTGCGTTACATCTTCTTAGCCCTTCATTCCAACTTGTTACCACTAGTTTTCCACTTCTTGTTGGAATTCAATGGTCAACAAACTTCATTTATATGAAATTATACCTACTTTCTGAGTTTAAAAAAGCAGAAATTCTGAATTATTTTGACTAATTGTAAAGATCAGAAGATGTGGAGTGGATAATCACCGACGAGTAAACTGTATGTCAAGGTTTTGTCAGTATAATATTACTGTTCTGAAACCATTTCAATTCTTTTGGAGCCATTCATGTTATATTTGGGCACTTTGTTTGAAAGAAACCCACATTTTTTTATATAGAAACTTTGAAAACGGGTAATATTTGACCCGAGGACAACAGGAGGGTTAAATCAAGGCTGAAGATTTTTCTTTAGGATACTGTACGTGACTCATGGAGTTTAAGTAGCTTTCTATAGGTCTTAAGATGGTGTTGTTTTAGTTTTATCTTTCTTTGTCTCTGTAATAGTGTATAATAATAATAATATAGTAATGTCTGGGTCAGGTCTGCTTCCTGTCCCCAGAGTCTTTGCCTAATGTGCTTTTTGTACTCAATTCTTTGACTGCACTCTAACTTTTGTTCTTCTATTTTTATATCTGTCTTATTCTATTTTAGCTGTTTTTACATGTTTAAATTGTTTTAACCGGCTCTGTAATGTTGTATGTAGCTGATGTATGTAGTAATGTTGTATGTAGCTAGCTAGCTAGTAATGTTGTATGTAGCTACAACTAGCTACTAGCTACAGCTAGTGCCTAAAGCTACAGCTAGCTAGCTAACTAGCTAGCTAGCTAACTAGCTAACGTTAAACATCTGAATTGCCTTGTTGCTGACATGTGCTACAAATAAAGCTGCCTTGCCTTTACTCGGTGCCCCTCTCGGCAACTGAAAAGCAACGCTTTCCTTTAATTAAATTGCGAATATGATAAACACGTTGTGTTGTTTTTATTCGGAGGGACGTTAAAAACTAGCTACACGCTAACGCTACACTACCGTTAACCCAACGGTTACCTGGTTGCAGTTGTCGAGCGACCATCCCAACGTTTCAAATATATCGTTTAGCTGCTTTTTGCAGTTTTCTGTGAACTCTGTCAGCTCCTGTAGACGGTCCAGTCGGTCCTGAAGAGTCGGTGTCTTTAATGTGTCGGACATTTTGAGGTTTTAAGTCAAAATCAGATGATAATTTGTCCCAAAATCATCGGTGTTGTGTTTTCGCTGTACTTGCGGCAGCCATATTCTGCGCGAGACTATGACGTTCCACGGGGCGTTGGCGCCGGGAGAACGGGAGCGATGCATGCTGGTAGTTGAAGTCCACAACTCTCATATAAATATACACACACACACACACACACACACACACACACACATATATATATATATATATATATATATATATATATATATATATATATATATATATATATATATATATATATATATATATATATATATATATGCTGGTAGTGTTTTTAAATTCTAATGTTATTTTATACCATGTTATATTATTTTATATTATGTTTCCATTTAAAAAAAGAAAAACAGTCATAACAACCAGTAATTTTGTATTGTTAATTTCTTTTGTAACTCTCAACAATGACAATTGACATGATTTTAATAAAAAGACAAAGACAAACAGCACGTTAAAGACCCTAGTGATAGGGTAAAAATATAAATTACAAACAAATTTGATAAATATGTGAGTAATAGCTTTGTTTTCAGTGTTAACAGTCAGAACAGGACACGCTGAAAGTTTCTCGGGGCTCATGTGGGGTACAGCTGGGCGTCTTGCAGCAGCTCAGGATCCAGCAGATCATCTGTGTACATGTGCTCTGTTCTGAGAAGAGAAAAGACAGCAACCATCTTTATAGACCAAAAATGCATGTATGATTGTGTTGCTGTGAACCAACTCTTAGCACTAAACTTAGCTCTGGGGAGCTTATTCCCCGGAGTCCTTATGTCTTTTTTTACCCAGCATGTTTCCTTGGATTAGGGTGGCACCTAAATCATGGTTGCAGCTATCCCGATGGACCTGCTCCGCGCCCTGCTATGCCTTGCTACACCCTGCTACACCCTGCTATGCTCTTCAGTGTCCTGCTACGTCCTGTAACGCCCTGCTATGCCCTGTTACACCCTGCTACGCTCTTCAGTGTCCTGCTACGTCCTGTAACGCCCTGCTATGCCCTGTCACACCCTGCTACACATTTAAGTGTCCTGCTACGTCCTGAAACGCCCTGCTATGCCCTGTCACACCCTGCTACGCTCTTCAGTGCCCTGCTACGTCCTGTAACGCCCTGCAGTGCCCTGCTATGCCCTGTCACACCCTGCTACGCTCTGCAGTGTCCTGCTACGTCCTGTAACGCCCTGCAGTGCCCTGCTATGCCCTGTTACACCCTGCTACGCTCTTCAGTGTCCTGCTACGTCCTGTAACGCCCTGCAGTGCCCTGCTATGCCCTGCTACACCCTGCTACGCTCTTCAGTGTCCTGCTACATCCTGTAACGCCCTGCAGTGCCCTGCTATGCCATGAACTACTACAACTATTTCTAGTCATAGTTCCATTATCTTTATTGTTACTATCATTGCCATTGTTCATCACCCCCCCCCCCCCAACCGGCACCGTCAGACACCGCTCACCAAGTGCCTGGGTCTGGCGGAGGTTTCTCCCTAAAAGGAAGTTTTTCCTCGCCACTGTCGCACTAAATGCTTGCTCTTGGGGGAATTACTGGAATTGTTGGGTCTTTGTAAATGATAGAGTGTGGTCTAGACCTTCTCTATCTGTAAAGCGACTTGAGATAACTCTTGTTATGATACTATAAAAAAAATTTAAATGAAGGTTTTTTGCTGTAGAATAACTAGAAGTGTTATTCCATATACCATAGAAAGAATAGCTTTAGTGGTATAGTAACTGTCGTAAGATATTCCTACAATACTTACATTACTTCTAGAGTGTCTTCAACAGCGACCTCCTCCACCACCTCCACTCCAACCACCAGGTTCCTCCTCACTGCATAAGCAAAACCACGTCGTTACAAGCATTACATGTGGGGCACTTCTCTGTGGATTCAGCGTTTTGTTACTTTCACAGTTTTTATTTAGCACTTGACCTGCTTTATAATCACAATAGACATGGAAGTCTCACTTTTTACGATGTGGGACCTTTAAA
>JABXJD010000244.1:0-62500 GCA_013375575.1 Percina caprodes | reverse complement strand
GTTTAATGGAGGCAGGAGCAGCTCAATCATCTTGAAGGTAAGTCATTCAGGGTTTTTCCTGCATATGTAACGGAGTTAAAATATAATATGAACCCACATCACGTATCACTAGCTTAATTTTACTACGGTCCCTAAACGCAACGTACCTGTGGAGTTGGGTCGTGCACGCCGAGGGTACAGCAGTCACACCTTGCTGTCCCTTTGGTAAGTGCACAAGTTATCAGCTCCACCATCGTTTTTATTAATTATCATAGTTCTATACAATTACTTTGTTTATGAAACGTATAGCTCCCGAACAGTCGAGCACGTTCTTTCAATGTAAAGTTGACGGTGGTTTTCTTTATTTGTTCATATAATGTGTCGCTAGCTAACCAGCTAACCTCTTTTTATTTTGTACTTGCAGTGAGACGTAACATTATGTGTGTGTGTGTGTGTGTGTGTGTGTGTGTGTGTGTGTGTGTGTGTGTGTAAACCGGGACTGACTATGATTAATCCTTCGCTAGATGCTGTGAATAAATGGCGGGTTTGCAAAAATGATTAGAGTTTTCTTCGCACAATTAACACAAGGCAACGACAGAGTACACAAACGCCACACATAGGAGCGGGAAAGGGAGGAGAAAAAAACGTTCAAATATCTGCAGCGTCTCTAGGTCGGTTGGAGAGGCCGAGCTTCACAGCAGCCTCTGCCAGACCTCACCACAACCCTGATGCTAATTATTATAAATAAGCTAAAGAGGAAGCTATCGTTTTTGTTATTTTGCAGTGTACTCTTAGTTTGCCACTAATCTAAAATCTTACTGAGACAGTCTATGCATCTGCAGAGCAAACAGAGGACAGGAGAGACTTTTCACATTTATCATGTTAAATATGATTTAATTTATTGGCATTTCAGATTTGATTCTTACTGTGGCTGTATATTTTTATTCCATATATGAAAATGTCATATTTCAACTAAAAGAACCACCACTTGTTGAAATGATGCAGTTTCCATTTTTTTAGTTGTTGTAGAGCTACTGATTAGCCTTAAGTATCTGAAATTCAGATTAATTTATGGGAATTTGAAAAAATCAAAATGATCTATCCAAAAACATTTGGTGTGATAATTTGCTTCCACATGCTTCCTAAGGACCATCACCTTTGGATCCCTTTATTTCTAATTCCCTCGTCTATATTTTGCTTATAATTTGATATGAAGCCTCATTGTTCTCTATTCTGATTCCGTTTACACTGTTTAAATTTTGATTCTGCATTATTCTTGATACATATGACACAGCTCTCTCTCAACAACGTGAATCTAGACCAGCAATGCTCTACTGCTTTTTTGAGGAGAGGAACAGAATCACAGCGGCAAAAATGCAGGATTTTCTTAATTTAAGATTTAACATGTGTGGAAATGGTTCCGATTCTGTATGAAAGATGTGTAATTTTTAAGATCAGAGCTATATTTTCAAATATTTTGACAGCATACTATAAAAAATACATTGGTTTGACAGTGGCACAGTTATTTTGGTTACATGATTCTGTAGTTTTAATGTATTATTTTTTCTTTGTGTTTTCGTCCTTAAGCCCAAAGCAACAACTTTCTACAGTTGACACAGTGCCCTCTCAAGCAGCAACTACAGCAAGCTGTGTCACAAGCAAAGCCATCTGGCTATTCAGGTAAAAAAAATTACATAAAATGTAATGAATACAAAAGTTGAAAGGACAATCTGATGTTATGTCTATTCTAGTGATATGAGTATAGCACAAGAAATGCTGCTTCTCCATTATCCCTGGCATTAAAGTAACTTTGAGTATGATGCATTAATAGATTTCTTTGTATTTTACAGCCTCCACCGGAAAAGTTCTCCTGCTACAGTATTTGATTTGAACGGCTAATGTAAGGTAAATCTAAAAACCTAGGTACCTCTCATTCTTAGTTTTAAGTTAACTTTTATACTGACATGAAAATCTAGTTCAGATGAAGTTTGATTTATTTCTGTCTGTATTTTTCAGATTTAAAAAAAGATGAAATGGCCTTGTAAAACATGTAGATTTGAAGCTGACACACGGACAGAACTGTTGAAACACTACAGACTAAGACATGGAATGGTTAGCCGTGGCCAGACAGTGCCTTGCCTTTATAAGGATTGCCCATGTTCATTTAAGACGTTCAATGCCCTTAATATTCATTTATCCAGGCAGCACCCTGAGGCAGTGACATCAAAAGAGATTCTATCTTTTAGTTGTGTCCTGTGCAGTTCCGCTTGTTTTGATTCAGAGAGGCAATATTTTGAACATCTTGTAAGCCATTTGAGGAGATTTGAAGTAGTTGCATGTGTATTCAAAAACTGCACCTTCAGCTCAAACATATATTCAACCTTCGCCTCGCACAGACATAGGAAACATTCTCCACATGGCCTTGAAGACTTTAAAGATGAAGTATTGAAAAAATACTCGGATCCAGTTGTTGCTCAGGATGAGCCATTGTTTGACACTGAGGAGGAGGATCCTCAACCTTTGATTGAGGAAGACAAGGATCTATCTCGGCTCATAAAGGAGAAGTTTGGCAGCCTTTTTCTTAAGTTAGAGAGCACCTTTAATGTGTCAAACAAGTGCATTGATGAAATTGTGGATGAGCTTCAATTCTTATCATCCACAGCATCAGTTCCTGTTATAAGAGAGTTGATCGAGTCTACTCTAAGGACCCATTGCTGTGAGCTGGACACAGCTGTAATCTCAGATTTGGTTAAAATTCTCAGCGAGGCACACCCAATCAGCTTAGCTTTGGCAAGCAACGGTCCCTTTTCAACATCCTACAAGAGAAGAGAATTCATGAAGGAACATTTTTCAGTTGTTGAACCAAAAGAGTATATACTCGATAAAAAAGAGGGCAAAACATTCCAGTATGTGCCAATATTGCAATCTCTATCACAGGTTCTAAACAACAAACGCAATCAAGAAGAACTATTGGATACTGATAGAAATTCGGTAAGAGCCTTACAGTACCAATCTTTTAATGATGGATCCAACTTCCAGAAGAATGATTTTTTCTCTGAAGAGGACAGACTTAGTCTTATCCTGTACATTGATGACTTTGAGGTGTGCAATCCTTTGGGAACTTCAAGGAAAAAACACAAAGTAACAGCTGTGTATTGGATCTTGGGAAACATTCCAGCACAGTCTCAATCAGCATTAACATCCATTAATTTAGCTGTTTTGTGTAAGGCAGTAGACACCAAGACATTTGGATACCAGAAAGTGTTTGAGCCATTGCTGATGGATCTGAGGACTTTAGAAAGAGATGGCTTATTTGTTCCAGCTCTGGGAAAAGTTGTCAAAGGAACTGTTATGTGTGTGGTAGCAGACAACTTAGGAGCTCACTCCGTTGCAGGCTTTGTTGAAAGCTTTTCTGGTTCTTATGCTTGCCGTTTTTGTCTTGCTGAGCGGTCTGAGTATCAGTCAAAAGAGGTGAGATCTGGTTTTTTTCAACGGAGAACTGAGGAGCAAAATGCAGTACATCTTCAGACTGCTTTGTCCAGTCTGAATAATTCCTTGTGCTATGGTGTGAAAAACCAGTGTGCACTGTCTGAAAAGCTTGAGCACTTTCATGTTACATCTGGGTACCCTCCAGATGTTTTACATGACCTTCTTGAAGGCATCATTCCATTGGAATTGGCGTTGTCTTTTGATGTCCTCATCAAGAAGAAGTATTTTTCTCTCATTGAACTAAATGATGTCATCCATCAGTTCCCTTACAAGTGGAATGATAAGACAAATCGCCCTCATTTTGTCCCCGGCAACTTTTCAAACCGTAAATCGGTGGGAGGCAATGCTCATGAAAATTGGTGCCTGCTACGTCTGCTGCCTCTGATGATAGGTTTGAAAGTACCTGAAGATGAGCCTGCGTGGCAGATGCTTATGACTTTGAAATGCATTGTGGAGCTTGTTATGTCACCAAGCCATACAGAGGAAAGCATTTGCTATTTGGACAGTTTAATATCTGAACATCGCAGCAGACTTCTTGAAGCTTTTCCTCAACAGAAGCTCATCCCTAAGCACCATTTTCTTGAGCACTATCCCCAGCTTATCCGAGAATTTGGTCCTGTAGCTGCTCTGTGGACCATGAGATTCGAAGCAAAACACAGCTTCTTCAAGAGAGTTGTCAGACACACAGGATGTTTCAAGAATATCTTGCTTTCTCTTGCAAACAAGCACCAGCTCATGATTGCAAACCATCTCCATGAATCGAATGCAGTCAAACCATCACTCTTGGTTACAAAAACAACAGAGGTGTCTTTGGATGTTCTAAAGGATGACATTAAAGACACATTGAAGTGCAGATTTCCAGGTGTCACTAGAGTACATATTGCCAACTCTGTGAACTGTTCAGGGACCACCTATGCTGCTGGAATGGTGGTGTGCCATGGTTCTACTGCTGGGTTGCCAGACTTTGCAGAGGTGCTACAAATTATGGTAGTTCATAACAAACCAGTGTTTGTCATCAGACTAAAAATGGCATGGTACAATGAGCACCTTAGAAGTTTTGAGTTGGAGAACACAAGCAATGAGCAAGTAATTGAGCAAAAGGATCTTCCAGATTTTTATCCTTTGGCGGCATACACTCTGGCAGGAAGACGTCTGGTAACCTTGAAGCACCACATTTGCCTCCCTTATTAGTGGACACAAATGTGGGATGTTTGTTGAAATTCGAGTTCGAGCTTTATTTTTGTCTGGACATTAAACACCCATATCCTGTCTCCATCCACAGATGCATTCACAGGGGTTTTCAAGTCAACAGCCTTAGGTGCTGCACAGATTATTCATCACATCTACTTATATTTGTAACAACCAGCATTTATTTCTGGTCACAAATGAGGACTTTTTTCTGATGTGGAGTTGCAACTTCACATCAGAATGAATGTCTGTAAAGATTAACAAACAATTTTTGTATTTATGATGCAGCTTTCTCTGCCAGGATGGGCACCCCAGCAAAGCTCCGCATCATTTTTGGAGACGACGATATTCGTAAACTCATTCTACCTGCAGGCATACCAAGCAGCCTCACAGACCTTATTTGTGCTATCAGAGATTCTTTTGATATTCCTGGGGATTTTTCTGTGCATTATCAGGACATGGATTTCAATGGTCAGTTTTTCACTCTAACCAGCATTGGAGATGTGGAAGATCATGCAACATTAAAAGTTGTGCCAGTAAAGCCAGTTGTCATCACTCTCAGTTCAGTGGAAGAAATAAAGGTTGACTCGCCTTCACCACAAGAATCCTCTGATACTATCTCCACCCACTCATCATCATCAGACACCATCATTCTCTCCTCCTCTGATGAAAGCAGAACTTCCCGACGCTCTCAACCATGGCCAGCCAGATTTGAAATACCAACATTTTCCTTTGATGTAGAACAACATCTGCAGGCTGGAAACCAAGCATTCCTGAAGGATGGTGCCCTGCTCAACCACCCAAGTTTGACAAGCAGCATACTGGAGAAGCTTGCAGAGGTGGTTTTTGGTTACACGGCATACCCCACAGGGATTCAAATTTTGACAGTGGTCGAAGCCTTAATCGAAAAGTTCCCATGTCTCAGGGAACCAGGGTCTTTTAATGGCCTTTATGGGTGGCAGCAGAGGATGAAATGGAAAATGGGGAATTACCGTGCAAAATTGAGAGGCCGTCAACTTGCCTGTCCAGAGCTGGAAGTGAACTCGCTGAAAAGACAGAGGTCAAATGAGAATGGCTCAAGCAAAGGCATCAAAAAGCCGAAGAAAGCAGAGGTAAACTACCTGCCTCCACTGCCAATTGGGGACACGGAAGCCACTTTAGAGAAGGAGAGGGTAGACATGCTGCAAGAAATTAAGAAGAAAAACAATGAGCGGATAATATCTGAGAAAATGGAAAGATCTTTCTCCTTCCGAAGACAGGAAGTTGTAAAGCAGTGCCCCGCCATCCAAGATTTCCGGGAGAGATGGCCTGCTCTTTTCTCTGAAGCTCAGGTAAAACAAGTGTGTGTTGCATTTATAAATCCATTAAGAAATAGTGTTTGTTACAAAGAAAAAAGTAAATAGCATAATCGTACCTCCTTTTTTCAGATCAAGGAGGAATTCAAAAGAATCACAACGGTTCCCTTGGAAAGAACTTTTCTCACTAAGCTGGACTTCTACACTCCAAAAATGCAGGAGATATTCAGCAAAAAAGGCGGCGTAGCTGGGACCAAAATACGACCACTTCTGGATTCACTCAGCCAGGTAACCCACTTTGGGTCCCGACCCATAGTTTGGGAAAGGCTGACTTAAAGTTTCAAATGCATACAGTTACTTTGAAGTGGATTAACCTACAGCAGTTAAGAGTAATGCCCTCAGAGGACCAATCAATGCAGATCCAGTAGTTTAGTTAGTTAGATCATAGTTTTGTATGAATTTTGATGTTTCTATTGACATGTATAGATTAGTGAATTCATATAGTACTTCTTACATAAGTATCTTCTGTCTGTTAAAACAGCGACACATTGAAGCGAGACGGGAGGCCATTATTCGCGCCCTGATGGAATTCCTGGGGGAGTCTACAGGGGAACTCATCAAGGACTACAAGGTAAATTCAAACATTTTCAGAGTAATGGACTCAAGTTCACTTGAGTACATTATATTGAATTCTTATTCACTTCCCCTTTTAAATACAACTTGCTTGAACCATCAATAATTGTCAGAATATTTTTTTTTTTTTTAAATGGAGCCTTTATTGGTCCCTTTATTTTATTTTGCATGCTGGTTGGCCTGAAAACAGTTTCTGTCCTTGTTCAGGCAAAAACAAACAAATGTTGAGCATTCTTGTGTGATGTCAAAAAAAGTCATCACAGAACCAAATTTTAATCTTAATTTACCAAATTATGTATTTAAACAATCAATAAGTTTACCTAAATGATAAAAATTGTATATTGCTTGATGAAAGTTTGTATAATGCATGAAAAGCAAAAAAATGAAAATTGACAGAATTAACTGAAGTATTGGATTCCTAAGGCTGATCATTGCCTTTTATAACAACTCAATAAAAGAATCAAAATGCATCCTTTCAATAAGTAGTCTTTATTGTAAGTGCATTCAGGTGGTTCTTCCAGTTGGAGATGACAAAAAGATATTTTCATAGATGTAATTAAACTATATGGCCTATTACACAGTGTGTGAGTGGGAATGCATTCCTAAAAGTCTCTAAATTAACTCAATATCTCATAAGAAATAAATCTAAAATGTCAATGAATTAAATCATAATCCTGACATGAAAAATTTGGGGTAATTATTATCTCTCCTCGCTTTTCTTTTCTCCTCTCTCCTGCCTTTTCCTGTGTTATTTTCTCTCTCCTCCCCTATCCTTTCTCCTCTTCTCTCCCCTACTCTTTCTTCCACTCTCCTCTCCTTGTTTTTCTCTTCTCCTCTGTCCTCTTTCCTCCCCCCTTCTCTCTTCCCCTCTCCTCTGTCCTCTCCTCTCGGCGTGCTACATGCACATCTGTATTATTCAGTGTTTCCAATAATGAGAGACAGGAAATAAAGTTTAGGAATCACTAGAGTTGTGCATAAGGTCCATAAGGCCTGATTTACTACAGGTTGTTTGTGTGTGTGTAAAAGCGAGTGCAAACTTCAGCTGTTATCGGTACTGTGGAACAGGAATATATTCAGAATCAGAAAAATTTATTTCAAACTGAATATTCACAAGACACCAAATTCCGCAGCAGACAGTACACAGTACTATAAGAGTTTGAAAAGGGGTTGGATTAAGCAAAGCTTATGTTTCCAGACCCTAACAACACCTCCTCCTTTTGTATGATTCAAAGACTAAATTTCTAAACTTCCTAATATAATAATTTTAGTGAAATTATTTTAAATGTTTAGGATCGATAAGTATTGAAATATTGATATTTTTGACACTAGTCTATAACTTGAATAAAAATTAAGCTGTACTATGCACCTGAACATGGATTCACATATATTTTACAGGATATCAGCAGAGAGGAAGCTCAAGAGGACCAGGCTGAGCAAGTCCTGAGGATCTGTGTCTTCCACACAAGTGAAGAAGATGAAGGTGGATCCAACACTGATGTGTCGATTGTTATTGAAGGGACTGAGGTACTTGACAACTGTGGAAGTGTTGCAAAAGCCTGTCTCCTGCTCATGGGCATCATTTATGCCATGAACTTAAGTTACCCCCCAAAAACAAAGTACACTTTTGAAGTTTTTCAAAAGCTTCTTCTAGAACTTGATGTCCTTAAGCTGTCCCCGAAAATCCTGTCTCTGCGAAACAAGCTTGTAGCTTGAATGCACATGTTTGACCCCTGAGTTGTCCTTTCAAAGAGGGCGCTAAAAGAAAAATATGGCACAGTTGTTTCTGTGGCTATTTGTCTTTTTTCTTATTTTTCTCTCATTTTAGTGATGTAATTTTTATTTTAACTTGTTGCACTGTATTAAACATGTGGCCATGTAGAGTGGCTAAGTTCTGGGGACAACAGAAAATAAGTTAGATCAGCATTTTCAAGTTAAACCAGAGGTTCTCAACTGGTGGGTCGTGGAGCCATTTTAATGGGTCATTTTAGCCACCCTAAGATGAAATTTCTGTCATCATCTACTCACCCCCGTTTTGTCAACATTCATGCTCTTCTGGGAGTTTGCCGAGATGTTTGTTTCTCACAAAACTACAGTGAACGGCAACTTGGCTTCAAACATCCAAAAAATGAATAAAAAAAATGTCTCCATACTGCTCATCTGAAGTAATCCAGAGCAAACAAAGCTGAAAACACAAGTTTGTAATGTTTTTTACAAACGTCTTGGCATGTGTGAGCTACAGGACACTTGGATTACCTCAGACAAGCAGTATGGAGACATTTTATTGATTATTGATTTATTTTTGGATGTTGAGTGGAAAAAACGTCTCTCAAACTCGCAGAACACGGATGTTAATAAAACTTCACCAATCCTTCTATAGACAAAGGGGTAAGTAAATAATAACAAAAATCATCTTAGGGTGAACTATACCTTGTTGTTGTTTTGCCATGCAAACTTGCTGGAAAATGTTTTATTGAAAAAATTATTTTTTCACTTGAGAAAAATAAACTGGTTGTTAAATTAAACAGTTGCATTTTTTTTATAAAGTCATTGTTTCAATAAACAAACATTAAGAACAAATTTAGGCAATTTAAACTGCATAAAAATTATGTAAAATGTTGTGTAAATGTTACTTAAATATAGTCCATAAATAAAAGTTAGAAAAAGTATTTAAAAATTACCTTGAAAAGCCATTGGTTTTAGGTGAGATTTTTCAGTTTGAATCAGTCAGAGTTTAAGTAAAATTTACAAAGAATGAGAGTAAAATTCAATAACCATATTAATAAACATCAGTAAATTACCTGAGGTTTGCTAGTAAAAGAAACTTATATCTGCAAGTAAAGTTTACTTGATGATTGTCCATGTAGGATTTACTTACAATTTCTAAGTGCAAAAACTTTCCTAGGTTTTCTTAAGTAAATAATACTCCAAATTTTTTTCAGTGTAGCTGGAGAGGTGCCAGTTCACTTCCTGGGCACTGCCTATGTGCTCTTGAGCAAGGCACCGAACCCCAAACTGCTCGGGGTGCCGGTCCCTCGACAGCTGCAGCCCCCTCACTCTGCCATCTCTGCATTTGTACATGTATGGGCATGAGTGTGTATTTCATAACTGCGCGTTGAATGTGTTGTAACAACAAAGTGAAAACATTGTAATTCCCTTTAAAGGATTCTTCTTCTCCTTCTTCTTCTTCTTCTTCTTCTTCTTCTTCTTCTTCTTCTTCTTCTTCTTCTTACTATTATAATATGTGTTTTATGCTTGTATGCATATGTGTTCGTCTTTGTGGAGCATTTTGGTTTGCACTTAAAGTACTATAGAAATGAAATAAAGTTAAACTGAGATAAATAAAGCATGTTCTTACCCCATCTTAAACCTACCTGTATTATAGCAGCAGACAGCGGGATGCTCTCCTGCCTCTTCCTCTCCCTCCTCTTCCTCGCCATGGCCCAGCATGGCTGGAGCAAGGTTCCCTGAATGTTGAGGAAGGAGACGCAGAGGAGGTGCTGGAGACCAGAGCCAACAGTCAGGATTCAGTCTGTTCATCTTCAGTGTCCTCCACGAGTGTTTGTGGTCGGGGAGGTGAAATCACGGATAGTCTTCCTCCCTTCCTCTTCGTCTCCGCTCTGCCTCTGAAACCAAAGATGGAGCCACAGATGGTTTTCTTTGGACCGGAGTTGGACGCCACAGGAGTGACTGTGTGAGTCACTTTAGAGAAGCTGATGGGGCAGATTGTCTCAGCGAATGATGTAATGCCTTCTATTAAAGGAGCATGCCAGTGTTTTGCATTAAAACATTGACTATCTCCTTAAAGAATAGAATAGAAAGCCTTTATTGTCATTATACACCAGTTTACACAGTACTTGTCCAACAAGATTGAAGCAAAACCTTTACAGTGTCAACACGAAATATAAAAATATAAAATATAAGGAAATTAAATATAAAAATATAAAGTGTAGGTAGGTAGTGCAGAGTGAAATCCTGAGAGCAAATATAAAAATATAAAATATAAGGAAATGAAATATAAAAATATAAAGTAGGTAGTGCAGAGTGGAGTCCTGAGAGCAAATATAAAAATATAAAATATAAGGAAATGAAATATAAAAATATAAAGTGTAGGTAGGTAGTGCAGAGTGAAGTCCTGAGAGCAAATATAAAAATATAAAATATAAGGAAATGAAATATAAAAATATAAAGTAGGTAGTGCAGAGTGGAGTCCTGAGAGCAAATATAAAAATATAAAATATAAGGAAATGAAATATAAAAATATAAAGTAGGTAGTGCAGAGTGGAGTCCTGAGAGCAAATATAAAAATATAAAATATAAGGAAATAAAATATAAAAATATAAAGTGTAGGTAGGTAGTGCAGAGTGAAGTCCTGAGAGCAAATATAAAAATATAAAAATATAAAGTATAGGTAGATAGCGCATAGAGTGCAGAGTGGAGTCCTGAGAGATTGAAGCCACCCCTTTACAGTGGTGCACAGTTCCTGAGAATAACTATACACTGTACATGTATAAAATAGTAAGAAAGGTAAAGGGTTTGTATACACATTATGCAAATAATATAGTTATTGGTGTATCAAAAGTCCTGAGTATTAAATATTGCACAGTAATGAGATTATGTGATTAAATATTAAATATCGCACTGTAATGAAATTAAATGGTCAAGTATTAAAACAGTATTAAAGTTTTAAATAATAAATAAATACAGTAGATTACCCCATTTCAGAGCAAGCTGGTGTTTTCAGGAGTGTGATGTAGGCTACTCCCCTCAAAGACTGACATTTAATGAGCTACAGTGTACAAAAATCAACTTTAATCCATCAAAGTGAACATTACATTATAATTTTTATTTATTTATACTGTTCATTGATCCCCAGTGGGGAAATTGCAATTTACACTCTGTTTGTTAGTAATCACTACACACAGGCCTGAAATACACACACACCTAAATGGAGGGATGTCGGGGTGGGTGTGGGGGGTACGGTGCTCAAGGGCACCTGGCAGTGCCCAGGAGGTGAAGTGGCATCTCTCCAGCTACCAATCCCCACTCCGTATGGGGAGTTGAACCAACAACCCTCTGGTTACCAACCCAACACCCTACGGACTGAGCTACCGCCCCCCCCAAAAAATTATCGTCATCTTAAAGCTATAGTGCATTGTTTCTGTCGCCCACCGTGAGGAATTCTAAGTAGTGACAACAACAACACTGTCTGCGCATCCACATGATACAAGCCTTCTGTGAAAGCACTTCACACCCACCCCTCCTCCACACAAATGCTAGTAGCCAAGGAGGACACGGAGGATTAAAAAAACCTGATGGACTCTTCAGAAGAGGTTGTTATCTTGTTTCTGCGAGCAAAAGTCACCGGACGCCACCATCTTCTGAACATAGAACTACAGAGAGAGTTGTGGCGCTGCTAGTCTTAATTAGCTTTGTAGCAACTCATTTGTTACGGTAATTTATTAGCATCAAAAGGTTACGCACTAAAGCTTTAAATGAAGGATGTGTGGGTTTGTATACGATTGATTAAAGCTCGCAACCTGAAATTGAATATGTAATTTTTGGAAAGTCCTAATTATTCAAGAGAGTTCTTCACTTCCAAACCAAATATCACATTCAAAGGGAGGTTTTAACTCTGGTTTTATACTGCAGGTGTGTGTTTATTGGCACATACAAGCCTACTGTATGTGAAAAGGTTGATTAAAATGTGTTTTTTGGTATAATGTTGAGGTCTGGACTGTTGGTTGGACAAAACAGACATTGCAAAAGTGTCACTTTGGGCTCTAACTTTGTGTTGGAATAAATTGTATATAAAGTTATCTCATATTTACTCTTACCATTATTAAAGGCCTACATTCAGTATAAGTGTGATAATAACCTTTTTGCTAGATGCTTGCAAGCTGTTTTACAGGATGAGTTAGCAGAAACAGGAAGCTGCGAGGCTGCAGAGTGTGAGATGTCTGCAGAACAGGAAATGTGCAGAGCGTGGCCTGCAGAAAGAGACTCATCCAACGGTGGTCTGAGACCAGCAGAAACTGAACTCTGTTGGGCTCAAATCCCGCCCTTCTAGATTCTTTCAGGAAGAAGGGTTCAAGTCCGTAGGTTGGATAGAAGAACGTTTATTCAGATAGAATATATTCTAGAGACAAAGTTACAGAGAACATGCATCCATAGCTCTCCCAAGTTTGTCTAACCTCTAGCCCTTCCTGCATGATTTTTGTCCTCAGGGGGGCCGTTCAGTTGCTACCACGTGACATGTTCGTAAGATTCGTGTCTAGCAGCGATCGGCCTGCACAATAGATAACAGGTCTCAGACTGCTACTGGGGAGGACCTTCACCCAAACACAAGACGTGTCCCTGACCCCCCTTGGCCCTGCTTTTCAGACTCAACCCACTCGGCAGAGCCATGGTTGGACACCTTGTACCAAAACAACCTCTGATAAGGTCTCAGTGAACTATAAACTACATGCTTCTTATTCAGAAGTGAACCTGATAATCACACTGACACCAAGCAGACTATGTGTAAGGCTTTAGCTCTTTTACCTGAAAATCTAATGAATTTAACAGATATGATTAATATAATGCGCTACGTGAATATGTTTATGAGCACACATATACGATTTGAATACATTTTATTTCAACAATTCTAACTGAACTCTAACCGCAGAGAAGAGGTTAGATCAACACCTAGAAGACCTTTAGAAGACCTTTCAGCAGCCTGCTCGTAGAAATGTTCACGATGGGTCTGTTTCTAGAATAATCCATGACGTATAGCCAAATCACGTTGATCACGCTGTTGCTGTTTCACCCCCACCCTCCCTTAGAGCAACAACATTCACGTAACTAGGGGACGTCCTGAATGAAATAAAAAGAGAGGGAACGGCAGAGCGGTTGGAGGTTGTAACTGAGTACATCTCTGTCCGTTTAATGCTCTTGTCTTTCTTCCTTGTCTGATGTTTTCGGTTGCTTGAACCTGACACTTTGTGACGCCATTTCTCACTTGTTTCACTGCTTCACTAATCAATCAACCAATCAGTGAATCGATTAATTGAGACATGTTATGACCCTGGGGTCATTTTTCTTTGTGTTATGTCTCTCACTCTGTTTTAGTAGGTGTTCGTCTACTACGGATAATGGAGACCAGGTGCACACGCTGGATTGATTTGGCAGAGGTGATTGCTGTCTCCTGATTGGTCGCCAGGAGGACGGGAGCCATTTTAAAGCCCCATCAGACAAGAACTCCGCCCCTTTTCTTCCTCTCTTCACTCTGCCAGATCCAAACATGTGCTTCTGTATAACTGGGAGAGTATTTAAGATTGTCTAAGTAATGGTTCAGTCTGGCTTTTGTGCTGCTAATAGCCACATGGTAGGAGTGAGAAGTCCTTTCTTTTGTTTGTTACCTTTTTCTCCTGTTTTTCATGTAGGAGTCTAGGTTAGAGCTTTGTCTTTTCTTTATATGTTGTTTTCGGTTAGGAAAGTTTAGGTTGCCGTTAGTATGATTTTGTTTGTTATGTTGGGACCTCACCTCCGCAATAAATAGAATCTATTACTTGGCAATTCTTTGTCCTAGCCTTGTTTGGGAGTGGGAAGAGTGTGTGGGGGGGAAGGGGGCACACGTTATGTCGCGTCTCGCAACCCCTAGACATTGGGACGTAACAAGACAACACTCAGCAGGTGAATCCATAATGAAATTAATCATGAGTTAATAGTTCAAAATGAGCTCCGGCTCAACCAACTCCAACAGTAAAATCCTGCTTTTACAATAATGCATGAGTAATAATAATCTAACGATACAATAATAGTATAACAGTCACAGAGGACATTTTTATACATTTTCAACTATTAAACTGATCACTAATTTGATAATCGATTAATCGGTTTGAGTCAAAAACTTCTCTGATTCCAGCTTCTTCCAGTATTGCCGCTGAGTGTATTTTGTGTGTGTGTGTGTGTGTGTGTAATAATAATAATAATAATAATAATAATAATCTTTATTTGTAGAGCACTTTTCAAAAACAAGTTACAAAGTGCTTTAACAAGTGTAAAGAGACAATTAATACAAAAAGATAAAAGTATGAAAAACATTTAAAGACAAAAATACAGATAAATGTAAAATTCCTAAAATACAATAAAATAAAAGTGATAAAATAAAGTCAAATAAGATCGGGAAAGGCTCTCCTATAAAAGTATGTTTTAAGAAGGGACTTAAAAGAGTTCACTGACTCAGCTGACCTGATTTCCTCGGGCAGGCTGTTCCAGAGCCTCGGGGCCCTGACCCCCTTTAGTTTTCAGTCGAGACTCTGGACCAGATAGCAGACCTCTGCCCGAGGATCTCAAGGTGCGTGCTGGTGTATATGGGACTAAAAGGTCAGAAATATAACAAGGCGAGAGGCCATGAAGAGCTTTAAAAGTGATCAATAGAATTTTAAAGTCAATTCTAAAACATACTGGGAGCCAGTGTAATGAAGCTAAAATAGGAGTAATGTGGTCATATGTCTTTGTTCTGGTTAAAAGCCTGGCAGCTGAGTTCTGGACAGTCTTGATCTGTGATCTGATTTTATTACATGTTTTTAACTGTCTATGGTTTTCCCCATAGACACTTAAAACCAGTCTTTCCTGTTGCAAACAGCTGTAGTAGCCAGCGCTTTGATCCGATTGGTCAATTAGAGGTCACGTGGTCACTCCCTGCAGCGCTGAGGAGGAACCAGGCCCTTTAACAACAAACAACCCGAAGGTTACACATTTTTCTGCCTGTTTCCTGCCGGACTCTGGTCGGGTTATTCCGGGATATACTTACAATAAGACCCGCCTCGGTGCTTCAGGCTCATTTAGACTTTATAATCTCATTTCCGGTGTGTTTTTTTTCTTGTTTCAAGAACATTACATCTGCAGACACACCTCTGAAGAAGTTGGGTGTTAGCGCGCTGTAGCTCACATTTCGACTTGAATTCCTTGTTTTATTGTTTTTTATAATAGATTGAATAATGGCCTTTCCAGGATACGGTGCTGCCCCTGGCGGTGTCGCGGTAAGGAAGCTTTTAAATGTAATGAAATATGTGAATAAAGCGGAGTATGTCCACCGAGCACCGTCACGGCGGCGAATTTGTGTCCTAGGATGGCGAAGGCCTCATTACGCCTCTGATTGGCTAGTACTCGTTGCCTTCGTTGGTTGGATTGGTTAAAAATTAATGCATGAGGACTCAGATTTGGTTAGCCTGGAAAAACCATGACGAACTTCCGGCAACTTCGAGAAGAATCTGGTGTCAACCATAGACAGTTAAAGGAAAAAAAGTCGTCAACCAGGCTAGGGTTTGGTTAGATTTGGGGGAAGAATACAGCCAATCAGAGGCAGAGTAGGGCGGGACATTCCTTCGCCATCCTAGGGGTCGCGTCCCGGTTGCACCGGGTGGGACAGGAGCTGTCCCAGTAATGCGGAAGTCGGTCTAGTTTGCTGAAATATGCAGTAAAGGAAATGTGCAGCACGACAGGTGTATTAGATGTTTAGGCCTACCTGATATTTGCCATTAAGCTTGATGTGCTATCAGCTAACCATTAGGACAAGTTATTAATCTACATGTTGATTCCAAATACATTTTAATGTTAAGCTTTTCAAGATGTTAGCCATTGGTGGAAGAAGTTTCCACATTGTGAAAATACTCCCCTACGAGTAAAATACTCACAAATTTTGGGCCTACTTGATTTTTGTTAAACTTTGACCGTTTGTCTAGAATCTTTTACAATTTCTTTTAGCTCTTGTGTCAGTTTTATGATGGATTTACAATAGGTTAGGGTAAATAAGGGTGGGGTTTCCTTTTTACAGGCCCTGAGGAACACACACACACACACACACACACACACACACACACACACACACACACACACTAGATAACCTGATAATTTCAAGTCTTTTCAGGGGTCAACACACACTGAGTCAGTGCTGGTGGACTATGCAAAGCATGCAGGCAGCTGGTATTGATTCAATTTGAGTGAAGTGCTGCTATTCAGACATGTATGAGGTTTATTTGGGATGAGGTAAATTACTTAAATGCTGCACAAATAACAACTTTCTTGTGTCTCTCTCTCTCCCTGCAGCAGGATCCTCTCTACGGATATTTTTCAGCTGTAGCTGGACAGGTAACACACCCCCACAATACCAGCCGATAAACATTTAATATTAATAATACTGCTGATGTTTCTTTAAACAACTTGCTGATTGTTATCTAAGTGTACGTTGGCATTGTGTCTTTCTCATCCTTCTGTTTTCTTAAACTCTGACAGGATGGACAGATCTCAGCAGACGAGCTGCAGAGCTGCCTCACACACTCCGGCATCTCTGGCTCATACAAACGTAAGGACACCAGACTGTTTCTATTAAATATGCACTCAAAACAGAAATGCTTTGTTAAGCCTGAGACACATTTTGAACCTAGTGCTATTGTATAGAGCAATGTTTCCCAAACTTAGGGTCGGGACCCAAAATGGGTCGCAGACCCGTTTTATTGGGTCGCCAATTGGCAGAATAAAATGAGAATCTGTCTTTTCGACTCTAGCGTACCTGAAAAACTAATACAGGAACAGACTAAATGCTCAGAATGACCTCAGCGTGACCTCAGCATGACCTCAGCGTGACCTCAGCGTGACCTCAGCATGACCTCAGAATGACCTCAGAATGACACTTTCAAAAACCGAACCTAGAGTAGATCAGCTGGTTGATATCTTCAACCAGACACATGCATCTCATTAAATTCAAGTCAGCATTATTAAAACCATGTTGGTGTGGGTCCTGAGGGACGATGGGAGGGGACGGAGACACTGAGAGGACAATAGAGACCTTTTCTGTTTTTGATTACTTTTATAATGGAATAAATATACTTCATATACATTAAATTCATGGTTTGTTCCGTCTTTTGTCCACAGTTTAAAAATGTAGATGATTCATGGTGTATTTTTGTAAATTTGGGTCCCGGGGAGACACCAAGTTTCTCTTTTGGGTCTTGAGCTGAACAAGATTGGGAACCACTGGTATAGAGTGACTCACCAGACATTGATGCATCAGATGGTGCATGAAGCCACTTTCCTAAACATTAAGTCACTTTGTGTCTGCTTAGGTAACAGCCCAATTAAAATGTCTGTTTTTGTTGTTCACTTCCTGCAAATGGAGACTCTTATTTAATGACACAATGTATTGTAGTGGTGGATTTTGTGGATTTGTCCATATGCAGTGCTCTTAGCCTATGTGCTTACTTCCTCCAGCCTTCAGCCTGGAGACCTGCAGACTGATGATCAGCATGCTGGATGTATCCTTCACCCATCAGCACAGAACAATTGCTCCGATCATTGATTTGTTGAAGGCATTGACTCAGTGGTTGTATTGGACCAGAGTCACCCGGTGACATCGTTATATAAATCAGTGTGACTGCATAATTAGGGTGAGACATTTGGTTGTTTTCAGTCATCTGAAAGCTAATGGGAGCATGAAGATGTGGAACAGAAGAGGATCCAGAACAGAGCCTTGTGGAACGCCACATGTCTCCACATGTTCACTCAGATCTTTAGTTTGTTTTTAGTAGTGATAGGTGTGGATTGTTCTTTTTTAAGAGTGGCTTAATAACTGCTGTTTTCATGACCTGTATGAAACAGACAGAGTGAAGAGAAGTGTATTTGCAGCAGTTGCTTCACAGTAAACTGGGAAAACTGTTTCTTTATGCATAGGTTGAAACAGCAAAAGGCAAAAACAAACTGTTGCAAGGTGGTAGCACATTGTGTCTATTACCCTTCATTGGCACTAAACCAGGAATCACAGACCCAAAAATACACAATACTTAATGTTTTGCCATCTGTTTTTTAAATTATGGTTGGTTTTGATAATGCAATTTGTACTAGAAAACTGACAAAATTAAGCACTTTCAAAGATGTTAGTATGCGTAATGAATTCACTGTCACTATTATCCTACAATGCAGTGCACAATGGAAATGAAACCACTTCTCCTTGTTAAACTGACTAAAGCTTCCCAAAATCATTCAACGCATTTCTTCTTCTTCTTTAAAACTACCTGCAAAAATAGCATAATATCGAGTTGTACTAGTAGTTTTTAGCACATAGTTATTCTCTTGGTAAGCTTCCCACCTCCTATGAGGATTATTAGTCAGTATGGAGACAATTGTTCTAACAACTGTAAAAGTTGGGTGATGGGTCCTTGACTTACTGGTTTCTCAGAGGGACAGGTCCAACAGCTTGGGCTTTGCAGAGTTCAAGGATCTGTGGCAGGTTCTGAACGGCTGGAAGATGACCTTTGCATCCTATGACCGGGACCGCAGTGGGACGGTGGAGGGCCAAGAGCTGCAGCATGCTGTCGCCGCCATGGGTACGGGCAAACTACCAAAACAACCTGTTAGACATCTTGTAGTTTCATTCATTTTTAGTGTGTCCACAATCTATTTAACCCTTGTGTTGTCTTCCTGTCAACCATGAAAAAAAGTTACCGCATTTTCTGACATTTTTGTCACTTTTTCAACGTTGTGGGTCCTTTTTTTTAAATGTTTTTTCCAAAGTTATTTGATATTTCTAATGATGACATTTTCATCTTATTTCGACGGCCCCTTTTATGTGATGAAAAAAACTGAAAACAGGTCAAATTTGACCCGAGGACAACATGAGGGTTAAGGAAATCACTTGGTTAAGGGTTAGGTTTTTATTTTTTTTATTTTTTTTTATTATTATAATTTTTTTTACAGTTAATGTCATTAATTTTCTGTATTTCTTTGCAGGTTATAATCTGAGCCCTCAGGCCATGAACATCATCATGAAGCGCTTCAGTTCACAGGGCAGAATCACCTTCGATGACTTTGTGAGCTGTTGCGTAAAACTCCGTGCGCTGACCGGTGAGTTGGCCGAGGAACGCATCATATCTGGGAAAGTTGGCATTTAAACAAAATACCAAGCAGCACCATTTCCCTCATCACGGGGGGTGGGGGGGGCGAAACACTGAACCAACACTGGCAGCTTATTGAGAGCTTTATTTAGTAGATTTATCAGCTGTTTCCGCTTGTTCGAGCAGTTTACCCTTCACTGCTGGATCAGCTGTAGCTCAGCTTCTCCACTTTATGTTTCTCATCTTCTTTCTACTTCTGAATGAAACATTAATTGTGTTCAAGATGTTGCCAAATATCTATAATCTAGATAAGGAGAGCCTTTTACAATTGTGGGTGTCGTGTTAATGAACAAATTGCTCAGTCAGAAAGAAAGTCGGCTGTTTTTTGTTTGTTTTTTAAACTTTTTATTTTTAAGTATTTTTCACATTATCCACATTATACAGGCAGTGGATAAAAGAACAGACGGGAAATATATATATATATATATATATATATATATATATATATATATATATATATATATATATATATATACAGTGTTTGTGTGTATATATAATATATGTGTGTGTGTATATATATATAATATATATGTGTGTGTATATATATATATAATATATATGTGTGTGTATATATATATATAATATGTGTGTATATGTGTATGTATGTGTGTGTGTGTGTGTATATATAATATATGTGTGTGTGTGTGTATATATAATATGTGTGTGTGTATATATAATATGTGTGTGTGTGTGTGTGTATATATAATATGTGTGTGTGTGTGTGTGTATATATATGTGTGTGTGTGTGTGTGTATATATAATATGTGTATGTATGTGTGTGTGTGTATATATAATATGTGTGTGTGTATGTGTGTGTGTGTGTATATATATATATAATGTGTGTGTGTGTGTATATATATATAATATATATGTGTGTGTGTGTGTGTGTGTGTGTGTATACATGTATGTATGTATGTATGTATGTATGGTGTGTTTATTTATCATATTATATATATATATATATATATATATATATATATATAATATTATATGATAAATAAACACACCATTTTTCACCCAGTACTTTTTAAAGTCGTAAGTAGCAAGTCTTGCTTTCCGAGAGATGCAGGTGTATTTCCAAAGAGACCAACAGTAGGGCGTTTGTCTGAAGCCAACACTGTGTGGAGACCCTTTTACAGTCGGCTGGTTAATGTGTTTCAGATCAGTTCCAAAGAAGAGACACAACCCGAACTGGCAACGCCTCATTTCAGTATGATGACGTAAGTTGTTAAAGTTCTGTGTGTTTCTTATCGTGATATGGATCCCCCGGGTCTGAAATAAAGAATAAAAATGTAATATTGGATATATTTCTCTCTCTCTCTCTAGTTTATCCAGGTCACCATGGCCATATGAAGAGGAAGACCCCCCACAAAGGAGACACACCAGCTTTTTAATATGTTTTATTAACAGCATGTACTTTCAATGTGTTTTTTTACACTTACAATGTCTTTCACATTCCATTTTACCTTGAACGTTTGTATGTTAATGCATACTGTATCAAACTAATAAGACTATAGTAACCTCAGGCTGCACCAGTGAACCACTATATACAGTGGTGCTCAAAAGTTTACATACACATGCTTAAGTTGACTAAAAAGAGGAATAAAAAAATCATGTTTTGGAAATTTATTTTAATACCTAAATTAAAAAATGAGGTAAAATCCAACCTTTAAGGACACCAATTTTCTTTGTGAATGAATAACGTATTGTAAATAAATAAATGTTCTTATTTAAAATACAGGGGTCATAAGTATACATACCCCTATGTTAAATTCCCATAGAGGCAGGCAGATTTTTATTATTAAAGGCCAGTTATTTCCTGGATTCAGGATATTATGCATCCTGATAAAGTTCCCTTGGCCTTTAGAATTAAAATAGCCCCACATCATCACATACTCTTCACCATGCTTAGAGATAGGCATGGTTTTATTTCAGTTAGACTAATACCTGGTTTGATTTGCATTGAGAGATGATTTTATAGAAAGTATCCCATGCCTATCTCTAAGCATGGTGAAGAGTATGTGATGATGTGGGGCTATTTTAATTCTAAAGGCCAAGGGAACTTTATCAGGATGCATAATATCCTGAATCCAGGAAATAACTGGCCTTTAATAATAAAAATCTGCCTGCCTCTATGGGAATTTAACATAGGGGTATGTATACTTATGACCCCTGTATTTTAAATAAGAACATTTATTTATTTACAATACGTTATTCATTCACAAAGAAAATTGGTGTCCTTAAAGGTTGGATTTTACCTCATTTTTTAATTTAGGTATTAAAATAAATTTCCAAAACATGATTTTTTTATTCCTCTTTTTAGTCAACTTAAGCATGTGTATGTAAACTTTTGAGCACCACTGTATGCCCATGTTAGCCCATAGCGCTTGCTGGTATATGCGTGTAAACATGTTTTAAAATGAATAAATATGTAATGTCCCAAAGTGATGATTGGCACACGTTGACTGCCTTTGAGATCAGCTGTCTTAGTGTGTTTGTTGGTTCGTATTGTTGAACTCTTTGGAGAGTTTCTTTGTCTATTACTTTCATTTGCTGTTGTGCTAAATACAAACACTAACTTCACACATCACATCTTTTTTTTCTTTTTTTTAGCAAGAGATATTAAAAGGAAATGTTGCAAAAGTTATTTATGCCAAAAATCAGCAGTTATGAATTTTCAGTGTTAAAATAAAAATGCATATAATGTTTTTACTACAGAGCCTTCAGACTCAAACTTTATATTTAGATGCATATATATATATATATATATATATATATATATATATAATATGCATTTTATTGCAGTCATTATAAAATCTCAAATACAAAACATAAGGCGCTCTCATGTATTAATTAAACTTGTCCAACTGGAAAATTGACATTTTCAACCCTGAAGATTAGATGCTTTTAAAGCTTTTCTTTTCAGATGATGGCATTTTTATTTCCTTAACATTTCAATGTTAAAAATAAGGACTAAAAGAATACAGCTTCTCTGTTTAGAACCAAGGGTTGGAGGAGTTTTCCAGCATAATAATATCTACAGATAATAGGTATGAAAATTAGTGTTGAGCCACTCAATTCATTATCTTCTGCTCCCCTCTTATTATAATAGATACACAAGCAGCAGGCTTTTTTAATCTAAGAATAGTACATAGACTTTTATTAAAAAGATTGTGTGTGTGTCACCAGTGACTGCTCATTACACTAATGTTCCCATTTGAATACTCAATGAATAGAAATGTCACTGAACTTTATCTGAGTGTCAAGTGATCTCTTGCTTTGACTGTTGGGCGTTTATTGAAATGAGTTAACAGAAATTCACCTTTTATCTTTTAACAGTCCTCTTAAAAGACGCCTACGTTTATCTTTTCAATTTTCCCCATAATTTGCATATCAAAGGCATTTAAAACAGACGTCAAAAACTCTCTACCTCTGCTAGTCGCACTTTTGATCGGTGCGAACCATAAAGTTGTGTAATAACCTTTGAAGGTGATAGGAAGATCCTCCTGAAGGCCAACATTGAATTTGAGTAATGGGGATTAAAGCTGAAATTCCCTAGCAGCAGTCTCACGTAGGCCTGCACGATTAACCGGCCTAGTCTCACGCACCTTCAGCATAATACCTGGTTCTTCTGCCATACACTCAGCTATAGGATTATTAGGAACACCATACTAATACTGTGTTTGACCCCCTTTCGCCTTCAGAACTGCCTTAATTCTACGTGGCATTGATTCAACAAGGTGCTGAAAGCATTCTTTAGAAATGTTGGCCCATACTGATAGGATAGCATCTTGCAGTTGATGGAGATTTGTGGGATCCACATCCAGGGCACCAAGCTCCCGTTCCACCACATCCCAAAGATGCTCTATTGGGTTGAGATCTGGTGACTGGGGGGGCCATTTTAGTCCAGTGAACTCATCGTCATGTTCACGAAACCAATTTGAAATTCTGTGAGCTTTGTGACATGGTGCATTATCCTGCTGGAAGTAGCCATCAGAGGATGGGTACATGGGGGCCATAAAGGGATGGACATGGTCAGAAACAATGCTCAGGTAGGCCGTGGCATTTAAACGATGCCCAATGGCACTAAGGGGCCTAAAGTGTGCCAAGAAAACATCCCCCACACCATTACACCACCACCACCAGCCTGCACAGTGGTAACAAGGCATGATGGATCCATGTTCTCATTCTGTTTACGCCAAATTCTGACTCTACCATCTGAATGTCTCAACAGAAATCAAGACTCATCAGACCAGGCAACATTTTTCCAGTCTTCAACTGTCCAATTTTGGTGAGCTCTTGCAAATTGTAGCCTCTTTTTCCCATTTGTAGCGGAGATGAGTGGTACCCGGTGGGGTCTTCTGCTGTTGTAGCCCATCCGCCTCAAGGTTGTGCGTGTTGTGGCTTCACAAATGTTTTGCTGCATACCTCGGTTGTAACGAGTGGTTATTTCAGTCAAAGTTGCTCTTCTATCAGCTTGAATCAGTCGGCCCATTCTCCTCTGACCTCTAGCATCAGCAAGGCATTTCCCCCCCCCCCCCAGGACTGCTGCATTCTGGATGTTTTTCCCTTTTCACACCATTCTTTGTAAACCCTAGAAATGGTTGTGGGTGTAAATCCCAGTAACTGAGCAGATTGTGAAATACTCAGACCGGCCCGTCTGGCACCAACAACCATGCCACGCTCCAAAATGCTTAAATCACCTTTCTTTCCCATTCTGACATTCAGTTTGGAGTCCAGGAGATGGTCTGGACCAGGACCAGGACCACACCCCTAAATGCATTGAAGCAACTGCCATGTGATTGGTTGATTAGATAATTGCATTAATGAGAAATTGAACAGGTGTTCCTAATAATCCTTTAGGTGAGTGTATATGAATACTTTGCAATAGGGACAGAATAAGGACCAAACCTGTGTGTTGTAATTTTGTTTGTTTTAAAATGCAATTTGGTTGCTTTTATTTGTGACACATTTCGTACGGTATGTTTGTGTGTGTGTGTGTTATAATATATTCCTTGCTTTTTAGTGGAGAACATTGTATTTACCTGAAACCTTGACCTTGACTTTGAAAAACTGCTTGTGACTTGTGAAATTGCATTTTCATCTTCTTATATTACATGATGTAGTACAAATACTTTGTTACTCTACTCCACAAGTAGAATTTTCACCGTATCTTTAGTCATTATGTTGTTGCCCTCAGGAAGGCGCTACAGGTGCATCAGAGCTCAGACTAACAGACTCAAGAACAGTTTCTTGAGTCCCCCCGGACTCTCTTCTTCTCTCCAACTGAGCAATACTGTAATACTGTAATACTGTTATAAAATAACTCAAAGGACACTGGAATCTGCGCAATTTCATACAGTGCAATATTTAATATATTAACCATTCCATTTCATTACTGTGCAATATGTATTTATTATTTAGTACTTAACCATTTCATTACTGTGCAATATTTATTTTTTGTTAATACTTATCCACTTTCACACAATGTGTATTAAAAACTATTTTATATATGTATACAGTTGCTCTCCGGACTCAGGACTGGGCACCAGCCCCCCCCCCCCACCCCATTCTTCTTTCTCTGCACTACCTACACTTTAAATTTTTGACTTTATATTTTTAATATTTTTAATATTTTTAATATTTTATATTGTTATCTTATTATCTTATTTTTCTAGTATTCTTGTGTCAACACTGTAAAGGGATTGCTTCAATCTCATTGCACAGGTACTGTGTACTTGTGTACAATGACAATAAAGGCTTTCTATTCTATTCTATACATATTCCTGGAGACTTTCACTTTTTCACTCCCATACATTTCCTCCTAAGCATCTTTGTTACTCGTTACTGCAAAACAAAATCAGAAGAAATTAGACTGCAAAAAATCGCTCCTAGACTGCAAGTTTGTTTTTCTTCCTGTTGCAAGTTAATACCTGCTCCATTCCTGTTTGTGACATAATAGAGCTGAAGAAAAAGAGGATGGAAGCACGTGCTGCAGGCACGCCAACGTGACAGCTGGTGATCGCCCCGACGACAGTGGTGAATGGGGGGTGATACAGATAACGTTACACACCTGTGGCTGTATTTTCATAACATGTTTTTGTACTGGAGTGTTGGATTCTTCTTTCCAAAAAACTAAAATTCTGTTTCTGTTTTTCTCTCCAAATGTGCCGTGTCGGGTCCTTTAACCTGTTACTTGAGGGAATTGTGCCTAGAAAGTCCTGAGGGGGGGGGAAACACCTTTGAATTTGATGTTGAACCCTTGTGTTATCTTCCCATCTACCAGGAAACCTTCGGTTTGTCTGGGTCAAAACGTTTGTCCTTTTCCCATGTTCTTTTTTTGTCACTATTTCCAAAGTTTTTGTCAATATTTTCAGCACTTTTTGACATTTTTGTTGTTTTTTCCCCCACGGTTTTAAATCTTTTTCCAACATTTTTGTCACTTTTTTCAATGTTCTTTTATGGGTTTTTTTTTTTTCTCCAAATGCTATAAAATTGGATAAAAGTAGTGAACTGAGCATTCATTTTACTTGTGAAGAGCGTTTCTATGGAACCATTCATGTTATTTTTGTGGGCAATTTGGTTGAAAGAAAACCAGATTTGCTAATATATAAGCTTTTTGAAAACAACAGGATTAAGAAACCCTGAATATTATGCATTACTATGTGGAAGCAGCAGAACAAGTTCATAATCAAAGTCCTTTTTACTTATACCTCTAACAATTAATACATTTAATATCAGAACATTACTTTTTTTAGAAATGACGTGTATATATATCACTAAAGTGACAGGGTTGTTTTCTCAAAATGCTCAAAATGTCTTTTTCATCCTGTGAATGAAATACACACAAAAAGCACGTGTAGGTGAATCCAAGAAAGACCCAGCAGCGCTTCCCCTCCTTTATCGGTATGCTCAACATGTTTTCTTTAAAATGCTGTCCAGAATGTATAAAGACAAGTTCAGTATTCAAAAACAATGCTGCCTTTCTGCTCAGACACAGTAAAGAGCTGTGTGGCCGTTATATTAATGCTGGGATCATTAATTTTAAATTTCAGCTGATCACACAGCACAGGGGTGGTCATCGACCTCTAAAACTGCTTTTAACCTTAAGCATACCCCTAACATACAAATATGATTGTAAATGTGAGAGTGTGATACAAGGCATTGCTTTAACAGAAAAAGTAGGGTTTGTCGAACACATGTAAATGTATTCCATCACTGATATGGTCCTGTTGTAAGTTGAAGCATTGAAGTGAATGGCGAGAACAGCCATGACCGCGATGGGCTGGATGAAGATGTGATATTATCTGGTGTGTTGTTTAGTGTATATAAGGAGATGAGTTCCTCTGCTTCAACAGGCTTTCACCGTCTCTCTGAAGAAGGTAAGACCTCTGCTACAGCTATTCATTCTACAAAGATTTCTCCAATGACTACTTACAGAATGCTATTTTATGACATGTAAGATCAAAGACTGGAAGTTATTTGCCTGCTAAGAATTCTTACCTCAGATCAAAATTGACAGAAAATCGCTTTAAAATCTTTTGGGTTGCTTCTGTCTTGTGTGTGAGGTCGCGGTTTGTGATTGGCCGAACCTATCGAGCTGCAGGTGAAAACAGGAAATCAACCTCTGAGCAAATATAATAATTACTGGGTGTTAATTATAGGGTTCAGAAACCAAATGCAGACACTGAGGCAGAACAGTTAAAAGAACAAAGGCTTTACTACATCAACGTTTAACTGAACAGGCAGAATAATCCAGAGGAGCGAGGTAGGCAGGTCCTAAACAGACAGTGGACCAAAACCCAGGTAGAAGACACCAGGCAGGTGCACATAGGGGAAGTTACACCTTCAGGGATTTCTAACTTGTAGTTCATGGTGTGAGAGGGTTAAAGTAACTGTTGAGCTGGTGAGATAATGCTGTGTGGATGCCAGGATTGGTGGTAAAGTCTAAATGTTAGCTGGTGGACAGGCGGAGAATGGCAGGTGTGTGGAGTTCCTCAGAAATGCATTGTGGGCCTCGGGGCAGTGAGGGAGTGGCTGGAGGCAGATGTGACAAAAAATGATTTCATTCAACCAAATGCTTCTTTTTAAGTGACACTGTCACAGCTGCACAGCTGCACAGTGGTTAGTTTACAACAAGAAGACTCCTCTCTGTGTGGAGTTTGCATGTCTACCTGTGTTAGTGTGGGTTTTTTTTCTGGGGCGCCCACAGTCCAGAGACATGCAGGGTTAGTTAGTTGGTGACTGTGAATATGAGAGAGAATGGTTCATTTGTTCCTTCAACTGAAGGGAAGTTAATGTACATTATATATAATTTTATTCACACCTTGGGTAAGATACTGAACCCTGAATTGCTCCTGTTCCATAAGTGTGTGTGAATGTTACTGTCATTGGAAGTCACTTTGGATAAAAGTGTCAGCAAATTGAAAAGTAATGTGTGTCTCGTTTCTACTACGATTAATATCATCTTAACACATCAGCAGTAAATCCACTGTCCAACTGACCTTGTGTGTGTGAATCACGGCCAGCGTAATTACAGTAATTATTACATGTTCTCCTCTTTTCACCATGCCAGTTGCTTTGGATGAAAGCGTCAGCTAAATGTAATATGTGTATGTAATATTAATGTGTGTACTTCCAGGGTGCTGAGTAGCTCATTTCTCCAATCATCAGCCCATATAAACACTTTAGCGGTAAGTCCACTGTTGTGTGTGTGTGTGTGTGTGTGTGTGTGTGTGCCCGCATCATGTCCATCATGATTAATTGTTACATGTTCTCTTTTCACCGTGGCAGTTCTCCGCTGCTGGAAAAATGAAAAACCCAATCTTGGTTACTTTGATCCTTCTGCTGGGGATCATAATAATAATAGAGAGTAATGAGGATGTAAGTTGATATCATATCATTATTGTTCCATTTCCATTAACGTCAATATTTGTCCTTTTAGTTTTTTTTTGTAGCTTTTCTGCATCTTTGTTGCTTTTAATCTACATTTTTCATATTTTTCTCACAGTTTTTGACGTTATATATCTTTTTTTGTAGCTTTTGTATTCAGTCTGATTGTAATGTACTGATTTGCACTGAATGTGAAAGACTAATAGATGCATATCTGATTTCTTCTGTTAGCAGTTCCAATTTGGAGATATTCTTGCATTTGAGAGAATGTGTGAAGGAGACAAACCACTCTACAAGCACTATGCTATTTATGTGGGCCCAAAAACAGGAGTAGACGTCGGCCAAGGAGATAATGACATAGTTCACCGCACAGGTATGTGTAGTAAGACTACGTGCAGATGAAATTATGCACATGCACATATACTGCCATGAATTCGGGGACATGCACACGTTCATGTGCACATATGCAACTCATGTAAAATGACATGATGTAATGGGTCCTTTCAGTTTTAAGCCATGAGTTTGAAGCCTGGAAATACAGACCCAAAGCATTAAGGGTCTGGCATTGAGTAATGAAAGTCGCCCATCATGAGCACCAAGCGTGCATTTGAAAATCTCACCGCACGCAATTGGATAACACTACGACCAATCCCAATAACACCCAGGGTGACTTAGCCAGAGCCCCATACACTACCAGCAGAGCTAACTGGTAGATTAGACTGTTGTCATCTGTTTAGCTCGCCTCTGGCCTCGCCTACATCTAATACACCAATGTGATTGGTGCAGTTTGCCTCTGGCCCCGCCTATATGAGATACACCAATGTGATTGGTGGAGCTCGGCTACAAAGGCATAGTTAATGAGCAGCATTACTCGATGCCAGAGAGACTCGCTGAGCAAATTCAAATTGTGCTCTCGCGAGAACTCTGGATTTCTGGGGTTGGAGTATTTCTTTTCATGAGTTGAAGTATTATCACTAAACCATTGTGTTACACATCAAAAAGTTAGAGACTGGAAGTACAACATAAAATTAGATACTGATAATCCCCCAAACTCCTTCTTTCTTTGAAGGCTGGTCAATAACCATTTCTGATGCAAATGAAAAGAGAAAATAAAAAAGCAGAGAAAAAAGCATTTGTGTCATGTTATATTTAATATATGTAAATGTTTATTCTCACAAACAGGTAAAATATGCATGGTTTCTGAGATTAAGTTTGATAAACTTGAAGATGTGAAGGGAAATTCCAAATATTTTAAGGACAATTACCTCGATGATCATGGCTACAAAATACAACATAACAAAGACTTCGAGGCTCAGGTAAAAACGCGAATTGAGGACACAGTTGGACAATGGAGCCTTTATAGACCCTTTAAAAACAACTGTGAACAATTTGCTACCCAGATACACTATGGGGTGCCCAGTCTTCAGCAGGTAAGTGACAGATTGAACTTTCAAGTGTGTTTATGTTTTATATTCCCATCCCTTGCATTAAGGTAACCTGTGGAGTTTTTTTTTTTTTTACCACTAGTACCACTATAGAACAATGATTTTATCACATACATGTGCACATAAGGCTACACAAGCATTTGGGCAACAAACTGCTGCAACACAGTTTAAATACAACTTTGATCAGCTTTTTGAGGGATGTAATGATGCAAATGTACTAAAGGAATGTCCTCCATCCCATAATGAGCCAGCTTCACTTACGGATTACATTTTTTAAAAAATTACATATAGTATTATTTACTCCCTTGTAAATGTCATTTAAACTTGCAGAGTGTGATGGTTGATGTACAATTCTTTATAACACAAACACAATGTGTACAACACAAAGATAAAATACTGTACCCCCCCAGGCTAAAGTTGATTAAAAAGAGGAATAAAACACATCTCTTGGAAATTGATCTTAATACCTACATTCAAAGAATTTGGGGAAATCCGACCTTTAAGGACAACAATTTTCTTTGTGAATGAATAATGTATTGTAAATAAATAAATGTTCTTCCTTAAAATACAGTACACCCCCTTTAATATAGGGGGTGTACTGTATATTGTATGCTGTATTCCACTCTAACTTGCATCTCTTTCTTTTTTCACAGCATGGCACAATGGTTGAACCTGTTTTAAAATCCAAGGAGTCAGCAACAGAAGTACTGAAGGCAGTAGCCAAACATGTAACCATGGAGACGGAGTGTCATTTTACTAACGGCTAACAAGTGTCTCACCATCTAAATCTGTCAGCCTTCCTTGCTCTCCTCTTCTTTACTCACATGACATGAGTTCTTAATTGAAATAAAAAATAATGAGCAAGAACTATGGATCTTTTATTGTGCCATTATTATTGTCAAGAATGACTAAACTTGCGTACACACCGCACGGTAGGGCTTATATGAACTTGTCCTCAGAATGAATGTTTTGGTAGGAACAAAAGTTTACATGGTATGTTTCTCCGGGATCAGCCTGCACGAAGGACGTCTATATTCCCATTGGTTGCTGGTGTCACTGCCCAATGTGAGTCGAGTGCAGATTTGAGTCGCGCATGCTCAGATTTAAACGGTTTACAGCATAACTGTCGTACTAAAATTTGTGAAATCCATAAAATAATAAAGTTTTCTCATTACAAACAATAACAGAAGATGGAAATCATTTCAGAAATATTTTAGCTATCTATGGTTGTTTGATTGCTAACGTTAGCTCAAAACGCCATTCAAATGACAGCCTTTGTTGTGCCTGTGTTGCAAAGTGACGCATGCGCGACTCAAATCTGCCCTCGACTCACATCGGGCAGTGACAGCTGGCGTTAGCCGCTGCTTGCCGCTGAACCGCGTCATAGCTCATTAACCATAAAGTTGAACAATTTCAACTCTCTGATTGACGCTCAACACGCTCAAAACACCCAAAACACCCAAAATGCAACGCCGACTGATTTGCCGCTCCTTGGAGCTGAGAGCAATTGAAATGAAATGAATGACTTCGGGTAACTTTAGAAGCTCAAGTTGGCGGCAGTGTGTTAGGGTTAGTAGCTATGAAGTATTGAGAGCGTGCCTATGTTCCCACTTTTCTAAGATTTATTTCAAAATTAGGCCCTATGTTCCCACTTTTCCCACTATGGTTGCTGCTTATTATTTGCACACTTTTAGAAATATATTATACAGTGTTTGAACAATTCTGCATCATACTTACAAAACATATCAAAAAGATATTCATTCCCATACAAGGAAAAAATCTTGCAGTACATCAGCTGTGTAAATAAATATATTTCTTATTATTAATAATTTGGATAGACTCAAAATAATTCCAAAATTCAATTCTGAAATGAGTAAAAGCTTGAAAATATACGCTTTATTGATGTGAAATATCCCTTGTAGAATAATAGGTTGATAATCGTTTTCTTATCATAATTAAGAATAACATATTTTGCTTCCAATTTAATTACGTGATAGTTTTCAATTTTCTTCCAGAACTCAACAGAATTGACATTCCCAGAATAAATGTATAATATTTACTTCTTCAATATTACACAATTCACATTTATTAATAATAATAATAATTAATAATAATTCTTCCATTTCATTAGTTGAAGAATTCCTCAAAGTATAACATTTATTCCCATTTTATATTCTTTGTGGGTGACGGGAAAGATTTTAGATCTCAGAAATTCCTCATAACTAAGAAGTTGAGCTTCATCATTTTGCAAGTGTGCAAGAAAAAGTACATTTCTATCAACCCATTGTTGTAAATATAAATCAGAATCAGCTTTATTTGCCAGGTATGAGGACACATAGGAGGAATTTTTTTTTTACACACAAAAACAACCAAAACAAAAATATACACACTAATATATACACAATATATACATACTCTAAACAGAACAATATAGAAGAATATAGAAGCATGAGTGAACGAAGAGTTCAATAAAAATTATTTAAATATTTAGCATAGTGCAAGGATACTGGGATAAATAGTATTATGTTATTATATGAACATTATGGACAGTTCTGGAATAGGAAATAGAATGATGAATAAATAACAAATAAGAGAGATGTGAGAATGGGAATGATGAATAAATAGTAAATAATAAGTGAGATATGAGAATGAGAATGATGAGTAAATAGTAAATAATAAGTGAGATATGAGAATGATGAATAAATAGTAAATAATAAGTGAGATATGAGAATGAGAATGATGAATAAATAGTAAATAATAAGTGAGATATGAGAATGAGATTATTTGAAAGTGGAAGACTTATTATATATATATATATATATATATATATATATATATATATATATATATATATATGAGAGTTATGTGTGAGAAACATGATGAATAATACTAAATAAGTGGAAGACTTATTTTTAAAGTGAAAGACTTATTATATATATATATATATATATATATATATATATATATATATATATATATATATATATATATATATATATATATATGAGAGTTATGTGTGGAGACTATTGATGAATAAAGCATGATTTGGCAGCGATATAAGCGCCTGCTGATGACTTTTATTGCACAAAAACCATGGCAACATCATCTATCTGTTTCCTTACTGGAAACGGTGGAGGCCACTTTCACTTTCTCTCGGAACAAACGACTTCAGCGCACATAAAAGGTAATGTAACAAACGTGTAGTAGTGTTTAATACTTTGGTGTTTCGGTCCAACCGTAAATATATATACATATATATAAATATTAACGGTTTATGAGCCCAACACAAAAGTAATGTTACTGCTCCACCGCGTCCGTTATTAACGGTTTGTATTATACAAGGAAATACCCGTTTGCTAGTCACTAGGCCTGTAACGTTCACCGCGTTGCTAGGACACGTAAGCCTTAGCGCTAAGTGCTAGCTAGCACAAACAGGCTAGCTAAAGTTGATTTAAAAACGTCCGTTCTGGTTCAAATCTTGTTTTTAACGGCTTTATAAACCGTAAATGTGACGGTTTGTGTAGCTAGAGTTACAGTTGCTGGACACTTCGGTGAAGTTAGAAAGACATTCACTTCCGGGATCAATAGCGAAATGTTGTTAAATCACAAAAGACTTATCTTTGCTATCGTAGTAATGTTAACAACGAGCTACAAACTCATTTTCATCCAAATGAACCGTCCTTCCATCTGGAGAAATAACGCTGGTCTGTAGGAGCAGACGGCGGAGGGTTAGGGACCGTCTACAAATTACAACACCGACCAGAGATACCACAAAAATATTCATTAATTTACTGATTAATTAAGGTAGTGCTTCAATACTTACCTCGATTATTACTTGAATAATGGTAGTTGTACTACTGCAGTTATTTTTCAAAAATAACTAAAAACATAATTTTGGTGATTTCCTTTGCCTCCAATAGTTATTATATATATATATATATATATATATATATATATATATATATATATATATATATATCTTCTGTATTTATATTTTTCCAGTTACAAGTACTTACTTTTTCATTATTATTTATGGTTACCTATTTTTGCTATACTATTTTAATTACATATTCAATTTAATTTAACGTCACTCACTCTGCAATATTGTTCTACCGCACTTTACGCAACCTTTACTTGATGTCACTACATTTACCGGCTGCTCACTGTCTGCTGTTTGCTTGCTTTTTGTATGTTTATTTGTGTGTTTGTTTGTTGTTGTTTTTTTATTTTTTTTATTGCTGCTTTCACTGTAGAAAATGCTGCTGCTGCTGTGACAAGTAAATTTCCCCGCTGTGGGATGAATAAAGTATTATCTTATCTTATCTTATCTTATAAATGATGATTCAGGTCTCTAAAAGGGCTAGACATATAGATGGCCCCCTGCTGGTTGTACTACAACCGTTATTTATCAAAAATAACCATATTTCTAATTTTGGGGAATTTTATTTCCCAAAATCATTTAATAGTTATTATATAAACGATGATTCAGGTCTCTAAAATAGCTAGACATTAAGATGGCCCCCTGCTGGTTGTACTACATCAGTTATTTATCAAAAATAACCAAAAACATAATTTTGGTGAGTATTTTTGGCCAAAATCATTCAATAGTTATTATATAAATGATGATTCAGGTCTCTAAAAGGGCTAGACATATAGATGGCCCCCTGCTGGTTGTACTACAACAGTTATTTATCAAAAATAACCAAAAACATAATTTTGGTGAGTATTTTTGGCCAATATCATTTAATAGTTATTATATAAATGATGATTCAGGTCTCTAAAATAGCTAGACATATAGATGGCCCCCTGCTGGTTGTACTACAACAGTTATTTATCAAAAATAACCATATTTCTAATTTTGGGGAATTTTATTTCCCAAAATCATTCAATAGTTATTATATAAATGATGATTCAGGTCTCTAAAAGGGCTAGACATTAAGATGGCCCCCTGCTGGTTGAACTACAACCGTTATTTATCAAAAATAACCAAAAACATAATTTTGGTGAATATTTTTGGCCAATATCATTTAATAGTTATTATATAAATGATGATTCAGGTCTCTAAAAGGGCTAGACATATAGATGGCCCCCTGCTGGTTGTACTACAACAGTTATTTATCAAAAATAACCATATTTCTAATTTTGGGGAATTTTATTTCCCAAAATCATTCAATAGTTATTATATAAATGATGATTCAGGTCTCTAAAAGGGCTAGACATATAGATGGCCCCCTGCTGGTTGTACTACAACCGTTATTTATCAAAAATAACCAAAAACATAATTTTGGTGAATCTTCTTCTCAACCAAGGCCTGGTGAAGCTGTTATGTTTCCTGCCCTTATAAGTGACTCAGGAAGATGCCAATCAATGGGCTACACCCACACCCACACCTACACCCACACCCACACCCACACCCACACCCACACCCACAACCACACCCACACCCACACCCACACCCACAACCACACCCACAACCACACCCACACCCACACCCACAACCACACCGACACCCACAACCACACCCACACCGACACCCACAACCACAACCACACCCACACCCACACCCACACAGTCCTGGGAAGAGGTCCAATCAGTCCGGTTACCTGAAAACACCTGTGTGTGTTCTGAGTCTCATTAAATGCTTTACTTTTTGTTTTATTGGCCTACCTCTTGGCCTGTCTTAAGAAAGATTAAGACATTTCTCTTATCTTCCACAATTCAGTCATCTGTAAAATAATATATCATCTGTAAAATAATAATAGTAATGTTACTTAGGTAATATTTTGAGGTGCTTTATAGGGCTAGGCGATATAGAGAAAATCAAATATCACAATATTATTGCCGCGATATTGTAGGGTTGACTATTGGTGCTTTCACAAAAAATAGAATAGGATATTTTAGATAAATAATTATCAGTAATGTGGATATAATGATTAAGTTGGTAAAGACAAAACAGTCTGGTAAGTTCAGAAAATAACATTTTTTCAAGTAGGAAATCTGAATCATTTTTCTAGCTCTGATGAAATAAGCACAATAACAAGGTAAAGATATCATAGTCATGCTGGTGTGTAGGTTTTATTTGGATAAAAGCAGCGTGGATGTCAATTTGTGTTTAATTGTGAGAAATAGTAGACAAAATGCACAGAGGACATGAGATGCATCTATGTATTTGACATTGAAGTATATAATCACCCCAGAAGATGGCAGTAATGCTCCATAATGATGAAAGCTGCTGTAATACAATAAGAGGAAGTCTTTATGCAGCGCTCTGCCTACTGTAAACATCACATAACCTGAGAAATTACCCTCACATTTTTGGTAGAATCATTTTTTTGGGCTTTTCTGCCTTTAATGGACAGGACAGGTAGGTGAGAAAGGGGGGCGAGATGGGGAGAAACCCTGGACCTCTACGTCGAGGCGTAAACCTCTACGTAAATGTGATCCTGCTCTACCAACTGGGTGAACTCGGCCACACCCTCACATATTTTTGACTATGATGACTTATTGTCTACTTAATAGGGAAGTTGTGTCAGGATGTGTGATTCAGCTCCTTTTATGGGAAATAATGAACTTCATCTCTCTCGGAAGATTTAGCTGATTCAAAGGAAAATATAACCTTAATCTCTCTGTTGATGTTTCCTCTCCCGATGAAGGTTGAAGACACTTCATGTGGATGTAAAGTCGCCACCAGGTATTTATTTTCCTGATTGTATTGAGTGAAATCTAATCTGAATAGTTATTAATGAACATTGTTAAACAAGAAGACAAACCGAGATCTGTAAAAATAAAGAGCAGCAGGGGAAGTTGACCTTTACGTTATATTTTGAGGTACTTCCACTTTCTATTTTACTATATTATGAAAGGAAATGTTCAGGTTTTTCAAGTTTATTTAATTTATATAGCACTTTAAAAGCAAACATGCTAGATATACATATATAGATGTGGGGGAAATATATTAAGAGTTAAAAAACAGGTTAAACAAACCAGAGAATTGTATGTTGCACTCCATATTGTACATTTACAGTTATTATAGCTTGTTACTTTCCAGATAAACATGTCATATGCAAAACCTATATTCATTTTATAGAATAGGATCAGTTGTTGTTGACTTTATATGAAGTACTTATTGTCAGATCCACATCAACCAGCAACATTAAAATGCTTTTAAATGATTATTTTTGAAAAAATTGATTCATTTACTGATTATTTTCCCTAAATTATTTTTTTCATGATCTAATTGGTTCCCCTAAATAATCCAATAATCCAATTTTGAAGGCAGGATTTGTAATTTTAACTTTTTCTGAAGTAAAAAAAAAAGCTTTGGATAATTCCTTTAATTTAGATTTTTTTTCATTGCAATGTCACAAACCTTAAATAGACTTCTCATTGAAATGTTATGGACAGGATTTCCATAACATCATGAGTGTAATACAACCTTGTAATTAGTATTCATTCATTTATAATTAGTCCAGCTAACATGTTGGGTGGGTTTGTGTGAAGGTGTACTTTCTACCATGAAGTCTGAGGAGGAAGATGAGGGTGTCCCGCCCTCCAGCACCGCTCTGTCTGAGGAAAATAGCAACCACATTGAACCAGAGAGGTAAGACAAAGACCTCCAACTGGTCCAAAAAGCCTCAATTCTGTGATGAAGAAGAGAATGTTACTAATTCAGACTCTTTAAAATCTGTTTTATTTTTGGATTTAAAGCATTTAGCATCTAGTCAAACACTTAAAGGTCCCATAACATGGTGCTGTTTGGATGCTTTTATATAGACCTTAGTGGTCCCTAATACTGTATCTGAAGTCTCTTTTATATAGACCTTAGTGGTCCCTAATACTGTATCTGAAGTCTCTTTTATATAGACCTTAGTGGTCCCTAATACTGTATCTGAAGTCTCTTTTATATAGACCTTAGTGGTCCCTAATACTGTATCTGAAGTCTCTTTTATATAGACCTTAGTGGTCCCCTAATACTGTATCTGAAGTCTCTTTTATATAGACCTTAGTGGTCCCCTAATACTGTATCTGAAGTCTCTTTTATATAGACCTTAGTGGTCCTAAGACTGTATCTGAAGTCTCTTTTATATATCAATCAATCAATCTTTCTAATACTGTATCTGAAGTCTCTTTTATATAGACCTTAGTGGTCCTTAATACTGTATCTGAAGTCTCTTTTAAATAGACCTTAGTGGTCCCCTAATACTGTATCTGAAGTCTCTTTTATATAGACCTTAGTGGTCCCCTAATACTGTATCTGAAGTCTCTTTTATATATACCTTAGTGGTCCCCTAATACTGTATCTGAAGTCTCTTTTATATATACCTTAGTGGTCCCCTAATACTGTATCTGAAGTCTCTTTTATATAGACCTTAGTGGTCCCTAATACTGTATCTGAAGTCTCTTTTCTGAAATTGGTGCAGAATTACAGCAACTAGAGCCAGTCCCACAATGAGCTTTCCTTAGTATGTGCCATTTCTGGGTCTGTAGATTTTGAGGGGTGGCCTTGACCAATTTCCACTGTGCTCGTTTGAAAGCCATGATGTATTTTTCTCATGGGTGGGCCAAGTTCTCTGGGCGGGCAAAGCAAAGAAAGGGGAGGTAACTTTGACCCTTATGACCTCATAAGGAGCAAGATTCCAGATCGGCCCATCTGAGCTTTCATTTTCTTAAAGGCAACTTGTAACACACACCACCAACTTTCTTCATTGAGGTTTTTGTCAATGCTCCGTTTTCAGGACGAAGCAGGAACGAGCAGATTCTCCTGGACCAACCTGTGTGTCCATGAAGAGTGACTGCTCCATGGGTTTCCCTATGAATTTCAAACTTCAAGATCCAACTTCTAAGTACGTCAAAAGAACATTTTGGCTTTTTTTTTCTTCTTAAAAATACCTGTGTACGTGGGGACTAGGCCTTAATTATGAATGTCTGAAGTGCAGTGCTTAATTAGTTACTTTTTACAACTTTAGGACCATTTTCAAAAAGTTACTTAACGGAGAAGGTGTTTGTACTTGACTTGTTCGAGAGAGGAGTCTCAGGTTCTCAGACCGGGGATGTTCAACGGTTAACGCAAATACTTCAGGAGCAATGATGGCAAAAGCATGATCACCTTGAGTTGAGAACTGACCACCTTAAAGACTCAGAGGTTGAATTAGTGCACATTTTTCAAAGCATCTTAAGATGTTTGTTTTAATCTACATTTTCTTGAACAGAAAATGGTTCTAAGGGTTTGCTATGTGATGTAACTTATAATATCTTTCTTCACAGTCATTAATCTCATAATACTTCCACCTGTCTTTTGTCAATGCCCCGTTTCTTTCAGGACGAAGCAGGAACGAGCAGGTTCTCCTGGACCAACCTGTGTGTCCATGAAGAGTGACCGGTCCATAGGTTTCCCTATGAATTTCAGATCGCAAGATCCAATTTCTGAGTAAGTCAACAGAATATTTTGGCATTTTTTTCTTTCTTCTTATTACTCTTCTCTCTACACTTCTTTTGATTATTTATGATCTATAGTTTCCGCCAATCTTTCTTCATCATGAATGTCTGAATAAAATGATCATTATAGCGTTTCAAGCTCTATATCAAACACAACTAAGCCGCACAACCAACGGACGGGTCGCAGCGCTCCACAATATAGACAAAATATTGCCTACTTATCAAGACATTTTGGATATAATATTGCGCAACGTGATATCGCGATTACGATACTGAGTCGACATATCATGCACCCTAAATTTGGTTTGCTATGTGAGGTAAGTTATAACCACATCTTTCTTTACAGTCATTGAGATTCTAATGCTTTCCACCTGTCTTTTGGCAATGCCCCGTTTCTTTCAGGACGAAGCAGGAACGAGCAGGTTCTCCTGCACCAACCTGTGTGTCCATGAAGAGTGACCGGTCCATAAGTTTCCCTATGAATTTCAGACCGCAAGATCCAATTTCTAAGTAAGTTAACTTTGTTTCTGTAGATAAAGTTTCTTTCTTCTTTGTCCTCAAAAGTACCAGATGTATCTCAGGCCAGGTTCTCACTAAACCTCTTCATTATTTTTCATTTTAATCTATACGTCTACTTTATCTATCTTACTTTCTTATTTTCCTTTGGACTCAACTCAGTACTTATCCCTCAGATATGAGAATCATATAAATCTTTACATTTCACTCTTTCAAAGAAAGCAAATGTACTGTACGTGTTTCTCACGTGACTACATAAAATCTAATCTCTTATTAAACTTTTGCTTTCAACCAAATTGCAAGATAGTAAGCAAGAGAGCCAAGTTTCTTCTTCACAAGCTCTGTGTTCAAGGCACTGGTGTATGTTTCTACTTACATTGTTCAATGTTCAGTTTCACTCAAAATCAGTCCAATTGTCATTGCTATTGGATCATGTTTTAACCCGTGCTGTATTAACACCTCTCTCATGAGTGATTTAGCCTATTTTATCCTTTTATTACTGCTTTGATGGCTTGGGTCTGTGTTGCTTGCCTGAGTTTTGATGCTTGCATGGCTTCTTATACTGAGTGGGGCTACTGTTGATGTGTAACTGTGCTAATGTCCTGCTGCTTCCTGTAGCTCTGCATGGCTGACTGAGAAAGCGTATTTGTTTCTCTAGCTGTTGCTCTAGCTGTCTGTATGGTGTCTAAAATCATCTGGCCAAAGGACTACAGTTAAAAAATTACACTAACACTGGCACATTCACAGAAATGTAAATTATTGTGTGTTGTCCTTTATAAAATAAAGAATAACAATAACAGTGTTTTCACCACAGAGTTCAACAGGAGATGCCAGAAGTTGGTCATGGAACAGACCTGGACTCCATATTTATGGTCTGTACTGCACACGTCCACCTTTAACTTGTGTTTAACACATGTAGAAACAGAAAACAAGACATTGTGGTTTGTCTAGCTGTTGGTTTACATAGTCAAACTACCTAATAACAAACAGGACCTAGATCTAGTCACCGCTGCACACTTTTCTATCACTGACCAAGAAGGCCCCTTTGTATAAGTTAGTGAGAGGAAATAGAGGTATCTCTATCCATTAGCTAGTTAGCAAGTTAAGCAACTGCCTTGGTTACGACCCTTTGGGTAGGGACCTTCCTAGTCTCGCGTTGCCAGACCTTCCTCCACAGCATTGCCGAGGAAGGTCCGGAAAGTGCGTCAGGTCGGAGGTGTCCGAATATGGCCAATAGCAGCGATTGGTGTCCAATTACAGACACAGTGGCACTAGCTGTCTGGATTTACCCTGCAGAGATCTGAGGTGCAGTTAACCATAGTCCTCAAAAATCCACCAGAGTTTAGAACGCCAACACAAAGAAAGCGGAAGGTGATGGACATCCAGCCGAAAAGTGGGACATCTGACGAAATTTTCCGGGAAGTGGAGCGTCGTGTATTTACAACTTCCTGTTGGACAGTTAAATTGCTAGCAAGGATTCTGAAAGAGTCGGGTTAGAAAGGTTAAGTACAGTTTTTTGGTGAGACAGAAACACATTTTTCAGAATGTCATAGTATTAATTGTGGACTTAAGTATTGAGAATTTGAGAATTAAGTTTACAAATATAAGCTAAATTATTATTTTTTTATTCCAGCTTCTTGAGGAGAACATTGTTGTCTTTGTGAAGAACGAGCTAAAGAAGATTCAGAGGGTTCTGAGTCCAGATTACACAGAAATCTTAAAGAGCCAAGGTGAGGACGAGGAGGTGGTTGATGGTGAAGAGGAAGAGGAAGAGCAAAGGAGGAGCAGCAGAGAAGCATTTCTGAAGATCACATTGCACTTCCTGAGGAGAATAAAGCAGGTGGAGCTGGCTGACTCTCTGCAGAACAGTAAGAGACTGTAAATATGGTGTGCAACATCTGCATCTGATCTGTATATTATCTTTGACTGTGCACACTATCTAAAGCTATTGGTCCAGCTCATTAGAATTTAGATGTGGTTGGGGGGTTACATCAAGAGCCCATGTTGGCCTTAGACAATGTACCAAGTATCTGCAACACTTAACACTCCTCATTGAATCACTGTAAGCAACTATGTCCTCCTGTAAACCTTTCATACCTATCATCAGAGTTAACGCTTTTATTAGATGGCCAATATGGAAGTTAAAATTCCAGAAGTCCGGCCTAATTTAAGAACTTCAGCCACTTATTAGCCTACATTTAAACAGCAATAAAACACCAAAAATGCAAGAGCTAGTATCCAAGTTCCAATTAATATACTAAATATATACTAAATATCTGAGTAAAGCCAAGGCTCAACACTAAGTTGCCAGGCTTGGCAATGAGAGAATGAGAGAATAGCTTGCGATATAACTTCCAATCCCTCTCAAATAGGGGAGCAACAAGTCACAAACTCACGGTTGGGATAACCGTTTGGAGTCACGGATCAGATCAATTTTCCAATCAGCTCCAAAAAGGGTGGGAATTTAAAAATGTTAACAATAATTTCTTCTTTCACCAGTAAATTGCTGTTAAACTACAAAAACAGATGAGAAAAGTTTGGTTTTTTTACAATAACTTTGAATGCACCACGAGGTTGACAACAGTAGTGACCAGAGCTAGTTTGGGTCTTTTAGCTCATAGCTTTAGCGGCAGACGGTTGTACATTCTGCTGATGAATCCTCTACAAAAATACAGTCACACTTTTACACCGTTTAGCTGTCAGCATTTTAACCGTGTTTCATCCAGTTACTACTGTAGCTAAGGGTAGGCTAATCATAAGTATTATAGCAACAACGCCCGAGATCCGCCCACAAAGCTACTTGAGTTTTGGCTCTGATGAGATCTTTATGAGTACAACAGGACATGTATAGTACAGCTCAGCATTAGGATGCCCAAAACAGAACAATGATCTAACAAACTACACAAACAAGAATTAACTTTAGATAGTCCTAGTCTTATAGGATTTATCAGGAGTTGGGCGCAAACAGTGTTGACATTTATAATAAGATAACTGTATCAGTAGTCTGGATCATAGTATAGTATTACGGTTAAGATGTTAATAACATTTGGGCTCCAGGTAATCAGGTATTTTATCTGCTGAACCGTTAATATTTGGCAAAAAAACAGATTTAATTGACAAAGCACATCATGGCTATGCATTCCTTTCATTCATTTTAAATTCAACCAGCAATTTGTTGTATTTTAGCAGAATACTGAAAGCAGCAGAAAGGCAGAACTGAGTAGATTTTAATATCTTTTTATTTATTGCAAGTAATATCATATTTGATATGAACGTTTCACTCATATTGTGTAACCCTAATAATGTTGCTCTCCAGACACAATTTTTAGCCCGTAAGTTACGACTTCAAGTCACGACTTGGTAGCGTTCCAGGCAAAGTCACGAGAAACCCTTCTAGCTAGCGATAGCTAGCGATACGTTAGTTAGCGATACGTTAGCTAGCGATACGTTAGCTAGCGGCTACCTCTCGTTGACGTTAGCTAGCGCTAGTTGATACTAGCGATTTCTAGTCTGCAACATATTTTGGGCTTTTCTTAATAAACATAACCTGTAGTAGTACACAATCGTATGTGTATTGTTTTGATTACACTGTGCGGAATTACTTTACTTTGCCTATTTATGCCTATTTATTTCTATTTCTCACTGCATCTGTACGGCATCAACAGGGGTCAACATTGCTGTTTATGTGTGTGTGACGTCAAAACTGTAACAGAGAGTAACAACAATCTGGTACTAGTTCACGAGTAGTACGTTACGGGTTTGCCTGCGGTTCCAGGGCACTTTGATGGGTAGAAGGTTGCGAAAACACGAGTTACAGGTTGCCTGGAACGCAGCATTACTACCCTGAAATTGTCAGATATACTGTATATAGATATATTTTCTGTATCTGTCACCTTTTAGTCTAATTTGTTGAATATGTAAATAGTTATTGCTTTCTAAATTATGTGTTAATGCAATCATTGAAATAGAATCTTGAAATAGACCTGTTCCATCTAATGTAATCCAATGCATTATTTGTCATATTTCCTTGTAGAATATCTTGCTGCAGTGTGCCAACGTAAACTCAAATCGAATCAGAAGACGAGGTTCCAGTGTGTGTTTGAGGGGATTGCTAAAGCAGGAAACCCATCCTATCTGAATCAGATCTACACAATACTGTTCATCAACAAGGAAGGGACTGCAAAGGTCAATGATGAACATGAGTTCAGACAGATTGAAACAACATTCAGGAAACCAGACAGACCAGAAACAACAATCAAATGTGAAGACATCTTTAAACCTTCAATCAGAACCGTGATGACAAAGGGAGTGGCTGGCATCGGGAAAACAGTCCTAACACAGAAGTTCACTCTGGACTGGGCTGAAGGCAAAGCCAACCAGGACATAGCGTTCACATTCCCATTCACCTTCAGAGAGCTGAATGTGATGAAAGAGAAGAAGTTCAGCTTGGTGGAACTTGTTCATCACTTCTTTAGCGAAATCAAAGAAGCAGGAATCTGCAGGTTTGAAGAGTTTCCGGTTGTGTTCATCTTTGACGGTCTGGATGAGTGCCGACTTCCTCTGGACTTCCTCAACACTGAGATCCTGACTGATGTTACAGAGTCCACCTCAGTGTGTGTGCTGCTGACAAACCTCATCAGGGAAACTGCTTCCCTCTGCTCGCATCTGGATAACCACTCGACCCGCAGCAGCCAATCAGATCCCTCCTGAGTGTATTGACATGGTGACAGAAGTCAGAGGGTTCACTGACCCACAGAAGGAGGAGTACTTCAAGAAGAGATTCAGAGAAGAGGAGCAGGCCAGCAGAATCATCTCCCACATCAAGACATCACGAAGCCTCCACATCATGTGTCACATCCCAGTCTTCTGCTGGATCACTGCTACAGTTCTAGAGAAGGTGTTGAAGACCAGAGAGGGAGAAGAGCTGCCCAAGACCCTGACGGAGCTGTACATCCACTTCCTGGTAGTGCAGTCCAAACTGAAGAACATCAAGTACGATGGAGGAGCTGAGACAGATCCATACTGGACTCCAGATAGCAGGAAGATGATTGTGTCTCTGGGAAAACTGGCTTTTGAGCAGCTGCAGAAAGGCAACCTGATCTTCTATGAAGTGGACCTGACAGAGTGCGGCATCGATATCACAGCAGCCTCGGTGTACTCAGGAGTGTTCACACAGATCTTTAAAGAGGAAGGAGGACTGTACCAGGAGAAGGTATACTGCTTTGTCCATCTGAGTGTTCAAGAGTTTCTGGCTGCTCTTTATGTCCATCTGAGGTTCTTTAACTTTGGTGACAACCTGCTGTCAGAGGATAAATCTACTTCCTGTGGTTTAAATTGTTCAGAATCAGACCTGAAGTCTTCTACCAGAATGCTGTGGACAAAGCCTTACAAAGTCCAAATGGACACCTGGACCTGTTCCTCCGCTTCCTCCTGGGTCTTTCACTGTCAACCAATCAGTCTCTCCTACAAGGCCTGGTGACACAGACAGAAAGCAGCTCACTGACCAATCAGGAAACAGTCCAATACATCAAGAAGAAGATATGTGAAAATCTGTCTCCAGAGAGAATAATCAATTTGTTCCACTGTCTGAATGAACTGAATGATCCTTCGATAGTGGAGGAAATCCAAAAATGCCTGAGTTTAGGAAGTCTGTCACCAGAAAAACTCTGTTCTGCTCAGTTATCAGCTCTGGGCTTCATCCTGCTGTCTTCTGAAAACAATCTGGACGTGTTTGACCTGAAGAAATACTCTGCTTCAGAGGATGCTCTTCTGAGGCTGCTGCCAGTGGTGAAATACTCCACTAAAGCTCTGTAAGTTAAAAACTAACTACATACATTAAATGTATTAACATGAAAAACAAATCTTAGTTATTTTTGTTGGTAATTCTTCTTCAGACTGAGTTGCTGCAATCTGTCTGAGAAAAGCTGTGAAGCTCTGTCCTCAGTTCTGAGCTCCCAGTCCTCCTGTCTGGAAGAACTGGACCTGAGTCACAACAACCTCCAGGATTCAGGAGTGAAGTTGCTCTGCAATGGACTGAAGAGTCCACATTGTCGACTGGAAGTTCTCAGGTCAGGATTCATCAGTTTATTTAACAGATTACCATAGTACGTTCAGCAGATTTGTTACATGTAATATATTTCCAGATAATAACTTGCTATTCTAGTTCTTGGGGACTTTAATGGACTTTATTAAAATAAAAATATTTATTTACACAAAAGAGTCATGACCAGAGTTGTGTTTGGTGAACTCCACCTGTAGTTAGAGTAGAGTTTAAGGGAAAGCAGGGATGATGCCAAGCCTTGTTTTTCACAAAACTCCGGTTTACAAAAGATAATTGTAAAAGCAATGATTTGGTAGGGGGCCTGGGAGCATGCCAATCTGGTCTACATGCGTTGTGTGGATCTAGAGAAGGTTTATGACAGGGTCTCCGTGGGATCTGGAGAAAGCCTAAGACTGGGGGCCCCTGGAAATACTGTGGGTGGTGCTGCGGGAGAATGGGGTGAGGGGTCCCTTCTCTGGGCTTCCAATCCATGTACGTCCAAATGAGAGCTCTGTCCAGGTTCTTTGCAGTAAGTCAGACTTGTTTTAGGAGCGGGTTGCTTTGTCTATCCTGTTTGTGGTATTCATAAACAGGACATCAAGGCGTAGTGGTGGTGAGGAAGGGAGCGGTACGATGGGCTGGTGATCTCATTGCTGCTTTTTGCAGATGATGTGGTCCTAATGGCATTTATCGGCCTGTGACCTTCAGCAATCACCGGTTCACCGCCAAGTATAAAGGGGCTGGGATGAGGATTAGTACCTCCAAATCTGAGGCCATGGTTCTCCGCAGGAAACCAATAGAGTGCCTACTCCAGGTAGGGCATGGGTCTTCACCTCAAATAAAGAAGTTTAAGCAGCTCTGGGTTCTTTGTGAGTGAGGAAACAACTAAGCAGGAGATTGGCTGCAGAATTGGAGCAGCGGAGATGGCAAAAGCTCTTGATCTACCAGTCAATTTTTCATTACTACACTCACCCGTGGCCATGGAGGTTGGGTCATGACTAAAAGACTCAGATACCAGATGCAAGCAGCCAAAATGGTGTTTTGGCATTTCTCTTAGTCATGACGGAAAGAACGAGATCCGGGGTACAAGCGGCCAAAATGGCTTTCCTCAAGAGGGCTGGTGTCTCCCTTAGAGATAGGGTGAGAAGCACAGTCAACCGAGAGGAGCTCGGAGTAGAGCTGCTGCTCTTTTGCGTTGAAAGGACCAGTTGAGGTGGTTCGGGCATCTGGTAAGGATGCCTCCTGGGGGGCTCCCTAGGGAGGTGTCCCAGGCACGTCCAGCTGGGAGGAAGCCTCGGGGAAGACCCAGGACTAGGTGGAGGGATGTCCAGCTGGGAGGAGGCCTCGGGGAAGACCCAGGACTAGGTGGAGGGACTTCCAGCTGGGAGGAGGCCTCGGGGAAGACCCAGGTCTAGGTGGAGGGATTATATCTCCATATTATATTATATATTATATCTCCAACCTGCCCTGGGAACGCCTTGGGATCCCTCAGTCAGAGCTGGTTAATATGGCTCGGGAAAGGGAAGTTTGGGGTCCCCTGCTGGAGCTGCTTCCCCTGCAACCGGATACCGGATAAGCGGACAAAGATGGATGGATGGTGTTTCCCTTAGAGATAGGGTGAGAAGCTCAGTCATGCATGAGGAACTTGGAGTAGAGTTGCTTATCCTTTGTGTCAAACTGTCCCCCGCAAAGGATTCAGGCATCTGGTAAGGATGCCCCCTAGGCACTTTCCAGGCACGTCCAGCTGGGAGGAGGCCTCGGGGAAGGCTAGGTGGAGAGATTATATCTCCACCCTGGCCGGGAAACGTCTCTGGATCCTGAAGTCAAAGCTGGTTTATGTGGCTCTCGAAAGGGAAGTTTGGGGCTGGAGCTTCTGCCCCTGCAACCCGAATCCGGAAAGGCCGATGACAAAGGATAGATGGAATTGCAAAAGACGTTCCCATAAAAAGCAGGAACAAGTAAAATACTGTGTGTGTGTGTGTGTGTGTGTGTGTGTGTGTGTGTGTGTGTGTGTATAGACTGTCTGGCTGTCTGATAACAAAGGAAGGCTGTGCTTCTCTGGCCTCTGCTCTAAGCTCCAACCCCTCCCATCTGAAAGAGTTGGACTTGAGCTACAATCATCCAGGACACTCAGGAGTGAAGCTGCTTTCTGCTGGACTGGAGGATCCAAGCTGGAGACTGGAAACTCTCAGGTATGGTGAGACAAGGGTGTAGGTTGAGTTTGTTTGAGTCAGGAAGTCACAGTGAGAAAACAAAAGTTGTTTAGTACTTAAGTGCTAATCTGACTTTGTCTTTTGCACCAGGTTGGAGCATGGTGGACCACAGTCAATGAAAGCTGGTCTGAGGAAGTGTAAGTGGGTTTTTTTAATAATGAGAAGAGGTAGTACACATTTTCATCAGCTATTCTGTCTGAAACTGCTACCACTACTCTCACATTGTTTTTTTAATCTTTCACTGTCACGCCCCTTCTGTGAAATAGAGCAACACTGGCCCCCTCAAACCCCCAAAGATATGTATCTGAATCAGGGCATGAAATTAACACCCGCCCACCTGCAAAATGCGGGTAACTCTGTTAATCTACCTGCCACATTGGGAGGTAGCCAATGAGAATTGAGTGATTCAGACGCGTAACTATCGGTAAGCAGAGTAAGCAGTTGCATACTGGCCCGGACCAATCAGGGGCCAGCATCACTGGAAGATTGACAGCCGGGACCCCCTATCATATTTTCATAACTCGCAACAATCCCAGCAGTCCCAAGTGCAGCCACTGACCAATCAGGAGTGAGAATGGGTCAAATTCATTTCCTTGTTTCTGATATGAAGACAAGACGTGTGTACAGCAAAATACGTCCTGCCAACATGGACACATTTTAACATCAATGTACGCTGTAACGTTTCACTATAATAAGTCGCTGAAAGTTGCTGCTGTTTCAATTCCGTCAGCTGACGCGCTCACACAAACACACACAATCACACACGGTGGATGCAGGAAGAACCGCAGATGACATGTATATGATTACCTAAATTGAGGACAGCTACATTACTGAAGGTGCGATGATAAGTTAAAGTCCAATAATTACTTCAAACTGTATGATTCTGTGTCCCAGCCCGGAAATGAAGGGTCTTATTCGGGCTTGAGACCATACATGCAGTTAATGGATACAGGCACGGAGAACTGAAGGCTCTGTTAGCAATGATTAGCTCTGATTAGGGGTTAGCTCCAGTTAGCTAGCCAGCTCCGTTATAAAGCTATGGAGCCGAGGAGACTGCTGCGGAGAGGGGGTAACAACCAGATAATCCACATATGCTTATTACAGTAAATAATGATCTAAATACTACTAGTTGTAGAAAAGCCACATATTTGTTTTTATATTTCTGCAATCTGCACTTCACTTCAGTTTGTGTGATTTGTTTCTGACTTTCATATAAATATTTATTTTAACTGTTCTTTCCATCAGACGCCTGTAAACTCACACTGGACCCAAACACAGCAAACAGGAAGCTCAAACTATCTGACAACAACAGGAAGGTGACAGCAAGAAGAGAAACACAGTCATATCCTGATGGTCCACAGAGATTTGACTACTGGAAACAGCTGCTGTGTACCGATGGTCTGACCGGTCGCTGTTACTGGGAGGTCGAGTGGGAAGGCCATGTTTATATAGCAGTGGCTTACAAAGGAATCAAAAGGAGAGGAGAGAGTGACGACTGCTGTCTTGGGAGGAACGATCAGTCCTGGAGTCTGAGCTGCTCCAAAAATGGCTACTCAATCCTGCACAGTAACAACAAAGTGTCCATCAATATCCCCCCCTTGAGCAGAGTAGGAGTGTACCTAGACTGGCCTGCTGGCACTCTGTCCTTCTACAGAATCTCCTCTGATAAACTAACCCACATCCACACCTTTCACACCACATTCACCGAGCCGGTCTACCCTGCCTTCAGGATTAAGATGGATGCGTTAAACTCGTCAGTGTCTTTGTGTAAGATACAGTAAAACAAAGTCTCCTTTTCCTTTTCTGAGTGGGTTTGGGAGCCTCCCTGCCACTAGACACTAAATGAATGTTGACCTTTAGCAGCCTACCCTCGTTTTCTCGTCTGTGACAAATGGGGGCTCATCCGGGATGTCACAACCTGGCTCAGAACAGGAGCAAGAGCAGGCTGCGCAAGGATAACTTAATTAATAATTGATAATACATTTTTTTTAATCAAACAAAATAAGTAATTGAAAACAATATATCTTAATTAATAAATAAATATATTAATAATAAATTAATAATTTATAAGAAAAAAACATGCAGCCTGTGCAAGCTCAGGAGAGTCAACTGCTGACAACAGGAGCTAGAAATAGCACCCAATTAAATCCCGGACGAGCCCCAATTTCTCACAACCCGACTCTTAGGCTGCGACAAAAACGGAGAGAACATGATGGTAGGCTGCCATACGATAACATTTATTTTAGTAAACAACCAAAATCGATAATCAAAAACAACATAACTTAAGCAATACAACTCATTCAGAAAAAAACATGCAGCCGTGTCGATATGTCAGCCGGCTGATCAAATCGGTCTATCACTACACAAGAGACCCCAGCAAACAAACACAGGGACAACTAGTGGTAGTAAGGCTGGGGTCGACACAACAAATAAAAGAAATTTGCAGCAGTGGAAAAGAAGTAGAATATGTCATAGATGAAAACGCCTAGAGAGCGTTAATCGGCTAACACCTGTGATCAACGTATGCTCTATTTAAGAAATGCAGTTTGCTACATTTTAGAAACACCACATGCCAGAAAAAAGACCTGCTATGAATAACATATTGATGCATTGTTTCTAATAAGACCTGTTTTGTAGCAGTGAATGCTCGGTAGCAGTAGATGCTTTATTGCAGTGAATGCAGATTTAAGAAGTAATGCCGGAAAAAAAACTATCGGGGGACGCAACACCCGCGTATTGACCAATGCGGTACATGTAAAAACACAAATATCGACCCTATATATCGGCCGGCTGATCAAATCGGTCAATCACTACACAAGAGACCCCAGCAAACAAACACAGGGACAACTAGTGGTAGTAAGGCTGGGGTCGACACAACAAATAAAAGAAATTTGCAGCAGTGGAAAAGAGGTAGAATATGTCATAGATGAAAAAGCTTAGAGAGCTGAGTGTTAATTGGCTAACACCTGTGATCAACGTATGCTCTATTTAAGAAGTGCATTTTGCTACATTTTAGAAACACCACATGCCAGAAAAAAGACCTGCTGTGAATAACATTTGTCTATTGATGCATTGTTCTAATAAGACCTATTTTGTAGCAGTGAATGCTCGGTAGCAGTGGATGCTTTATTGCAGTGGATGCAGATTTAAGAAGCTCTACACTTTGAGGAACATTTGTTGTGTTCTAGGTCAAAATACTGGATCCTCTTAACCCCTCTCGAAATCGGCGGGTTTGGAAACCTCACCATCAAGGATAAAATGTGAAGTTCAGTAGCCTTACTGACATTTTTTAAAATGCCATGCATATTTGCAAGGACACCCACCACTCACCCTCTGTACAGAGAATACATGTTATTACCATCTTACGTTTGGCACCCCCTTGGCTCTTAAACAGATACAAAAACGCTCGTATTCCTCTTTCCATTCAGGCACTTTACCTCAGCTAAAAGAAGGTGATAGCCCATGTTTATATTAATGAGCCCTTTATTTATTTATTTATTTTTATTATTATTATCTATTGTTTTAAGTTTTTTTTAAGTTCTTTTTACTTTCATTATGACTCCAATACAACTTTGCAATGTAAGCCAGGTTTAAGACCCACTGCTTGTTAGAGGTGTTACTGAACTATGGATGATGTACTATAAGTTAACCTATCTAATCTACATGTTGAAATTAAGTTAAATTTTTTCTGTACTTTTTCATTTAACTTGTATGCTTGTAATACACTGATACAATAAAGTATAAACTAAGAGGTGACCAGCTGTAAATGGGAAACAGACTTAGAAATGTACATTAGCAAAGTGTTCTTGCAATATGAGGACCAAATGAGATGTAAACATGTATCAAAATAAGTAGAAGTGATCTGAAAAAAATATATATATATATATAAACTTACATACAACAAAAGTACAAATATAGATCAGAAGGCTCAGACACACAACAGCTTATTTTCAGTGTTTAATGTTCTGTTAATGGAAGATGATCATAAGCACATATATGGCCCCAACAGCTTTAAACATCTGTGGTACTAATTTCCCTTCTCTGCTCCTGTTTGATCTTCAGAGTAAGGCTGATTTCATGAACTGAAAAGAGAATAAAAATAATTACTGTATGTAATAACACGTGAACATGTTAACACGCCGCCCTGGAAAAAATACATGAATGTGTTTAATAATATAACTGTGGAGAAGGCTTAAAACTTGCCCTGTTTAAGACTATTGGGAGCTAACTCTAGCAGGAGGATAACAAGGTGTAGGCAGCACCGATTGGTTTCATTTTTCTCTCTACTGCCAGACCTCCACATGTACAAACAACAGAGCCACGTGTTGAAATTGACCAGAATTCTCCTTTAAAGAGACAGTTCATTTGGAGTTTATTTAATTTCCCATTTTATTGGGATCAATAAATATCTATCTACAGTATCTATCTACAGTATTTACAGTATCTATCTATCTATCTATCTATCTATCTATCTATCTATCTATCTATCTATCTATCTATCTATCTATCTAAAGAAGCTGCTTGTTGCCGACCTGCGTGCTTGCAGCTATTTGGAAGTGCCAAGTAATAATAATGTTTATTCCATTACAAACATATACATTGCAGACTATTTCTTTTCAGCAGTTAGGTGAGACTATACTCCACTAAAATATGTATCTGTAGGTTCACATGCAGGTAAGTAAACAGCGTTTGGGCCGTACAACAGTATTAATGAAAACATTTACACTCACCTGCTTGAGAGAGAAACTGGCAACTTGGCAGTCACACGGCAAACTCAGCAGATGAGCCTGGAAACGATCTGAGACAGGAAGCAAATTTAAAACCTTAAAAACTTATTGAATTTGACACAAAACGTACACAAGGTGTCACATTCATGTACAGTCGTAATTATTTAATCACAATAAGGAAAAAATAGTGTGATGATGACAGCCTGCTGTGTCTTGTCGGCTGTGTGAGTTAGCGGGGGCTCTGCTGAGTCTGCACCTTAATTGTTAGTGTAACCTGAAACACCTGAGTGGTCCCAGGTTATTTAAGCCTGGCTGCTGTGCAGCAATGATTTCTCTGCACACGTACACCGCTGACTATACTAACAACCACGCCCCACACCTTAATAATCATTTTAATTCGGTCAATCTGTATTTAATTTGGTTTAATAAGCCTTAAAGGCCTCAGAGGCCAACACAAATTGGGGGCTCGTCCGAGATGTGTTTCTCAGACACAGCAGCGATTGTCACAGTAAACTCATACATACTTGCAGTGGAGTAAATGGTACATTTGCCTCTGAATTGTGGAGTAGAAGTATAAAGTAGCAGAAGATGCAGTAAAAAAAGTGTCAAAATTGTACTTATGTAGTATGTAGTGTGGAACTGTTAAATTACCTCTGAGGATATGAAGTTTTGTCAGAATGGCCACAAACTCATCGTAGTTGATCCCACCTTCGGAGTTGTACTCGTACCACAGAACTCTGAAGGTTTCATCGTCTAGATTGAAATCTGCAAGACGAAGACAACAAGACATAAAAAGCAAATGAAACCAGACTCACTGACTCAGTTAATGTCTTTTTTGGTTTTTCAAGCCTTTAGGCCGAGTTAAAGAAACAATGCATTACCCCGGCCAGACAGAATCTTTCTCATTTGGGTTTGCGTGATGGAGGGTGGGATCCTCTTCTCGTAGTTCTCCACGTACTCCCTCCTGGTAGCAGCCACGTAATGCTCCAGTTTGAAGACCTCCACCACATCCAGGTCTCCAGTCTTGTCCGCCTGAGAGTGCTGATTAACGAATTTAAATGTTTGAAGACATATAGCGCAACAACTTATTGCATAATGGCTCCTATTACAGCCAAATGAAGAATACAAAAATTACATATTGTATCCAGGGCATTCAGAACCAGTTTTCTACCCTAGGTTGATACACAGAAGTCAATGTATTAACTAAATGTGGCTGTAAATACTCAGCAGATGAACAGAACCAGCAGTTGCAATGGATACATCCATGAGGGTCAACAGGAGGCGGGCCGTCTTGAGACTCAGAGCTGTATTGGGGAAAATAAATATGTTCATGAGTTTAAAATGGACCTATTATATGGCATTTTCAGGTTCCTATTTATATTTTGTGATTCTACTAGAACATGTTTACATGCTTTAATTAAAAAACAACAACACTATTGGGGACACACTGGGAGGAGGCCTCGGGGAAGACCCAGGACTAGGTGGAGGGACGTCCAGCTGGGAGGAGGCCTCGGGGAAGACCCAGGACTAGGTGGAGAGATTATATCTCCAACCTTGCCTGGGAACGCCTCGGGATCCCCCAGTCGGAGCTGGTTGATGTGGCTCGGGAAAGGGAAGTTTGGGGTCCCCTGCTGGAGCTGCTGCCCCCGAGACCCGATACCGGATAAGCGGATGAAGATGGATGGATGGATGGAACACTATTGGTCTCATACTGCCCATGGCTGCTGCACCTGTATTCACCCTCTGTATCAGACGCTCTGTTGGAGCGCCTGTCTCTTTACCCCTCCCGAAAAAACCCAGTCTGCTCTGATTGGTCAGCGCATGTCCGCGAGTCTATGAAATCTCCGCTGTTGTTTCACTCTGGAGCCTGAGACTGACTGCGTTATAGAGCAGGACTCACTACTGTGAAAAATCACACCTAAAGGCTTCTAAACCAAATACTCCACAGCCGGACATGTCCCAGCAGTAATGTGACTCAAAAAATTGGGGAGAAATCACCATCATTGGCCGCCAAGATTACAACTCACTGGTGTTAGCGCCCAGCTACTGTAGTTAGCAGTGGATGCTAATGGAATATAGCAGCTCTTTCTACAGTCAAAAATCACCAGTAAAGGCTTCTAAACCAAATATTACACAACCAGTAATGTTTCAGGAGTAATGTGCCCGAATTGGGGAGAATTTAACATTGGCCGCCAAGATTACATCTTTTATTGCTGTTGATGTTGATGTTAACATTAGCAATGTTAACATCGCAGTAGCTTAAAAACACTCCAGTCCTGCCTATCCGGAGCAGATGACCAATCATAGAAGGCCGGAGAAAGCTGGTCCAGAACAGTTGGAAATCTGAATGTGTGTGGCCGGGTTGGTTCAGTGGGTAGAGCAGGCGCACATTTACATAGAGGCTTATGCCTCGACGCAGAGGTCCAGGGTTTGAGTCCGACCCGTGATGATTTTCTGCATGTCTTCACCCTCTCTCTCACCTTGCTGTCCTGTCCATTAAAGTCGGAAAAGCCCCAAAAAAATAATCTTTAAGGAAATCTGAATGGGTTAGCTCACGGGGATTTCTCTGAAATACGTTTACCTCGTTAATTGGAGCCAGGTTTAACACGAAAACCCAACATAATGACATCATAGATATGACAGGAAACACAGAAAAGCACAACAGTTCCACTTTAAAAACTTCTCATTCAGCTGATCATGTAGTGTTGTTAAAATGAGTGGAAAATAAACTGACATTTGCCACGAACAGAGTAGCCACCGGCGTTAAGCTTAGCAAGGACGCCTTCAGCAATCAGCGTCTGTTGGAAACAAGGACAGATGTTAGATGGACAAAGATCTGCTTCACACAATGGAAATACTTGATAATACGTGAAATACACAAAGTGCAATATATTCAGCTTTATCACACAAAGGGATTTCTCTCCCCAGAACATTGTATGTGCTCCAAAACTAATATTCCTGCGGCTAGTCTTTAGCAATCTTTAGTCTTTAGCACTTAAGTCTTTAGTGTCAATTAAAAGGTACCATGTGGAGTTTACGACCACTAAAAGCAATGTTTTTACCAGAGGGTTCCTGTGAAGTTTGTATCATTCAAGCACACGATGCGATACACAAAGAGAAGTCAGTAAATTTGTGGATACATTTCAGAAGTACCCATAGGAAAGCTGTGTTTCTCATCTGTTGTTCAATCTCGTCTCTTGAGATCAATTTGAGCTTCTCATATTCATATCATTCTGTGATCATTTGTTTCTGAGTTACTTCTCCTAAGGGACCCTTAGGAGCAAGACATAATTGTATATCCCTGATCTCAATTATGTCTTAGTTCAAGACATAATTGAGATCAGGGATATACAATTATGAGATCTCCTCTGTTTATCCCACTTCTCAAGTATTGCTCAAATGGTTTTCTCAATTCAACCTCCTTTGTCTTACTTACAAATGATCACAGAATGATATGAATACGAGAAGCTCAAATTGATCTCAAGAGACGAGATTGAACAACAGATGAGAAACACAGTTTTCCTATGGGTAATACTGTGGTAATGTACATTTAAATACAATCTTCATCACCAACAAATATAAAATATAGATGTTGTATTTTTGAGGTATTTGTAAAGCTTTGAAGAGACTTACATCAGGCCTTCTGTCTTCCTGTAAAAGAAAAGGAAGAAGTCATGTAAAGATAGATAAGCAGAGATGAATCCAATAGAAAATCTAGTTTCCATCATCACGCTGACCTCTTCTGATATGGGTTACTTACTGATATACACATTTCCTCTGGGAATAAGTTGCACTGCAGCTCGTCTGGCCAGGAAATGCCAAAGCTGTTCATCAGACCCTCGCAGCCTTGTTTGGCCCTCTCGCAGAAGGACCTGCAGGGCCGCTGCACCTCCCCGCCACGCACTGGGCGTACACCGTACACACAAACAGCCGGATGTCCACCGAGCACATAGTCTGCACCATGGAGTTGAAGAAGGACATCTTCATCACCGCGTCTCTCTGGCTCGTGTGTCCCAGAAGATTAGGAGTGATGGTCTGGTTGTAGGAGAGGCCCTGGCACATCGGTATGGTGATCGGCTCACAGAACCCCCCGCTGCTGCCCACCCCATACTGGAACAAAACACAAGGGCACACTGTGGTCGAGTCCCAAATCGCAGACTCTGCACTACATACTCAACAAGTTCAACGATTTTGCAGAGATGGGAAGTAACAAAGTACAAATACTTTGATACTGTACTCAAGTTTTCTCAATTTTTCAGATATTTTTTACTTTACTATTTATTTTAGTGCCGACTTTTTACTTTTACTCACATTTTAACACGAATATCAGTACTTTCTACTCCTTACATTCTACAAAACTGGCTCGTTACTTTACAGTTGGAACTAATCGGATGGGAATACACGTTGCACTTCCTCACCGCTACAAGACGACTTAACAGTTTTGGCGGCAAATCATTGCAGCTTGGTGGCGGTAACGTTAGCGTAGTATTATGGACATGATTGAAAATAAAGAAAACATTAGGAGCCTGACATGTATCATTTATTATTATTAAAGACTTCATGTTCAAAGATTTGCTAGCTGTCAGTTATTCTTCTCATTCGCAAGGCTACTTTTATACTTTAAGTAAGTTAAAATAAAAAAAATTAAAATATATTTCAGGAGTTGGCCACATCTAAAGAAAACGTGTCAAAAGAACAACATATAATCAGTTCCCCAACGGCTTGGAAATCCATAAAGATTTGTTCATCTTCCCATTGAAGTAACACTTACGTGTTCACAGGAGTCTGTGGTAAAGGCTTCACACTTGAGCTTTTCCGGCCATTGGAAGCCAAACTTGTTCATCAGGGACTCGCAGCCGGCCCTGGCCTTCTCGCAGAGCGTTCTGCAGGGGGGCCGAGGTGTTCCTGACATGCACTCGGGAGTGTAGACGGAGCACAGGAAAGGCTTCAGGTGAGGGGAGCACTCCACTTTTACAAGCGGATAAAACTGATGTATTTCCATGCGTGCATCGTCCTGAGATCTGTGGCCCAGAGCGTTGGGCAGGACGGTCTCGGTGTACGGCAGGCCTACGCACAGAGGAACACTGATTGGCTCACAGGTTGCAAAGGATGTGTGAGGAAAACTCATGTCTTGACTCTGCAAGAACAGAAACATCAATCAGTGAAGTGTCTTTAAAATAAAACAAAAAACAACAAAGTTGTCCATCCATGATTTTATTTGGAGGAAACTTATTTTGACTGGCATTGTCACGAGCAGACATTGAAAACACAGACTTATTCCCCCAAAATGCACCACAGAGCGCCACAGGAAGTCATTCCTGCCTGTGGCCACGTTATAACTCCTCCCTCTAAGTGTCCCCCCCCCCACACACACACACACACACACTTAGTGAGTTTTAAACTGGACAATATTATCGGTTTTGTGCAATAACACTGGCTTAAATTACAATGTGAAATACTCTGCTGCTACTATTTATTTATTCATTCATTCATTATCAGGGAGGACACACAAAGACAGATTCAAAAGTCATACACCCTGCGAAGCATTGTCAATAATTATATGAACAATCAACACATGCATATTAGAGAAGGACATATGAAATCATGCTGAAATGTAATTTTTCCCATTGCACTGTTCACCATTACAGTTCCTTAATTATGTCAATACTGTATCATAAAATTCCTTTAACTATGTAAATACCATACATATCCACACTTCTTATATTTCTTTTATCTATATTTCTTCTCTGATATTTATATACTTCTTGCTATATAACACAGAATTTCCCTTCTGGGATCAATAAAGTGTTTCTGACTCTGATTGCGATTAAACATTCGGGTGCCTGCCCAAAGGAGGAAATTTATCTATTTGCACTGTTTTCCAAGCCAAATGATAACAGAATACCTTGAAGCTGACATGAAGAGGCGAAAAAACACTTTGAGAGAATTATCCAAAAAATACTTGAAAAAGGCGTCAAAAAGTCACACAGCCGCTGAAAAAAGCGGAAACTCTGTTCCATTAAAAAAAGGAACAAAAACTTGAGAAAAGGCCGTTTTGATTATTACTTTAAATCAGTGTTGGGGACGTTACTCCAAAATGTAATGTATTATAGATTATTAGTTACTGCATTTGAGAGTAATCAGTTGTATTACAATATTACTGTCTCTGAATTGTAATGTGTTACACTACTTTTGAGTTACTTTCACCAAAATAACACGGACGTTTGACTTGGCAGCGAGGTTCAACCGGATCAATAAAGTCTGCTCTTTATCCACTTTAATACATCATAGATTATTCATAAAATGTTGTATAATGAATGCAAAGAAGTCTTAACTAAAGCTATAAAAAAAGTTAAGTAAAACGCACAATAGGCAAGTAGGAGAAAATGAAAATACTCAATTAAAAGGTACCTTACAGCTGTATTCTCAAACATTGAATACAGCAACAGGAAATAATGCTCACGGCTTTCTTTTTCCTGTGAAGGAATGTTATTTATTGTTAAAAAATAAAAACACTAAATGTAGTGTCAAAATGCATTGTAACTGAGATTGTAACGGGTATAATATTACCGAAATGTAATTTAGTAATGCGCTATGTTACTGCGTTACAGCAAAAAGGTATATTACTGTAATTGCGTTACTTTTGTACCGCGTTACTCCCAACACTGCTTTAAATCACACCTATGTAAGTGCAAGTAAAGAAAGAGCAGACTTACCTTATCGCAGGAGTCTGTGGTAAAGGCTTCACACCTGAGGGCGTCTGGCCACTGAGAGCCAAACTTGCTCATCAGGGACCCGCAGCCGGCCCTGGCCTTCTCGCAGAGCGTCCTGCAGGGAGGCTGAGCTCTTCCCGACACACACTTCGGAGTGTAGACGGAGCACAGGAAAGGCTTCAGGTCGGAGGAGCAGCCCACTTGTATAATTGGACTGAAGGTCTGTAACATCAGGCTTGCTTCCTCCTGGGTTGTGTGGCCCAGAAGGTTGGGCAGGACCGTCTCCGTGTACAGCATGTCTTTGCAGAGAGGGACGCTGATGGTCTGACATGTTGCAGGAGGGGTTGGAGCTACCCTGGTGTCCTGACCCTGGAGGACCAGAGCGTATATCAGTGATGTCTAAATAAACTCTTAATTCTGTCGTTTTCACCAACTACACACGCCCCCTTTGAATTTTTGGACATTTTTGGTACACAAATGGGATCCTATGTGCAAAAAGTGAATATGTACATATAAAAAAAAGCATTTTCTTACATAGACAATATAATTTGTATTATATGATTTCCTTGAAAGGTGGATGCTTGATGTTGCAGGGTTATTGCACAGGGATTGATCCTGAGACTATGGACTGGTGTTCATACACTAAGTGTTTTTCCCAAAAGGACAAACTCGCTATTAAAAAAAAAACATAATTTCAAACACCGAGTTGCCTGGCCACCGCTCTTTTAAGACCCGTCCAGCAGAGATATCCAACTTGTTACATAAGGAGAAAGAACGATAAGTCTCTCTCAACTCTGCAACCTTTGACCAAATGTGACAACAATTATTGTCTTATCAGTCAAGAATGTCTTTAAATTCCTAATTTTTTGCATATATTTTTGTGTGTGAATATATACACACCGTATATATATGTTTATGTACATATATATAAAAAATATATGCAAAAAATGAGGATGTTTTCATGTAAAAAGGGTAGGTGTAATGGACATTTTTCACAGCAGACAGCATTTTGACTTGTCATAGACTACGTCGACACGTGGGCGGCTATTTTATAAACAAACATTTCAACCTCTCCGGTTTCAAAAGTATCATCTGTCAGTTTTCAGAAAGTGTTGGTTTACATGTACCTGTGTGTATATATGCCGTCAATGCCGTCAAGAGCCCGCCAAACCTGTAGGTGGCAGCGTAACGAGAAGTTCCAGCCCACGTCAGCCAATCAGAATCCGCATAAATCTCCACTCTGGCCGAAGTCTTTAGAAAGACTCGTTTTCAGGGGCAAATTCTCCGTTTGAGTGTGAACGAAGGGCTCAAACGAAGGGAAATGTCTCCGTTTATCAAAATAACCATGTACGTGTAAACAGGGCCATAGAAGGAAAAGCACAGCTGAAATTGATCGATGGCTCAATTCCATCAAGAGTCCCAGTAATCTGTTTCAGTGAGTCAGCAAAAACCCCACCAGGGCCTCTCCGAAGTGGAATGCAGCCGTCATTAGTGGTTTTGAATGCACCTCTGCTGTTCCTACTATCACATGTTAACATGTCCGCTGTGAAAAATGTCTATAAGCTCAGGCATCAGCCTGCATTTGTATATACAGTATGATACTTTATTAGTATTGTTGTTGTTTTTTGTTTTCTTGTCTGTTCATTTTTTGTTTTGTTTGTGGAAGTAAAAGTGTGTGTATGTGTGTGTATATATATATATATATATATATATATATATATATATATATATATATATATATATTTTACAGGTGGGGTGAAAAACATCGATACAGCATAGTCTTACGATATTTTCAGTGACAATACTTTATTAATACGCAGACGAAGTATCGAAGTGATATGAACAAACACAGAAATGTTTCTTTTTTAGATGAAACAGATGTTGACAAAGTTTCCTTTTGGGGACGTCATTTGAAATTGGGGAAAAATTAGAAGTTGGAAAAAAGGTTATAAATTGCAATATATTGCAGCATATTGCAATATGTTTAAAATTGCAATAATATCGTATGGCGTAAGTATCGTGATGATATCGTATCGGGAGATCTGGTGATTCCCACCCCTAAAATCAATAAATATATATATAAAAAAATGATATGAATAAAACTCACCTGCACACAGTTGGACTCTGGTAGAGTTTCACATCGGAGCCTCGTGGGCCAGAGCAGCCTCCTGGCTCTGAGGGCAGACTCGCAGTCTGTCTTCACCTTCTCACACAGAGCCGGCACGGCTTCATCCAGCTGTTGTCCTCCGAGCCGCACTCGGGCACGACGACGCCACATGAGCGCGGCGACGTGCGGCGAGCAAGCCGTCTCCACAATCTGACCCGTCTGCTGCAGGTTGAAGCCTAGCGCTCCGGTGGGATGCTGGGTGGTGGTGTATCCCACACCCTGACAAAAGCTGGCTGTCACCGGCTTGCAGTTTGCCCTGCTGCTTTGTGCCCGGAGACAGTGGGGAGACAGCAGCAGACCCAGAACCACCAAGACCAAATGCTCCATGGCTCTAATGTCTAAAACTGGTCTGTGCTGTTGGAACAAAGCTTCAGGAGGTTGGAGACCAGTGTGCGCTTCTCTGCTGCTGTGCTCGGGGAGGTGGAGTATGAGTCCACGAATGGAGTCTTTACAAATGAGGCACTGATTTAGGACCACTGCTAAGACCACATATCAATAAGATGCTTAACACTAAAAGAGAGCCAAACTGGTCTCAGAGCAGCAGCCCTATTCGGAGAACCAAGGGCTTTTTAAAAGAAGCGCAACATCTGGTTATGATTGTGTGCGTTCTGTGTAGCCTGGAGGGGGTTTAGTTGCACAAGGGCTGGCACAATAAACCTGACTTCTCTCAATGGAAAGTATTTCAACACGTAAAGAGTTAACGTGATTTTAAAACGGCATCTGGAGCTTCGATTTCCGTAAATGAAAAATGAGTTCCAGCATTGCACGCCCACCATGTGGCATCATGTTGTTTTACCATAAACAGGATTAGTTGATTCTCTCATGCAATCTGACAGCAG